>CM053584.1:146623621-146668405 GCA_028627135.1 Pseudochirops cupreus | reverse complement strand
ATGTCGTGAATATTATAATGTTTTGAATGTTTGTCTTGATTTGTAATGGAATAAACAGAGTGTTCACTCTATTTTGTAATCTGAACTCTAAAGGCTGTTCACAGTAGCATTCCTTTGGGAATCTGCTGGTGCATGACATTACAATTGGTCAAGAACAGCTGGTGATATAGAGATAGAATGAGTTTTTTCCAATTACAAGTGATGTATAGGACAGATGAATATTTAAACTTAATTCAGAGGAAAACTGGTCATGATAGCAAAGTTTAACTTTTAAACTTATGAACTTAACTTAAACACAAAGGAACGTGGCATTAAGTAGTTATACAAAATGTTGGTGGTGATAAAGAATGGAATCGATCACAAAATGGAATCAGAATCAGTTTGATTTTTTTCACACCTGTCCACACAGGTAAGACCAAGTGGATAAAGAACGTCTGTTGCCCAGATTTAACCATGCGTTTGGATGGGCACTCTATAAAACTTGTGCAGCAATATGTTCTGGGTCAGACAGTACAAATGGACAGTGAACTGCACCCCAAGTTAACTGGAGGAGGAAATGAGCTTGGATTGCTTTCAGGGAACTGCAGAGCTCTTTTAGTACTACAGAGTTGCTGTATGGGAATTTTAGACATAGAACACTACTGCCTTTGAAGAACTAAAGATAATGGGAACGTTCCTCTCCCTTCTTCCATTTTCTTGTATTCATTGAGACTTGACTCCCTCCTGATGAAGCTTCATCCCTGGCCATCCTTTCCAACACTCGTTATACTTTCTGGTTATGATGAGGAAGTCAAAATACCCCTTATTTTTCTCATTGTTACTTCCAGATTCTCCTCTCGTATCACTAAAACTTCTTTGAGGTTCATGCTGTTCAAATGTATTGCCCAGTGGAGATCCAGGGCATGTCTCCCCACAATCTCCTAGCTAAGAACTTCGCCTCATGTTTAACTGGAAAAATTGAGGCTATTCCATCCTCCTCAGCTCACATCACTTAAACATCTTTCCTTCACTATCTTTCTCTTTTCACCTTTGTTTCATATGGAGAGTTAGCCCTTCTCCTTACCAAAGCAGATCTCTTGAACCTTCTCCTCCCATCCCCTCCAGCATCCCCATCCCCTCTCATCTTCAGTCAGTCCTCATTTATTGGCTCCTTCCTCTCCCTTCAGACACTTCCATGACTTCCCTGTTCTAACTTGATCCACCAGGCCTTGCGAGCTGTTTTCTTATCTCTCTCCTCTTTATGACTACCCTTGAGAAAGCTATCCCAGGTGGCAAGAGAAGAGGACAGGGAAGTAAATAAACATTTATATAGTACCTACCATTACCCAGCAAAACTGAGTATAATGCTTCAGGGGAAAATATGGTCATTCAGTGAAACAAAGAATTTTTAAGCATTCTTGATGAAAAAACCAGAGCTGAACAGAAAATATGACTTTCAAATACAAGAAACAAGAGAAGCATGAGAAGGTAAACAGGGAAAAGAAATCATAATGAACTTATCAAAGTTGAACTATTTACATTCTGACATGGAAAAACGATCATTGTAACTCATAAGACTTTTCTCAGTATGAGGACAGTTGAAGGGAATATATGTGTCTATATAGGAGGGTATAGGTATGTATAAATATATATGTGAGGGTATGCTTATGTATGTACGGCTATACGTAGACAGAGGGCACAGGACAAGTTGAATAGGAAGGGATGATATCTAAAAAATAAAATTAAGAGGTAAGAGAGGAATATATTGGGAGAAGGAGAGAGGGAGAGGTAGATGAGGGTAAATTATCTCATATAGTACCTACCATGTGCCCTGTCCTGTGCTAAGTAATTTTCTCTCATTTGATCCTCACTGCAACCTCGTGAGGCAGATGTTATCATCATCCCTATTTTACAGCTGAGAAAACTAAAGCAAACAGAAGTCCAGTGCATGACCCCACAGCTAGCCGCTGTCTGAGACTGAATTGGGACTCAGGTCTTCTTTCCTTCAGACTCAGCACTCTATATGAGCTACACCACCCAACCGCCCACCGGGTGCCAACACTTTTCGCTTAATTCAAACCCTTTGCAATCCGTCTTCCAGCCTCATCACTTAACTGGAACTACCCTCTTGCTAATAATCTCTTAATTTACAAATCCAGTGGCCTTTTTCAGTCCTCATCTTTCTCGACCTCTCCGCAGTCTTTGACACCGTAAATCACTCTCTTCTCCTGAATATTTTCTCTTCTGTAGGTTTTCATGACATTACGCCCTGGGTACTTTCATTCCTCTATACCAAAGATTCTTAACCTGGGGTCTGTGAGCTACTAGTTATTTGTTTTGTTTTTAATGTTCTGGCAACTACATTTCAATATAATTAATTTCCATTGGAATTTGTATTTTATTTTTGGACTCTATAGGTTTCACAGGATTGCCAAAGGAGCCCGTGACACAAAAAAAGCATCCTTGCTGTATATTTTCATATTCGGTGATCTTATCAGGTCCTGTGGGTTCAGTTATCATTTCAGTGTAGATGATTTAAGATCTGTATATCCAGCCCTATTCTTTCTCCCAAACTCCAATTTTGAATCACCAACTTGCCTTTTAGACATCTCAAATTGGATGTCCTAAAGGCATCTCAAATTCAACATATTCAAAACAGAACTCATGATATTTCCCTCCAAAACATTCCCTCTTCACAACTTTCCTATTCCCATCAAAGTCAACAGAATTCTCCCAGTCCTACAGGCTTGAATCCTTGGTGTAATCCATGGCTCCTCACTTGAGCTGTCCCAAGTATTCAATCTGTTACTAAGTCCTGTCATTTCTGCTGTCACATTGATATATATGCCCTGCTTTCCACTCATATAGGTGGTATGTGCCTGTATCACACCATGCTTGGATTATTGCAATGGCTTTCTGTTTGGTCTCCCTGCCTGATCTCTCTCTTCATTCCAGTCTATCCACTAATCACTCAACTAATCCTCCACTCAGCTGCCAAAGTGATTTTGCTAGAGCACACATTTGGCCATGCCCCTACCAAATAAACTCTCTTGGCTCCCCGTTACCTCCAGGCTCAAATGTAAAATGCCCTGTTTGGGAATTAAAGTCCTTCACAGCCCAGTCTCTTCCCACCTTTCTAGTCTTGGATATTCCTCCCCTCCACCTACTCTGTGGTCCAACACCACTGCCTTGCTTGCTGTTCCTCTGTCTCCCAACTCCATACCTTTTTTCTTGCTGTTCTTTATGCCTAGGATGTTCTTGCTCCTCAGCTCTGCCTTTTGACTTCCCAGACTTCTTTCAAGACTCATCTGAAGTTCCACTTTTTGCAAGAGGCCTTCACCTGTACTGCTAGTGCCTTCCCTCTTAGGTTACTTTTCATTTACACTGTATGTGCATATCTTTTTTTGTTTGTTTTTGTTAGCAGGGGGAAGGCAGGGCAGTGGGGATTAAGTGACTTGCCCAAGGTCACATGGATAGTAGTGTTAAGTGTCCGAGGCCAGATTTGAACTCAGATCCTCCTGACTCCAGGGCTGGTACACTATTCACTGCACCACCTAGCCGCCCCATGTGCATATCTTGTATGTACTTAATTGTTTGCAGGTTGTCTCCCTGAGCCATGATTGTGTTTTTACCTTTCTTTGTATCCCCATTGCTTAACACAGAGCCTGGCACTTTTTGTTAAGCACCACAGTGAGCAATGGAAAGGCACCTGATGAGTGTGAACCAATATAGAATACATGAGCAATTTTGAAAAACAGGTATCAAAGGAGTTGTGTAACAGGAAGAAAAGATGAGCTGGTCAGGATGCAAGAACAAAGACTAGTGGATAACTGGAGTACTCCTCTGGTACCTTTGAGATGTCAGAAAAAAGTGAAATCCCTTAATATGTTGGGTGAATACCCTGTGGTGAACTTTAGAGAACACGGACAAACATTGCACAGGAAGGGCAGATGTGGATTAATTGTGATCTGTATCATTGGAAGGAGCTGTCAAATTAATAAGATCTCAGATCTGTTTGAATAAAATGACGTTATATATGTATAGAGATATAAAATGTGTGTAGAGATTGTGTCATCGCTCTATCAAAAAAAGAAGTCATAAGCTTGGACCCGTAGTAACTTTTGAATTGTATCATTTATTGAAGATCATCAACATTTTGAGAGATCTCCTGGCATCCCTTGATCTATCAGTGCTTTGATGACCCTGAGACCTCTTTTTTTTTTTTTTGGCTTTTTGGAGGGCAATTGGGGTTGTGACTTGCCCAAGGTCACACAGCTAGTAAGTGTTAAGTGTCTGAGGCCGCATTTGAATTCAGGTCCTCCTGACTTCAGGGCTGGTGTTCAATTCACTGCGCCACCTAGCTGCCCCCTGAGACCTCTTATTATATGTCTCTCCATGAAAGGCTTTATCCAGTGCTTGGATTCTCAAAGTTCTTCCAAGGTAGAAAGTTTAGAAAACAAACCTAGTAACAGATTGCACATTACATTTCTTTAGACTGAGGATCAGCCTGTCTGATTTCAGAGAGGCTCATTACCAGTTTGGCTGCAGAGTGGTGCATATTTTAGCTGTAGCAAATCATGAAGACCGTCTGCTGAGGATTAACAAGGTTGTGATCTGTGTTGGTGGAGGGAATACCCACACCACCATTGAGTATGTAGGGGGCACTATTAGTCATTATTCTTTTGCAACTGCGTGAAATGGTCTCATCTGAGTTTCCATCTTCATTATCTAAATTGATCTGTGAGGGGTTTAAAACAAGTTATGATAGGCCAAATTAGTCTCTCAAACTTAAAGATTTCAGTGGTTTTCCAGAACCTGGGACAGGAGAGGTTTTATGAAACTCTCATTCTATATATTTCAATACCCCATCAACAGAGAGTATTTAAAATTGAGTTATTGAATGTATGGATAAATCTTTGTATGCATTTTTAAATGTTCAACCTAAATACGTAGAATGAGACATAAATTTGTGCACATTGACAATAGGAGAATTTGTTTTGCTTGACTATACATATTTGTTAGAAGTAGTTTTTTTCCTTTTCTTTCTTTTCTCTCACTGAAGGAGAAGTTTGAGGGAGAAAAAAAAATCTATGCTTGATAACTGAAAAAAAATTTAAATTGAAAAAGATTCATTACTAGAATTAGCTTCCACTTCAATCTTTATTCTATACTTATTCCATTACCATATTCTTAATAGAACCTTGATTTTGTTTATCCTGAATTACCTGAGAAATTTGTATTTTCATAATGTGTACATTGCTAATCTTGTAATTTAGTAGAAACCACATTTGGTTTACAAAGCTAGAGACTTGTGATCAGTGTATGCACCGCCCAGATGGAGCAAAGTCTCTTTCAAAGTATATTATCCTCCCTTATGCTCTGAGTTTTGAGAGTGGTCTTGTTCCTTACCAAGTACAGTCTTTGTCTCAGGATTCACACCAACCATATGTGCTTCTTGGTTTGTAGCTGACAACCCTAGACTCCAGCAAGATGGCACAGTGGAATCAGCTGCAGCAGCTTGACACGCGGTACCTGGAGCAGCTTCACCAATTGTACAGTGACAGCTTTCCCATGGAACTGCGCCAGTTCCTGGCTCCCTGGATAGAGAGCCAAGACTGGTAAGTCTTCTTTTTGAGATTTGGATGGCTCCTCCCTAAAAGGTTGAGCTTTTCTTTGAATTGAGAGAAATGGTGTGAGAGTATTTTAAATTTAAAAAAGAAATTTTACAAAGAAAAGGGGCACACAGAGACTTACATAGATTCAATTACAAAGCGCTTCTTAAAAAATTAAAGAACAAGCTAAATCACTAGAGGAATAGTCAGTGCTTGTGGCTAGGCTGTGCTAATATAATAAAAACGACAATACTACCAAAACCAGTGTACACTTTTAATGCTATCCTAATTAAATTACCAAGAGGATACTTTACAGAGCTTGCCAAAATAATAGTAAAATTCATTTAGAAAAACAAAAGATCTTGACTATAAAGAGAAATGATAAAAAGAAGTAAAGATGAAGGGGGAATAGCACTTCCAGACCTCACACCATATTATAATGCAGAAGACATCAAAACCATCTGGTATTGGTTAAAAAAAAGTAGGAAGATAGATCAGTGGAACAGACTAGACAAGAGATATTCAGAAACAATAGAATTCAATAACCCAGTGTTTGATAAAGTGAAAAACATAAGTTACCTAGGAGAAAACTCTCTGCTTAATAAAAACTGCTGGGAAAAAAATGGAAAGGGGTCTGGCAGAAATTAGGCTTAGACTAACACTTTACACCACTCCCCATAGTACCTTCTAAATGGACATGTGACCTTAATATTAAAGATCATACTACAAAAAAATTAGAAGAGAAACAGATCATGTACCTCTCACAGCTATGGATAAGGAATGTATTCGCAACGAAATGAGATAGAGGCAGTTTACAAAAGATAAATTAGATAAGTGATTACTTGAAACTGAAAAAAGTCTGCACAGATGACATTAAAGCATCTAGGATAAGAAGGGAAGTAATCAAGTAGGAAAAAAATCTTTGTGTAAAATTTCTCTAATAAATGTTTGGGATCCAATATGTATATATGAGTATATATGAGAAACAGTAAGTATGTATGAGACTCATAAGACGTTCTTTAATAGATAAATGGTCAAAGGATGTGAACAAATAATTCCCAAAAGAACTACAAAGTTCTCACAACCATATGAAAAAATGCTCCATATCACTATAATAATTGAAATGCAAATCAGAACAACTCTGAGGTTTCATTTAATACCATGCACATTGGCAAAAATTAAAAAAAATTTGAAGGACAACAGTCAGTGTTGGAGGGGTTGTAGAAGGATAGGCACATTAATACATTGGTGGAGCTGTGAAATGGTGCAGCCGTTTTGGAAAGGAAATTTGGAGTTATGCAAATAACATGACTGAAATGGACATTTTAGTCTATATATGGATCCTTTGAACCAGAAACTCCATTACTGGAGTTATACCACAAAAAAGCCATCAATTCGAAGTAAGTCCCTATTTGCTCCAAAATATTTATAGCAGCACTTTTGTAGCACAGAATTGGAAATAAAGTCAATGCACATTGATTGGGGAATGGCTAAAAAATTGTAATACATGAATGTAATGGAATATTACTGTGCTATAAAAATTGATATGTATGATGAATACAGAGAATCTGGAAAGATGTATATGAACTGATGCAGAGTGATGTAAGCAGAGTTAAGAAAACAATATGCCCAATGTTAATAGAACAATGTTAATGGAAAGAATAGTGATACACCAAAAAGTCAAAAGTAAATGAAACAAAATTGTAAAGAACCAGTGGGACTTGAATGAAAAGACATGAGAAAATACCCCAACCTGCCTTTTCATGGAGGTGAGAGGTCCACAGGTGTTAAAGATTGCACATGTTCTTAGCCTTTGTCAATATATCTATCAGTTGTATTGACTTTTTTTTCCTCTCTAAACCCCCTCGCCCCTGCTATTTGTCATATGGGATGACTTTCTGGTAAGGGGAGAAAGGAAGGATATATTTGAAACTATAGTGATGTAAGAAACAGAAAACTTCAATTAAAAAAAACCTTATTAAAAATAATGGAAAAGGGACATATAGTGGGGTAGGGGGATGAGTTCAATGTAGGCCTTCTCATAGAAAAATCAGAGGAATCAAAGTCTTTTCTAGTTAACTTTAAAATATTATGTGAGAATATTTTTACAGCATATTTTCAGCTTAAACTGATATTACTGTAACCTTGTTTTTTTACTGACATGGTTGAGTGGAATAAAGAGAAATAGCTCAGGACTTCATTGAAAGACAAGGGAAAATCAGCCAGGAACTAAGCCTTTGCTATAGATAATCTCTATGCAGAATTGTTTATATATTTAAAACAAGCTAAGGAGACCATTTAGAAAGTGAAAGTGGTCAGTGGCACACAAACACTTGCTTTTGGTTGGAATTTATAAAACCCACTTTAGAATTAAAGTAATGGCTCCTGGGGTGACTAGGTGGCGCAGTGAATAGAGCACCAGTCTTGGAGTCAGGAGGACCTGAGTTCAAATTCGGCCTCAGACACTTGACACACTTACTAGCTGTATGACTTTGGGCAAGTCACTTAACCCCAGTTGCCCTCCAAAAAGCAAAAAAAAAAAAGTAATGACTCCTTGTTTATTTTCTCTTCCTGGTGGTTTTCTTTTTGAGTGAATACCCCAAAAGCTCTGTGTTTTTCTGGATTATTCCCTAATTCTATTCTTCCTTCCAGGGCATATGCTGCCAGTAAAGAGTCACATGCTACCTTGGTTTTCCATAACCTCTTGGGTGAGATTGACCAGCAATACAGCCGCTTCCTTCAGGAGTCAAATGTCCTATATCAACACAACCTGCGGAGAATCAAGCAGTTCCTGCAGGTAGGGCAGAAAATCTACAATGAAAAGGAAATTTGACTGTTAGGACCAGGCCAGCAGCTTTTTCCCTGTCTTTGAGAACACTACTCCACTTACTTTTTGTTGAAGAATACAGCCAGAGAGGAGGTTTGTCTATTTGAATAAGAAAAGGAGATGTGATCATCTACTCTCAAATCTCGGTACATGCAGCACTAGTGTTATATTACTGGAACTTTCAGGTCATCTCCTGTTGAACTTGGAATAGCAACATATGTTGTTAATAGGTAACACTAACTGAGGGGCATAGCTTTTCCTGTGACACTGGGAAGCATGATGTTAATTGAACAGTCTCCGAGCAGTGAAACAAGTTAACAGTCTGTCCATGAATTTAAGCTGCAATTCCTTCTTCTTGAAAGAACAGAACAAAACCACAATATCTCAGCTTTTCCCTCTTCCTCCTAGCCCCATTCTGAGGCACATGTCCTGTTAAAATTGAAAGGATTAGATGATCCTAGGTATCTGTGACTTTCATTGTTCAATTCCATAAATATGATGCACTGAGGATGTGTAAAACACCATGCTAGACAGCATACAAAGATGAAAATATAAAATAGCCTGTGAAAATGAGACAGGAGAGTTGCTACTCCTCCTGTGGCATTTAAAAAGGAAAAAAGCGAATAAATAACCTGCACTGATTTTTTTCTTTAGCTGATTGCATCTTTCTCCTCCCCCTCTGTCTCCCCTGTCTCCCATTATAGAGCAGATATCTTGAAAAGCCAATGGAGATTGCCAGGATCGTGGCTCGGTGCCTCTGGGAGGAGTCTCGTCTCCTTCAGACAGCAGCCACCGCTGCCCAGGTGAGACATGGGCAAAAGCAGAAAAATGTTTGATCATGTGTTTTCTGTCATGTGCTAATTTAATGCTGATTATGCATTGTCAGTTGTGTCCTCTAGATGTTTTCTGGTAGTTGGAGCAGATTTACTCTCATGCAGTCTCTCTTTACGTGTGTTTGTGAGATAGACAGATGGAACTAAGGATGCAATCTTGCCTCTGTCTTGGAGCAGTGTGATCCTAATTGACCCATATAAAGAATGAAGCCCAAAGCCTGCTAAGCCTGTTTGATTAGAATACAGTGCTGATTGGCCAAGACCCTAGTAGTGTACTCCCTGTTATGGTGCTGGGCTATTCCATAGGATAAAGGGATTTAAGATTTAAGTCCCATAGTTGAAACTTCTAACTTGTGATAGAAATACCAAGTATAAGACAGTAGGAATGTCCCTTGTGTATTCATCTGTGTCTTTATTCAAACAGAGAATATTTGTGGCTCATTTCCAGCTTTATGGATAACTGCCTTAATTTGTGTTTCTCAGAAGAGTGTCATGTTACTTTTCCTGGTTAAAACAAAAAAAGCAACACTTAAATTGACCTTTGGTGTTTCCAGTTTGCCAGCCCCATCTGGTATTGGTTCTGCCATTAGTACAAGATAGTTTACATTCATCCCCCATTAGTAACTTGTACTTAGTAGGTGTTCAACTTCTGCATTCTTCAGGAGTTCTTCTGGTAAGCTCTCTGCCTCTTTCTCTTTCCATGTCTTGGAATATAAACTTTTTAAGGACAGGAAACATCTTTTTTACTCTTTCAACAAATATTTATTAAGCACCTGCTATAGGCCAGGCACCCTGCTGGGCATGGAGTTACAGGCAAAAATGAAGACCACAATTCCCTTGTCCAGAGTAATGTGCCTCTGAATAGGTTTTCCTGAAGTTTATTGTTGTTTTTGCTGGATGTCAGCGTTGCTGATGCTCAGGCTGGCAACGCTTAGGGAGCATTGGGAGCTCCATGGTTGCTGGGTGCAATTGCCAGGCTCCTGCACTTTTCTGCTGGGGTGGCAGCATTCCAGGGTGATGCTGGGATTGGAGAGTGTGATTTTCCATTTTGTGCCTGTACCCACATGCTTGTTTGTTCCCTTTATGGCAGCAAGGAGGACAAGCCAACCACCCCACAGCTGCTGTGGTGACAGAAAAACAGCAGATGCTGGAGCAACACTTGCAGGATGTGAGGAAAAGAGTCCAGGTAAATGAGCCGCTCCTTCAGAATTCTGTGTGCAGCACTCCAGTCTCTGTACGCCCTACTCAAAGAGTAGAGCTTCATTTTAGTTTCCTCTAGGGGACATATCTATTTCTTCCTCCTCCATCTTTTCCCTCCCTTCCCCCCAGAAAAAAAGAATTCTCATATGGGATGTTTTGCAGGATCTGGAACAGAAGATGAAAGTGGTGGAGAATCTCCAGGATGACTTTGATTTCAACTACAAGACGCTAAAAAGTCAAGGAGGCATGTAGATGTTAGAGATATTAGTAAAAAAATCCTCTGCAAAAAATGACAGTTCAGTAAAGAAGGGTTAGGGGAAGTGGGGTGGAGGAAGCTTTGTTGACTAGTTCATCTGCTCTTAGGCTCTGGGGTCTGTCAGAAGCTATTGGTACTTAAGCACTAAGTGCTCACTAGAGCCAGTCTCCTGGTTAGTTAGCATCTACCTTTCCTCAACAGACATGCAAGATCTGAATGGAAACAACCAGTCGGTGACTAGGCAAAAGATGCAGCAGCTGGAGCAGATGCTGACTGCCCTCGACCAGATGCGGAGGGTAGGAGAACAAGTCTCTTTCTCCCTTTCCTTGTCACAAGCACTGCTCCCTTATAACAGCATGGCATTGCTTTTCCCACTTTTCATAACTTCCTTATTTTGACCTGACTGTAGAAGACAGCTAAAATCTATATCAGAATATTTCCTATCTGGTTTCCCAACAGGGCATTGTGAGTGAATTAGCAGGGCTCCTTTCAGCCATGGAGTATGTGCAGAAGACTCTCACAGATGAGGAGCTGGCTGACTGGAAGAGGAGACAACAGATCGCTTGTATTGGAGGTCCTCCCAACATCTGCCTAGATCGCCTGGAAAACTGGTAAAGCATAAAGAGGAACTTTTTTGTTCTTTTCCCTAAAGCTGTGTTGACTATGGATATAGTAAGAGCTGTAGGTCCAGGCCAAGGATTAAGACTATATACTAAACCTGAGGATTTTTACATACACGGATTTATTCTGGGCATGGTGGAGGACCTACATAGGCCTTGCTGCTGGGGAGGCTGATGCTAGGCTGGTGGATTGATTAAGGTCAGAAGTTCTGAACTGAAGCCAATGAGGAGTCATTAGTAAGTCCTTCACCAGAGTAGTGAACCTCCAGCAGCAGGGGAACCATCAGGCTGTTCAGCAATGGTTAGAAATGGAGCAGGTCCAAACTTTGTGCCAGTCAACAGTGAGATCAGACCCTTGCATGGTTACTGCACTTCCAGCCTGGGCTAGACAGGGAGGCCCAGCTTCAGAAAAATAAATAGACACAGGGATTTAGTTTTGTGATCAATTAAAGCATTTAAAAAATTTTTTTAATAGGGAAATAGGGGGAAAGTACTAGGAATAGAAGGAACTAGACACTAGAGATGGAGAGCTAAGTGCCTGCTGGTGAGTTCAGTAATCCCTAGAGTCACCTTGTCTTCCTCCTCTGGGTCTTTGATTGTTTTAAGATCCTTTTATCTGTGTTGAACCATTGAGAGAAAACACTAAAATGCATGCCATTAACCACTTGTGTTCTTTGTTTTATCCACTAATTCATTGACATGAGGATGAACTCAGCCTTGCTGACCTCTCCCATCATCTGTTTGCATGTATGTTATCCCTCTTTCAGAAGAGTGAATTTGTTGTTGTTTGGGTGTAAGGCTTCTTATCTCTAAGGAACTACTAGTGTGGAAACCTCCAACATTATAGTTTATAATAATAACAACAGCATTTATATACCACTTTAAATTTTGCAAAGTGCTTTACAGTTACCCTGGGAGGCAGGTGCTATTATCATTCTCATTTTACAGAGGAGGAAACCAAGTCAGCAGATGAAGTGACTTGTCCACGGTCACATAGCTAGTGAGCGGTGAGGCCACATTTGTACTGGGGCCTTCCTGACTCCAGGCCCAGGGTGCTACTCACTGTACCACCCAGCTGCCTCTTAACTCTGGGGTGCACTGAGAAGCTAAGGCACTTGCCCAAGGTCTTGCTATCTCCAGGTCAGCCCTCTGCTGCCACCCCATGCTGCCTGTCGTGAACATTTATCAATGGAGAAATCCAACCCTAAATTTCAAGTCCTTTGTGTCTGGACCCCAGTGTTCAATTTTGTAAATCATTTTTAAGTGCAAGCTTCATAATGCTTCCTAATAGTATAAGCTTTGATCTCAAAAGGTTTCCAAAGATTCCTTTTTACATTTTTCAAATTGCAAAGTATGTACAGTTCTTTCAACAGAGAGGACCAGTATTTGCATAGTATTTATGCTAGGATTCTGCCATTAGCCTTTCTTTTCCTTTCTTCCTCCTTGAAAATTAATCTTTCTATACCTCTTTTACACACACACACACACACACACACACACACACACTCTCTCTCTCTCTCTCTCTCTCTCTCCCTCTCTCTCTCTCCTTCTCTCTCTCTCTCTCTCTATCACAATGTAACATAGAGTCACTGATCTCATCTGCAGGATAACTTCCTTAGCTGAATCTCAGCTCCAGACTCGTCAACAGATAAAGAAGCTGGAGGAATTACAGCAGAAAGTCTCCTACAAAGGTGACCCCATCGTCCAGCACCGGCCTATGCTGGAAGAGAGAATTGTGGAGCTCTTTAGGAATTTAATGAAAAGGTAATGTGGACTTCATCGCCTCAGAGAAGTTATTCCCAATTCATTCAGCCTGAGGTAAAGGAGCACCTAAAATTTGGCCCCTATCTAAGATTCTTCCCCCTCTCCCTGTCCTTCTTTCCTTTCAGTGCCTTTGTTGTAGAGCGGCAACCCTGCATGCCTATGCATCCTGATCGGCCCTTGGTCATCAAGACAGGTGTTCAGTTCACTACCAAAGTCAGGTGGGTCATGTCTGTCTATTCTTAGGGTGGGGGCAGAATTGTTACCTGGAAAGGATTCTCTGTTTCCAGATGGGTAGGTAACCCACAGCTTTAGGAATATGACTTTCCATTTGACATCAGTGTCAGGAGCAAGGATGGGCCTACCTCAAATCTATCCAGGTATTTACGTATGATTCCAAACCCGTTGGCAGGATCCCCAGTATCTCCAGTGATAACTTCAACCTTCCCCAACAACAACAATAAATGGTATAGGTTATTTCCTAGCCTCCTGTTCATATTCTCCTAGAAGTGGGGGGAGAGTTCTACTGACCAGTGGTCTCTTTTGACTTTCCGAGTAAGGATATGTGCTTAATTATTGAGGAAGCCCACAGGCTACTGGAGTCTTCTCCTTTTAGCTACCTAAGGAACCCCTATCCTTTTGATTATTAGTCTCATGACCTTAGAGTCTATTGAAGGTTGGAGTAAATGTCACCTTGCAGACCTATAGCAGATACTACTTGGGCTTTTAAGTGGGAGTGTTAATTTCACACTTTTGTCATCAAGCAGGTAAGCTAGGGTTTTGCTCTGCCACCCTCAAAATTTCCCTCTGCAGAAATGCAGTTAATATTGCTTTGGGTTTCAGGTTTAGTAAGCAATATTTAAACTCTTAAGCTGTGGTACATATGTTTCTATAACACTTTTCATAAAGTTGCTTTAACAGACATTTTCATTGCCCCCTCATACCAGTATGCCCCCATCTTTAGTTCTTGACTTAACCTACAAATGCCACAAATACCCAAAATTAAGATGCCAAAGACGTTTTAGTGTTTGGAAAAGTGTAAGTTGGCGTCATAATTTTTGAGGGACAGAATTTGGTAAACTTTTTTTTTTTTATTGGAAACAAGGGTTTTGTGATGGAATTAGACTTTTTTCCATCTTGGGGAACCTTTGATTTATGTTGCCCTCTTATGTAATTGTTTTTATGTGACTATTAAAAAACTGTATTGACTTTTCTAATAGGTTATTGGTCAAATTTCCTGAATTAAACTATCAACTTAAAATCAAAGTGTGCATTGACAAGTAAGTAAACCTGTGGTTTTAGCCTTATTTTTGTTGTTGTTTTTGAATGAGGAGATGGAGGAAAGCACTTTCCAAAGACTTCATTCAGACCTCTTACCTTTTGTAAAGAAGGAGAGAAAAGGGACAGCTAGGTGGCGCAGTGAATAGAGCACCAGCCCTGGAGTCAGGGGGACCTGAGTTCAAATCCGCTCTCTGACACTTCACACTTACTAGCAGTGTGACCTTGGGCAAGTCATTTAACCTCTATTGCCCTGCCTTCCCCCTTCAAAAAAAAAAAAGGGAGAAAAGCCTTCCTTTAGGAAGTCCGTAATTGACAGTCCTTTTCACTTGTTGAGTTTACCCTCTGTGCATAGATTCTGAGACAGAAAAGTGAAGTCAGAAAGGAAAGGAAAATCCAGAATTTCCTCCCAGAAAACTTCAAGTGTAGGCATTGCGTCTTGGGTTACATAAAATGTGTTGCTGCGTGCTCGAGTGACTGCGGTCTGTGGAGATTCGCAGTGGTGGATTTCGCTACACTTCTGTTACTGGGAGGTGAAACGTGTTGTTAGTCCGTAGATTTGGGTTGGTTTTTTTAATTTTCATTGACTTGTTTATTTACTTTTAGTTTACAAGAGTCAGTTCCACACTCCCTTGAGTTTCAAATGTTCTCCCGTCTCTTCTCCCCTCCCCCCATGGCGGGTGCAGTCAGGTACAGGATCTGCAGATACTTTCACATTGTACAACAGTCGGGTTGTATAGAAGGGGTGTAACCAATGGAGCGAACAGTGGGAAAAAGAAAGAGAACCAAACATGAAAAAGAACGATAGCGTGTAGAGTGCCTCAGTCTCCATTTAAACTCTGGTCTTTCTAGACCTTTCTCTGAATGTAGGTGTCTCCTTCCATTAGATTTAAGTTTGAAAGGGTCGCCCTTCATCAGCTTTAATTTCTTCCTAAGTATTATGCCTACACTTTGGAAAACTGCCACTACTTTTCTAGTTATGGTTACATGGTCTAACTGGCTAGGTTTCTTTTTATTTTTTTTCTACTTTTGTCCAACTCCATGATTCATCAGTGTGGGGAAATCCAGGTGTAAAAACACCTTCCATTGATGCCCGTTGGCAGCTCTTTTTTAACTTAGAGTCTTAGAGAGTTGGCTATGGCACTGAAAGAAATTACACGCCCATGGTCACTCAGTTTGTTTGTGTCAAGGGCCGGACTTGAACCCAAGTCAAGGATTCCTCTATGCACTATACCATGCTGTATCTCCATAAGCATGGATAATTTAGAGCAAAAATATCAGACTCATGGGTCTATGCACATGTCCACAAAAGGCTGAACCAGATTAAAATGTAATTGGGCAAAGTTTAACAAAAATATGTTAAAATACAATGTAACATAGATAATGTTAGTTTGTGGTTTTCTAAGTCAACATGCGGTCCACTGGGATCTGTTTCTATTTGAGTTTGACACCATTGATTTACCATGTACACAGCACATGCTTCCAAGGACTTATTAATGGTATTTTCTATTAAAGTTGCAGCCCTAATAGTGCTTTGTTGATTTTAATATTATTCAGTATAATTATATACACACATATGTAGGTATGTATATACATATATATATTTACACACACATCTACATGCATACATATTTATGCAATTAGAAGAGAGTTAAAAAGATCCAGGTTTCTAGGTATAGGCTGGTACTAGTTATTAATCATCTACTAAGTTACTGCTTAATTTACCTCCATCCCTATAACTTTAATTAATTTAGTGACTATGTTTTCTTTAATCTAGACTTTATAATGAGTTTTCTCTTATTCTGAGAGATATTACTCAAATTAACTCCTCAGGGAAAAGCCTCCTTTTAATTCTTTTAATCCTTGTTTCCTTCTCTTATGGCAAAAGCATTCAAAAAAAAAAGGAAAATTTCAGCACTTCTCCATGGACTGACCTAAAACCTCATGATGGTTTCTTTCCAAAGATACTGTTTTATTCTCCTGTCTTCCCACCCCTATTTAACCTATTTCTGCTGCTTTTGAAGCCAGAAATTAATGCAGAAGCTCATTTGAATAAGATATTAGAAATTACCATTAGCTACTCTTACAGTCATCTAGCTCTTTAGAAATCTGTTTCTGGGGGCGGCTACATGGCACAGTGAATAGAGCACCAGCCCTGGAGTCAGGAGGACCTGGCCTCAGACACTTAACACTTACTAGCCACGTGACCTTGGACAAGTCACTTAACCCCAATTGCCCCGCCTTCCCCTCCTCCAAAATAAAAAAACCTAAATCTGTTTCTAACTTTGCTTTTTTAAGGGATCAGAACCTTCTTTTCCCTCCTTTTTTCTCTTATATATCAAGCACCCCATTGCTACATATACAGGTTTGTCCCTAAAGTCTTAGTGCAGTTTTAAGCAATTAAAGACTTTTGGGCCTCCCTCTGTATCAGCGGTTCTCAACCTGGGGGTCGCAACCCCTTTGGGGGTTGAATGACCCTTTCACAGGGGTCGACTAAGACCATCGGAAAACACATATTTCCAAGGTCTTAGGAACCAAGACACCGCTCCTCTATCAGTCTCCAGGCGGATCTGCCCACACGCAGATATGCCCACATATGAGTATTAAAGGGTCGCAGCATTAGGAAGGTTGAGAACCACTGCTCTATATATTTAAAGCATATTCAAATAGAACAGTTTTCAAAAAGAGCTATATAGTGGTTTTTCCACAGGAGGACACAGGAAGAAGCAAACTGGGGCTCTTGAAGGAACATGGGGCCTGTTTTATTGAAAATGTTTTCATGTTCTCAACAGAGACTCTGGTGATGTCGCAGCATTAAGAGGGTAAGTCCTCTCTTGAAGATTCCTTTCATTCTTTCGATTCCTTTTTCCATATCTCTGCTTTCCAGCCACTAAGTTGCTTTTCTTTTGTGATTCAGATCGAGGAAATTCAACATTCTGGGAACAAACACAAAAGTGATGAACATGGAAGAGTCTAACAATGGCAGCCTCTCTGCAGAGTTCAAGCACTTGGTATGTAGGAGACAACTCACCCTCTTGTACTTTCTGAGGTAGGGCAAAAAGTAAACAATTGTGTGAGATGTGTTCTGTTTCTTCCTATAGACCCTGAGGGAGCAGAGATGTGGCAATGGGGGCCGGGCCAACTGTGATGTAAGTTGGTAGGATGGGTGAGGGGGAGCTGACCTGGGAGGGCTTTACCAAGAAAAAAGAAAAATTGTAAGCCAAGGACTGTTGTCAGAAATCATTCTGGTATGCTATGTCACTGGTTACAAGCCAGTCCTCGATTGTTCTGGGAAATCACTCTTTTTCAGTCAGGGGACTTTCCAGTTTCCTTAGCTATTATACACAACCCTTAGAAACTTCCCATCTTGCCTGAGACTTAAAAGGTTTCATTAACTTGACAGTTTTATTTCCATCACATCCCAGTTGAGGGCTTTTTTTTGGCCCATGTTTTACCTACCCAGGAAGGATAGCCATGGAAGGAAAGAAGGAGAGAAGATACCATATTGGAGATTTTCATGAGAACCTGATTATCTTTTCTTTTTTCTTTCTTCTTTATGCATCTAGCCATCCCTCAGCTTCAGATGATTAGCTCCTTAGTTCATCTCATTTTGCTGGAAAAAAGGTTTTCTGTCATTAAGGCTGCAGTTTACACCCTTTTAGGATTTTTCTTTTAAGCTCCAACAGGCATCTTCTACATCAGCAGTTCTCAACCTAGGGGTTATGTTCAATTTGTAACAATGAAAATACATCCTGAATATCAGATATTTACATTACAATTCATAACAGTAGCAAAATTACAGTTATGAAGTAGCAATGAAAATAATTTTATGGTTGGGAGTCACCACAACATGAGGAACTGTATTAAAGGGTCGTGACATTATGAAGGTTGAGAACCACTGTTCTACATCTTTGTATTTTTCTGAGCATGTACTCAGGTCTGTTTTTTGGCCTCTTTGTATGACTAGTTGATCTGATCTCAGGACATTAATTTAGTTCAATTTAACAGGCATTAATTACTTACCTTATGCTGAGAACCATATTATGTGTTCACTAAAGGAGGTAGAATAATGAACAAGCCATGATCCCTGTCCTCATGCTGCTCATAACCTAGTGGAGGTATACAAAGCATATATTAGTGACTGAAGTACAAAATGGACCGTTAGTATGTAAGAAACAATCCAAGTGTCAGGTGAAGTTATGAGGGTTGAAAAATAATTTCTTAAAATTCAGTGTGGGAGGGCATTGTTGCAGGGAGGCAATCAAAGAATGCTTTGTTGGAAAAGGTGGCAATTGGGTGAATTCTTGAAGGTTGAGTAATATTTCAGCTGGAGAGATGGAGAACTGGGGGTGGAGAGGTGCAGGTTTTTGAATCCTCTTCCCTCTTCTACTGGTATTGGTGGATAACACTGTTTTCTTTGATCTCTGAAGCTAGATCTCTGTCTCCTCTTTACAGGCCTCTCTGATAGTGACTGAAGAACTTCATCTCATCACCTTTGAGACAGAAGTTTACCATCAAGGCCTAAAGATTGACTTGGAGGTTAGCCCTGCCCAAGAAGCTGGACAGGGGTGGGAATCTTTAGGATAAATTTAGGGCAGGCAGGTTTTTCTACAGACAAAATAGCCTGAATGTTGGTTGCTGAGTAACTTGATTTTACAACCATTGTTTGGAGTTTCTTGTTCATCTCCCTGTGCTCTCACCTCCAACTTGCCTTTTCCCATTCCTTTGTGCCTTCTGTAGGCAGGGTCCTGAATTAGGCACTTTGAAGGCGATAGAGGTATTTTCTGCTTTAAGCCAACTTAACATGAAATTTGGGATTTACAGATTGGATAAACTAGTGGGTAATGATTTGCTATACAAAATGTCTCACCATAGGATTCTCTAAATCATTTTTTAACACTCCTAACGTATTTGAACAAATTTACTTTGTAGCAATTTGATTTATACGTACAATTTTCAGGAGCACTTCCATCATGTAAAATAAGGCTCTCTTTGGGAGCGCTGGGGGAAAGAAGCTTTCTTTGCTTGTATGCATCCCCCTTTTTACAGTTTGAAAATTGAAGCCCAACATAGTTCAGTGACTTGGTCAGTCATGACAAAGCTGGGACTAGAGCTTTGGTCTCCTGCTTTCCTGACTTCAGACAAAGGGTATCCTATGCAAGGATGTAGACCTACTTTCTAGAGCAGTGCTTCTTAAACTGTGGGTCACAATTCCACATGGGGTTGTGACCCAAAGTTTAAGAAATGCTGAAGGGGTCACAGGTGGAAAAAAGTTTAAGAAGCCCTATCAGCGTTTGATTGAGAATTAGTAGTAAGTGTGGGTACAAAAATGGGGGTTTGAGAGGTTTGGGGATACACTGACAATTCTGCTTCCATTATTCCACAGACACACTCCTTACCAGTGGTGGTGATCTCTAACATCTGTCAGATGCCAAATGCCTGGGCTTCAATCCTTTGGTATAACCTGTTGACCAATAATCCCAAGGTTAGTGTACAGCCATCAGGGGAGCCATATGACTTTTATCTGTGGTTAGGAGCAGCCTCCTGTTCTTTTCTGTCTGTCTTTAACCCCAACCTTCTTGCCATTCACTGATGGGTGTGATATGTTTCTTGAGCAGAATGTTAACTTCTTCACCAAGCCTCCTATTGGGACATGGGATCAAGTTGCTGAGGTGCTAAGCTGGCAGTTTTCCTCTACCACGAAGCGTGGCTTGAGCATTGAGCAGTTGACCACACTAGCAGAGAAGCTTTTAGGTAAGCAGCTTGTCTTCTCTCTGCCTCCTTAAAAATGTGATATTCCTGTAGAAAAAGTAAAATTATTGATATGAGGTTATTCATCCAGAAGATCTGACTTCAAGAGTGTAAGAAGAGAAATGAATGTCATCAAATCGATGCCCCATAGAGGCTGTGGGAGAGGAGGGAGGCCTTTCTGTGGGCTTCAGGGCCAGAATTCTTCTCTCAGGATTCCTCTCCTTCCTCCCCACAGTTGTCCTTCCCTCCCCCCCATTGTTACGTTCCCACATTAGATGAGGAAGGCATAGTTGCAGGATTACATGCCCAGTCCTCCTGTAAACTCTCTGGCTTCTTCTTTAAAGAAGAATTCCGGGAGAGAGTTAAATGCTGCACAGTATACATTCATAACCCATTTTTTTCAAGCTTTGCAAAAGAAGCAGAGAGGTTGTAAATGGGATTAGTATGCATATGGGACTGTTAGCTCCATTCTATACCATAGCTAAGGACTGAACCTGTCTAACATTAGTCTGCCATTTTGCCAGTGTATACTGTTGATAGTAAGGAAGACCAAGTGAAAGAGCGCAACTGACTCAGTGCAGCTCATCTGTAGTTTTGGAAAAACAACTCAAAATCTAGATTTTGTTAATGGCAGAATGGTAGTAGTATTAGTCTGGGCCTTTCAAAAGCAACCTATTTGTAGGATACATACAACATAGGACATATGTGGGTTATTCTTAGGAAATCAGATCTTGATATGAGGTTGAAAATCTGACCCCCTGGTTCTTTTTCCTTTTAGGACCTGGTGTAAATTACTCGGGGTGCCAGATCACATGGGCCAAATTTTGCAAAGTAAGCATTCTAGTTATTGAGTCCTTGTTGACCTGCCTATAGATGGGGATGAAAAGGAGGGGAATATTCTTAGGAATCTGACAGTTTTCTGAGGGTAGAAATGGGTTCTCTCTTGGGACAGTGGGGTATGTCTTTGAGTGACTCTATACTCAGATTTTGTGGGGTAGAAGGACATTTTACCTTAGTCTAAGCAGAGAAAGGGAAGTTAGCTATCGATTCTCAGTACCTGCACTATATTCGCTTTGGGGAATTTAGTACTCCATGGACTGAGGCACTGTCATGGCCACTGCATATACTAGATTTAACACATCCTTCTCTCCAGGAAAACATGGCTGGCAAAGGTTTCTCCTTCTGGGTTTGGTTGGACAACATTATCGACCTCGTGAAAAAGTACATTTTGGCATTGTGGAATGAAGGGTAAGCCAGTACTCCTGGTTGGAGAAGGAAAAGAGAGCACACTAGTGGGAAAAATAGCACATGTGATTCTAGTTTCTGAAGAAACTGCTTGATATGGTAGCATTGGATTAATGAGGAGAATGAATCTTAACCCTCCTTTTTTGCCTTGTTTGCCCACAGCTATATAATGGGCTTTATTAGCAAGGAGCGAGAGAGAGCCATCCTGAGCACCAAACCCCCTGGGACCTTCCTGTTGAGGTTCAGTGAGAGCAGCAAAGAGGGAGGCATCACCTTCACCTGGGTGGAAAAGGATATTAGTGGTGAGTTGGAATAAAGGCCTCCCCTCCCCGTGCCCCCTGCTGTGAGTAAACATCCCCAATCACAGCTGGCCCCCTGTCATGTCATGTATTCCAGACAGTTTCATATATTGCAGATAATCATTTCTCAGAGTTACAAAGGGACATTTCGGTGCTTTGTTTTTATTGTGACATCATTGGTACTGCATTAAGGCAAGTCTCGTCTGCCTAGTGCAGTTAGGTGAGAGTCGGGGACTGGATTAAATGGCTCTCCCTCCCTTCCAGCCCATGGATTTTCTTTATTCATTCATTTATTTATTTGCTTTAGCTCTTGTGATTTCCCTGAGATTAGTTTTCCCCACCTTACTGAACTGACTGCTTAGTCTTTCAGGTTTTTGCTCTAAAGTCTTTCCACCAGAGGGGGCTCTATGATCCCGTCATACCCAAAAACTAAACTCCAAGATTGTCTTTCCTGGCTCCACCCTCTTTGTTCCCTAAAGCTGCTGCTGATTTTCAGTACCAGACCACTGGGCACTATGTTCAGGGCTGCAGGCCACACCTATAAGAGAATATGACATCTCTTTTATAAAGTGCTTTTCTGTATAAATGTAGGGTATCAATATTGGGATTGTCATTTCATCCTTCTGGGGGGGGCGGATTTTCCCCATGGATCTCTAGGCCAATAGCCAATAGTCTTCCTTTCTCACGTTCCACCACAGGGAAGACCCAGATCCAGTCAGTAGAGCCGTACACAAAGCAGCAGCTGAACAATATGTCCTTTGCTGAGATCATTATGGGCTATAAAATCATGGATGCCACCAACATCCTGGTGTCTCCCCTGGTCTATCTCTACCCTGACATTCCCAAGGAGGAGGCCTTTGGAAAGTATTGCCGGCCAGAGAGCCAGGAGCATCCTGAAGCTGACCCAGGTAGTCGTTGATTTTCCCTGTACCAGGCATTGAATCTTAGTCCCTTTGGAGAGGTGGAAGGTCACTGGGTCCCTGGAGGATAGAAAGGTAACGTGTAATGATCCAGTCTTTCTGTGGGCATTCAGTGAGTCAGTGATGTTCACTGTTATCACCACCATGGACTAGAGTCCTTGTGGCAGGAATACAGAGAAAGGAGGAAATGGGTCACTCATTCCAGGAATTCTAGTTTAATGTGGGACTCAGGACAAACACGCACATAAAACTTAAGACAGCATTGAGAATGGAGCTGGCAGCAGCAGCTAGATGAATGGAACTGTGCTTTGTGTTTCTTACAGTTTTTTTGAGTTGTAGATGGTAATACTAGGAGAGAAGGGAAAGGTGCTGAAGCAGAGGGTGGACAGTAGTCCATTGGGGTTAATCACAGATTTCCTGGACATGGTGAGCATTTCAGTAACACTGAAGGCAGGAAATATAAGATCATAGGATCATAGATGTAGAGCTGGAAAAGACCAGAGAGGTCAGTGAGTCTGACCCTTTTATTTTACAGAGGAAGAAAGTGAAACCCAGAGCACTTAGTTACTGGCCCAGGTTCATAGATAGTGAGTATCTCAGGTCATATGTGAACCCTGGTCTTCCTTACTCCAAACCTAGCGTTCTAACAACTGACTACCCCTCTTCTGGACTCCTGCTTGGGTTGGGGCAGTGGACTGGAGATGGGACAGTGCCACGTGAATTCTTAGAGAGAAAAGCTTTATTCTTTGGAGGCATATGATAGGAGAAGCAATTAACTCATGTACAGAGTGCTAGATTGAGAGACCGGGTGAGCTGAGTTTAGGCTCTCCCTTGACAGTTAACAGTTAGATAACCATTGTCAAGTTACTGAACCTCTCTAGGTCCGGGAAAGACTCTAGGGCGTTGTTGGTTTTGATTACTTTTGTGGACAGAGTTCTCTCACCAAGAGTTTCCCACCGTGATGCAGACACAATCACAGATCATTCGTGGATTCTCCTATGTGCATACATAGGAAAGGATAGAGACCAAAATAAGGTACTTAAGAGTCTAGAAGACCTGGGTTTGAGTCCTACCTTTGACATTTAGGAGGGAGGTGGCCAGGCACTCAGCCACCTGGTACTGTGGGTAGCCCTTTTAAGACCATGAGTTTTCTTTGAATTGATGCCTCTTATTTTTACCTCTTTTGTTTCCACATATCTTCTTCTTCCTTTTTACTACCTAGTTCCATGTAACAAAGATTTTAAAAGAAAATGAAAAAACAGTTTAGCAAACCAAAACTTATTCAAACCAATGTATCCGATATGTTGACCACATTTGACAGTGTATGCAGTAAACACTCTATACCTATGGTCATCTACCTCTTCAGGGAAGTGAGGGAAGTACATTTTCGGTTGTTCTCTGAGGCCAAGCTTGGTCAGTATAATTCCAAAGCATTCAGTTTCATTTTATTTTTTTGTTAAAATAGCTAGAGTTATTGTGTATAATGTTTACTTGGTTCTGCTTACTTTACTCTGCAACAGTTTATGTAAATCTTCTCATTTTTCTCTGGATTCTTATTTTTTCTCTAAAGTATTATTCTATTATATACATATACCACACAGTTTATTTAGCCATTCTTCTATCAATGAGTATCTGTCTGGTTCCCAATGTTTTGGTACCACAAAAAAATGGTATCAGTATCTTGGTATTTATGGGATCTTTCTTTCTTCTGTCTTTGACCTCCTTAGGGGATATATCTAGCTGTAGGATCTCTGAATCAAAGGATGTGGGTATTTTCATCACTTCATCTTTCATTACTTCTTCTTTAACATAATTCCAGATTGCTTTCCAGAATGACTGGACATTCATAGCTCCACCACCAGTGTACCTGACTTCACAGACCATTCAACTTTAAATATTTCTAGCTTTTGTTATCTTTGTCAATTTATTGGGATTTGGTGAAACCTCATGATTGTTTTGATTTGTATTTTTCTTATTCTTAGCACTTTGGAGCAGGCTTTCTTACGGTTGTTAATAATTTGCAGTTTATCTTTTGAGAACTATTTGTTCATGTCCTTGGACTACTTATCCATTGGTAAGATTCAGAGTTAAAGACAGATTGTACTTCATTCTGATAGTGGGAATTCCTATTCAGCTGAAAGTATGGTGTGTATAAAAATCCCATGCATATATAAGTAAATAGGCACATTTTATACATGTATATATTTTTATACTTGAAAGCAATGGCTGTATCATTCAGTCCCTGCTGAAAAAGAGCCCAGGGCTTTCATTCATATCCCTCTGAATCTTTTTTCTGCCTTAATTGTCCACACTTCCTTGAGGACTCATTGAAGTCATGATAGAGATTCTATGATTATATAAATAAAGTTCACAAAATACAAAATGGAAATTATATAGCCATTATGTTTTTAAAGATGGAGTAGAATGTTCTCTCTTGAAGTCACCTTCACTTGCCCCTCTTTTCCCCTGACATAGCCCCATTTTCTCTTTGTTTTGCCATAATTTTAAGAGAATTTCAGAGTATGAACTTCTTACAAATTGAAAGGCTCCATTACGAATTGCATGTATAGAGTGGGGAAGTGGAGAAGGAGATACTGGCCTGAACTAATTAGGTCTCCCTTTGCCTTTGTTCTGCCAATTCAGTTTGTTCATGATGCAATTTATGACGAAGCTTCCTGGTTGCTCCTTATCTCTCTCTCTCCACCTTGTCCTTCAGTTGGATGTCTATTAATCAGCCCCTGTCACTTGTGCCTTCTTGTTTTGTGGAGACCATCCAGGCCTTGTCTGGTAGTTTGGCTATTTATGCTTTAAGACACAATCTGAGGCTACATCTTATCCCAATCTGAGGCTACATCCTTGATTAGCATTTTCCTCTTCCTATCATGTTTTGGAATGGGAGGGATTGGCCTTCTTTGAGGCCCACATTGTCTCCCTCTGGGGAAAGGTTATCAGTCACAAGAAAGAAAATAACGTGCAGTAACTTGATTGCCTTGGTGAGGAGGAAGGTAGATGGGTCGCAGATCATGTACCTAGGGGATTTTTGAGTGTGATGAGGCAGTTAAAAAATCAGGGATGGGAAAACAGATGGATACAGGTCGTTGGCATGATGAAAAGGGTCGTGAGGACAGCTGCCCAACAAAAAGCTTTCTGGCCATACCCATTCTCTGCCTGTGCTGTCAGGTCCCATAGAGACAGGTCTGTCTCCTCCAAAGATCCTACTCCTTGGCCCCTTTCCCCACTCACTTTAACATAACAAGCCATTTAAACAAAACAAACTATTTGCCACATTTAAAGGAAAGTTCAGAATATGAACTTCTTATAATTTAGGTAAATCACAATCATAGTTTATTTCAGGTTCATAGCTTTACCAGACCTAAAGTCATTATCTGCTCTATTTTCTCACCCACCATATCCACTCCCCCAGAGCCAAAGCTCTTTCTTTCCACAACCTTACTCACTAAAGGTCCTTTCTGTCTGGACCTCAGATTTGCCCATCATAGTTTCTTATAAGTTTTGAAATTCTTCATACAGCCGCTAGAACCCTGACTCAACAGATTCTGTTGGGCTCCTCCTTCCCTAGAAGTAGCCTTTCTTCTCAGACAACCTGGAGTGCATGTCTTTGAGAAGTCCTCTGAAGCCTCTTAATTCAGTCTCTCTTTTTCCTTTCTGACTTTTCAGTTTCTGTTTAAGCCCCAGCCTTCACATGTTTGCTTTGTCATCCCTCTTGCCCTCAAATTATTTGCCTCTCAATCTTACATCAAAATTCCGGGGCTTAAAGTACCATCAGCATAGATATTAGCATTAAAATGAGTATATCTGAAACTTATTTACATCAATCCTTGCCAGATTGAGCTTACTGTCCTGATCATCAATCAGAATATCAGGAGTAAAAGGCAACTTTAACATAATTTAGTTCAATACTTTCATTTTACAAATTAAGAAACTGAGTCTCGTGATATTAGATGATTTACTTGGGATTACTTAGCTAGGATAGAGCCAGTACTAGAACTTCATTCTCATTCCATCAGGTGCGTTTTCCAAAATCCACTATCACTACCTTTTTAATAGTTTTTGAGTTGAGGGTTTTTTGCTGAGGACTGTATTGGGATGATACCTTGATTTGTGAAGTTTATTATAAGCCTGTCATGTTTTAAAAAACAGTGCAAGGCAAATTTGTTTTAACAAATCCCCTTCATCTGAATTTAATAGGTACCTAATTGCTTGTGGTTCTGGGCATCCTACAAAGAGCACTTTGCAGACCTGGCCCTTATTCCCTGAGACCTTTAGATTGTAGACACTGACAAAGACAAATAAGTAAAAGAACAGAAGTAAAAATGTTAAACGAGTGTATGATTTAAATGTAAGCTCAGAAATCCTGTAGATCTTGGGTAAATAAGAAAACAGCTAGAATGAGTTGAGGAGGAGGAGTTGGAGGTATCTCCAAGTCCAGGTGGGGTAAGGAGATGCTGACTTCATGCTGCACTATTAGAGACAGCATTGATTAGACAAGGGAAAAGAAGGCCAGTGCTGCAGATGAAGATGGAGACTTCATCAACACTTCCATTCCATACTTTTGCTCAGCATGCAGTGAAAATTTGACACTTTGAAGTCTCCCTGGGCCAGGGATATTTCTCTTCTTATGTATTTGTAAATTCAGGTCCCACTTAACAGAACTGGCTTTCCTCTCTTTTCATAGGTGCTGCCCCATACCTGAAGACCAAGTTTATCTGTGTGACCCCGTAAGTGTTTTCCCCATTTGTGCTTCCATTCCTTGTACCCTAAGTTGTCCCTGAGAGTAGACAACTGGGTGAAAGAGAACCAGTAAGGGGCTAGGGAGGGGCCCCCTAAGATGACAGTCATTTCCTAAAATGACCTCTGTGTGTTAGAAGCTCGAGCTTTTGTTTTTTTATGTTGGAAACCAGAGTTTGATGGCTTGTTGTGTGTGTGTTGTTTTTCTTTTTTTCTCTATTATGTCGTGTCAACCCCGCCCATTCCCCCCACTCCCCGTTTCCTACAGAACGACCTGCAGCAATACCATTGACCTGCCGATGTCCCCCCGCACTTTAGATTCATTGATGCAGTTTGGAAATAATGGTGAAGGAGCTGAGTCCTCAGCACCAGGGGGACAGTTTGGTGAGTGCACAGTTGACAAAGACCCTCAGACTTCTTCCTGTCATCTGAAGTCACTATGTGCAGAGATCCCTGGGCTGGAGGAGTGGGAAAGTAAAAAATGAGGAACTGTGACCTTTTAAGGGAAGGAGCCCAGATGAGGAACTCTGAATTACCTACAGACACTAGTGGAGGCCAAGGCCTCATTGCCTCAAGTTGACTTATCCGTGGGTTGGGGCCTTCTGGTATGGAGGAAGAGTTAGCTTCTTGCCTTCAGGCAGCATTCATTCTGATGGCAGTTATACAAGCCCCACAGGAAACAGAAGAAAGAGTGCTTGCAAAACAGCATGCAGGCAAATACAGGATCCCCTAGTGAAAACAGGTGGTCCGTAGAGGTTGAATTGATTGGATTAAGTACTGAGAGCACATGGAGTAAAGGAATGGAGCAGAGTCAAGTGTGGTTATTTATTGAAGAAGACCTGATTGGCAAGAAGGAGGATACTATAAGCAAAAGGCTGTCTGAGGACAAAGGGGAGAGAGCACATGAAGTTTGAGGGAAAAGGAAGCAATAATGATGCTAATTATGGCCATTGGCATTTATACACTCGTCTGGCCGGGGTGTTGTAGCTGTGTGGGCAGAGCAGTGGAGCAGGGCACATGGGGAAACCTTGCAGCCTGAGCTGAAGATTCTCAATGGAGAGGAGAGCTGATGGGAATGAGGGGAAGGGATGACTACGAACAGCCCATTCCCATTTGTCTGTGCCAGTTGGAGTGGGGACTAGATAACTGCAGCAGAAGTCAATTCTCAAACTTCATTTCAGCCCAGCTTGTTAACCTTCTCCCTAGGTAGTTTTTGACCAAAATTGCTCCGTAACCCAAGGAGCAAAATAGATGGCATTTGAGTCTGGTAAGTAATCAGCCCTCTAAATCACTCAGCCATCTATGGTGGGTTCATTTTAGGAGACACACTGCCCCACCACAGCTTGGAAAGCAGCTTTTTGGACCCCTTAAAACATTTCGTTTATACATACTACCCCTTTTACCCCTTTAACACCAAATAAAAGACTAGGAAATCCTTACCCAGTAGTAAGGACCTCTTAAACCTACCAAGAAGTCACAAGAGTTATGGGGAGTTGTGGGACTGTGGTTTTGCTAAGTTGGCAGAGAGTACAAGTTATCAGACACTTTTCTGTTTATATGTAATATTCACTTCAGCTAAACCTTGAGCTTATCCCTTAGATCTAAAGTTCATTATCAGACGTAGAATTGTGTCATGTCACAAAATCTCAGAAGTGGAAGGGATCTCTGAGACCAGCTAGTCCAACCTGTACCAGAACAAGAATCTGCTTTCCAATATCGCCAAGCAAGTAGTCACCCAAGCTCCCAAGACTGTTCTTCCGATTCTCCTACTAATCAACTCATCTAGTGCATAATGCCATTTTTCTAAAGTGACTTTAAGATTCTTGAGTTTCAGATACTTCCTTTCATCTCTGTTTATAGGACTTTTGTGTGGGATCCTTTTTTGAGGTCAAGTTGTGGTTCCTAGAGGGTAGTAGGACATATTTCCATGGAATTTAACCTGCATTAGTTGCTCTTTTTGAAGGAGAGCTACATGGAAAAGTGGGTGGAAGCAGCCTCTAGATACTCTGCCTGGGGGCCTGGGATATCAAGCAGGGTGGAGGGGTGGGTTGTGCCCTTCTGGCTTTGAGGAAATCAGGTCACTGAGCTATATCTCTCTCTTTGTCCTTCCTTCTCTCTCTGTCCCTCCAGAGACCCTCACGTTTGACATGGACTTGACTTCTGAGTGTGCTGCATCTCCCATGTGATGGGCTGAGAATGGAACTACAGAGTGATGTAACTGAGGCACCTACACCCCACCCCACCCCACCCCTTCCAAAAAACCCCCAAAGGCAACAACCAAATCCCAGATCAACTGAAACTTGTACTTTTGTGACTACAGATCATTTTCTTGGATCTCCTGCTTCTCATTTATCCTTAAGTAATTAGGGTACCTTTCTCCTAGAGAAATGACTGCTTCTAGGTTATATGCTATTAACCCAACAGAAGTCAAATAGTTCATTCTTTGAGACTGTGGTTGTTTGGGTGGGAGTGGGGGGGAGGGGGGGAGGCAGGAGAGAGAAGAAAGGCCTGTGCTTTGATTCTCTCCCAATAATGTTCTTCCTCAATAATTATTTGGGGATTTTTGTGTGTGTTCTGGGTTTTTCTGTTTTGTTTTGCTAGACAAGTGCCTACTGGTGCCAGCTGCATCCAGTGCCTGTTTTGTAAGTTAATGCTCCAGGCTGCATCTGACTGCATGCTGCCAGCACCTGCTGCACCTATTATCTTGCTAACATCCAAATAAAAGTGAGGACTTTTTAATCCTCTAGGTTTCTTTTTAAACCTGGAAAAGTTAAAATCAAAAGAAAAGAAACCTCATTCTCCCATATCAAAGCTTTTAAAAAATGTGTTTAAGATTCCTCAGAGACTTCTTCCAGGTAATCAGCAATCCCAGATGGCAATCTCTCCTTAGACTCCTAGAGGGAGTTCATCGAATTCATTCCTTCATTCATTCATCCATTCAACAAACATGCTCAAGGTCCTAGGGACACAAAGATAAAGTCTGATATGATCCCTGCCCTCAAGGAGCTTACTATTGATTACCTCAAATGGTAGCTGAAGCTCTGAAGCTATCGCTTGGCCTTTAGAACAGACATGTTTAGGAAAATCCTAAAATGTCACACACACACACACACACACACACACACACATATGTAAATTTTCTTTGGTAAATCTTTTTATTCCCTTTGCTAGCCTCTTAGCCCCAAGGCCTTAGTTTCTGGTTCTGAGCTTGGTTGTTAGGGTGCCTTATTTGGGCTGGAAGGATTCTTCCCTCCTCAGCCCGTATGACCCTCCTGGCAGCATGTCTTCTTCTTCCCTTCTGGTTCCTCAGTGTCTAAATCCCATTGCTTTAGAAATCCTGGTCTTGGAGCCTTGTGAAATGGGTATATAAAAGAGCTGTGGGTGCCAGTGATAGTGTCAGGCCATGAGCCTCACAAAGCACCCTGTTGGTTTCAGAGGACATGGCTCTCTCAGGTTCTTGAATGTTTTCAGCACTTATTTCACTTTTAATGTGAAATTAAACCACTTCTAGGGTGGAGACATAGAGAATTGTAGAATGTTCCAGCGCAAAGGAATTTTAGGAGACTTTTTGCTAAGGCCAGATCTTCTACTTTGGTTGGGCCTGTGTTCCTTGGCTTTCCCCAAGCCTGGGGGTGAGTCAGATGTCCCCCCTTTTGGGTCTGGGAGGAAGCAGGAAGATCCCACCTCTTGACCGGCCTTAAATTGTTCTCAGGCCTCTTCTGGTGCTTCTCTTTTTGCCTTCTTTGTATTAGCCAGCCAAATGATAGTGCCCATCTGTAGTATTGTCCCAGGTGCTTTCTTAAAGAGGATTTAGGTCCATTCTGCTCCAGAGGCAGTGGCTTGGGATATGAGGACCTTGAAGAATCTGTTTTCAGTTGTTCCCTACCTTCTTATCAATCCCCACAGCAGCCTTTGAGCTGAATGGGGAGACTGATCTCCCTAAGAGCGCTATAGTAGTTCCTCTAGGTCTGATTCATCTTTGTGATGGGATGGAGTTGGCACTTAGTGCAGACCTTTAGGAGCACCTTGATCATGAAAGCTAGAAAACTGAGGCCTGTGCTAGAGAGAACTCGCAGTTGCTATTTTGCAGTGTGGGAGTGGAGGAGAGATGAGTGACGTGCAGTGCCCTGGGGAGGGGCATTGAGAATTAATGATTTTAGGTGGCATGTCTTCTTTCTGTTTCTAATTCTTGTGATGACAGAAGCAGTGAAAGGAATTGAAACTTGATTTATCTTTTCCTCCATTTAATTCTTTCCAGAACAGTACCTTGAGTAGGTCTGCTGCCCTTGTCAAACCCCTTTCAAACTCCCCTCCCCTCTCATCATGCCCCCAAGGGGCTTCCCTGTCACCAGTTCATCTTGTACATTGGTTCTGTTTGTAAAACAACCTCTGGGCTGCTGACCTAGTCCTTGCATTCTGACTCCAGTGTATACTTCATACTGTAAAAAAAAAAAGTTGGTTTTTGTATATTTTATTGCTGTATCTATCTGCTTTTAACTTCTAGAAATAAACATTTTAAAGCAATTATCTGACCATGTAGCATCCTTCTTGCCCTCTTTCACTCTCTGCCTCTCCACCAAACCCCTCTGCTGTTGTCACGCCTTATATTGTAGGGCTGTAGATAATCAAAGCTAGAGAGAGAGAATTTATAAGCCCTCCAACAACCTTGCAAAAAGACCTGCTCCCAGAGCCAGACTTATGATCTGGGGTGGGAATGACTGTCTTTTAGCAAGCTTGTATTATACCTACCAGGAGAATACAACATAAAATAAAAAAACCAAAACAATCCTTGCTCTCAATTTCAATTCTACCAGTATATACACGTGTGGAGCGATGGGGGGAGCACCATTACTGGAAGGATCAGGAAGGTGCTCTTAGGGTACAGCATGAACTGAACCTTGGAGGAAACTATCCTTTCCAAAGTGACAGGGGTGAGGACAGAACATTCTAGGCTTGGGGAGCAGCCTGTGCCAAAGTAGGGGATGCAGGGGGTGGAATGACACCTGAGAAACTCCCTCAGGGCTATTGTCTGAACTGCAGCCTTTTTTACGCACCTTCAGTTTTGTCTAAAGAAGTCGGGGAGGCGGGGGGAGAAAGGTGCTCCCTACTCTTGAAGCCCTAAGCCTGACATTCTGCTGTAAACTGGAGACAACCAGATTCCCCACCCCTTCCATAGCTTCTCTGAGCCCTGTTTAATGTCACTAAGCTGAGGAAAGAAGACGCCAGCCCCTAATTTCTCTCCCCTCTTCTACTGTCTGCCTCTTTTATCCTCTGCCTAGGTCTGCCAGGTTGCGACATAAAAACACTTGACTAGAACCGCTATGACAAGCAGGAACCCAGGGTTGGCCCACAAGTCTATAATTCAGGGAAATGCTCAGTAGTACTGTTTGCTCTCACTCCCTCATCACCAAATTTATTTAGCTGCCCCCACGTTCCCTCCTCCCTTCCCCAAGCACCATGGAGACAGAGACTGGTGCATGATAACCAGCTGCCTCCCCTGCAGAGACAAAAGAGAAGATGGGTCATGTTGCTTCCACTGAATTGAAACCACCTTCTTTCCCTCCCTATCCACAGTCACAGCACCAAGCTGCCAGCAGTTGCCATGACTGCTGAACACAGCCCAGCCCAGCCCAGATCCAAGTCTTCCCAGGTCAAGGCAGCCACAGTCCCAGCATGTCCTTCAATGAACTGTAAAAAAAAAAAAAAAAGCCTTTTCTGCCACTGGGGGTTCAGTATGGCAACTGCAGCCTAAAGCTAGTTTTCCTGGCTGTCCTAATATACACTTAAACTTTTAGCTGGGTGACCTCTCAGGGTCCTGTTAAGTAGAGCCTGAAGTTCAGAGTGAGCCAGTTTGCGTAACATGGAGGACTCCTTTTCATTACCATTGGTCTACACCAGTATTGTCCAGAATTGTCCCAGGACAGCAGCTATGGGACAATGTTGCCACCTACTGGTCTTCTGGAGGAGGGGGAGAGAAGGAGGCAGCTGTAGCCACACTAAGATCCTTGCCAGGGGCTAGATTAGAAAAGAATCTGGAGTCCTTCCCCCCAAGACCTAGCTCCAGAATTACTCTCTGATGGTAGTTATAAAACTCGGTATGTTTCCACTATGCCACTTACTCCCTATCCATCTTCACTTACCTCAAGACGTCTCCTTCACCCACTGGTTTCCTGAGAATCATTGGTTTCCTTCCTGATACTGTTTGGAAAGATTTGGCATTCCCCAAGATAACTAGCTAGACATAACTATATCTCAGAAATTTTAAGATAGGTGATATGGGTCTATGGCATCAAGTTGCAAAATTCCATTACTGGGACACAAAGGAAAGAAAGACTTGTGACGTGTTCAGGTCACATTCCATATTCATCATTCATCCCCTAGTCATGTATTCCATCTCCTCCCACCTAAGAAACAAGGCCATTTAAAAAAAAAAAAAAAGCATTTTATTAAAAAACAGCATTTCTTCACTTCATCCAAATGTTTTGTACAAAGTACAAAAAAGAATGTGGTGTCATCCTCTAGCCCCTACCTGCCCTGACCTCAAAGGTGTTCCAACCACTCAACCTTAACCCAGACATCCCACTACAGTACAAATAGATGTTCGCTTATTTTGTAAACTTAACTCTTCCTAGTCCCCAGTCTGCTAGGTGAGCTGAAAGGGATATTGGGTAGCTGACAAATGCAAGTATAAGGGAAGGTTCCTGGTGGTACCAAAACCATTCACAATGAGATTCCCAAGGCCACCATGAAAGATCAGTTTCTGGCATCAGTCATACATAACAGTTGTAGTTTCTCCCTTCTCTCATACATTTTTTAAAGACTTCAAGTATGCCTTACTGTGTCCCAGACATCTCCCGTCTCCTGTTGCAAAGGCCATCCTGTTTTCTGGTTATTGCCAAGGTCAGGGCTGTGTGGAGGTGGGGGAGGGGATGTGGGTCAGGAAAAGAAAACAGAGACTTGAAAGAGGACAGTCAGGTCTAAAGGGTCAGGACCCCTGACCCAAGAGAGAAGAAGAGATCTAGCAACCACTCACAAGAACAAAGCTGCTCTTGTTTCTAGTTAACCCTTCCTGGACTAGGCTGGGGGCATGGCTGCTACAGAGTAACCTCCTAGAGAAATCTAAGAATGACTGGGTGTTCACACCCTGGATCAGTCTGTAAAACATTTCCCAGGAGCCCAAACCCTTTTGTGCATGGGATTGATTGTAAGATCATAGATTTTGAGCTGGATAGGCTCTTGAAGGTCCTCTGGTCCAACCCCCTTACAGATGCAGAAACTGAAGAGATTAAGTGGTTGTACAAGAGTAACACAGAGGAAGAGCCACAATTAAAATCCAGGCCCTCTGGCTTCAAATCCAGGGCTTTCTACTGTACTACATGGATTGACTAATTATACACAGGCATTTCTGTGTGTGAGCATGGACAAGTGCACACACATATATATATAGGTGCATTTGGGAAGCCACTTAGACAACCAGCATGAAAGGGAAATTATGTCCTGTCCCCCAGTCCTCTCAGATAATCCTGCCCCAGCCAGTGCTGCTAACCAGGCAAAGGAGAAAAAGAGAACATTCCCCCCACCCCCACCCCTTCCCTTTCCCTCCTAACAATCAAAGCTCACAGACTGGCTTTTAGACAAGAGAAAATAGTCACAGTCCCTAAGGCCCTGAAGATGCTGGCAAACATTAGACAGTAAGGGAAGAAGCCACTTGGGCACATACCCACCCACCCTACTGGCATCACATACACAGAAACACTGAGGTCCCAACAACCACCACCACTTCACATTTTGAGTATTTTTTCCAATGACGCATGGCTTTAACACCCATCAATGAGAAGAGGGAAGAAGGTGATGAGACGTGGAGTGGAGATGTAAGGAGTCATGACTGGGTGTGGGGGATCCACTGACTGTCCATTGGTCGGCTTAAAAGTTCTTCAACATGTCTTGCTACATCCATGGTTTCATCCAAGTCAAAATCCGCATCAGGATCAAGGACAGAGTCAGGGCTGGTGAAATAAAAGGGAAGCCTTGAGAGTCCAGAGGGGGGAAAATGGATTCCCCACTCTAGACTATCTCACAGGTGTGTTCCTAAGGCACACCTAAGGATAGCAGCCCATTCCCCTCTCCTTACTCAAGGCTGCCCAAGGGATTCTGACCTAATGTGGGCCTTCACAGCTGTGCCTCCAATTAAACCCAGAGGAGAGGTCTTCAGAGGTAGCTGAGAGCAGGCAGTGCTTGGTGAAGAACAATTAAGATTCCGTACCTACATCTACTCCTACAGTGATCACCAGCTTCTTTCAGAATCTCATACCTGCTATACTTGGGCAGAAGTGGGAGCCCAGGGTTACTCCTGGGTAACCTGGGGTCTGTACAATGGAATGGGGGAAATTTTTTACATCTTCATTTTTACTAACTTTTGGTTTCCCTTGTGCTCCTATATATTTTATTTTACACGTTTAAAAATAATATTCTAAGAAGGGGTCCAAAGGCTTCACCAGACTGTCTGTAACACCAAAAAAGGTGAAGACCCCTCTCCTAGGTTTTGAAAATTGTGCAAAGCTGAACTATTAAAGCTATCCCCAAATCTGGAGATGGTGAGTTTTCCTTTGCTGGGTAGAAGTCTTCCAACAAAGGCTGGGTGGCCATTAGTCCAGAAGGACGGAGAAAGTACTCTTGGTCAGGCATACTATATGGTCCCTTCCAACACTGTGATTCTGGACCCAATCCACCAACCTATGCTTAAAGCCGGTAGAACCCATCCCAATTAGGGGACCCATCTGAGACTGGTTCCTTGAATAGTTACCACCCCTCCCCTTTCTATGCAAGTGCAACCTACTTCTGGGGATACATGTTATAATGAGACTGAGAGCACACAGCTGGGGATGGGGCCTGATCCATGAATGTGGCACTGCCCCCTGAAGAATCTGCAGATGCACTGACAAACCTGGAGGAAGAAGCAAAAACAGTCATGGATCCCACACCTCTGGAGGGCTAGAATGAGAGCCCACTAGGGCCCCTGCCTGTTCCATGGACCTAGGGCTTGGACCTGGGGGGAAACATACTTGCTAAGCATCTATTCAGTCTGTCACAGCTGCCCAAGGAGGTTGCCTGGGCTAGATAATCACCTCAGAAAAACCCAGATCTGCCCCTTCTCCCCTGTCTCCTGCTCCCTAGGGAAGCTCATCTGGGCTCAGCAGTTTAATGTACTGCTAATTGAGTTTGAGCTCTTTCATGTACTGCTAATTGAGCCTGAGGTCAGTCAAAAGGTCATCTTGGCACTTCTCCTGAGGAAGCTGTTTTTAGGGGTAGAGAGGAAGAGGAGGTTCCCCCTCTGCTCTGGGGGCTCAGGGAAGGGGAGCTGCGAACTGAGGATACTGACTCAAAACAAAATGTAAGATCCTACCCAGTATCACTCAGCAGGGTCTGAGTCTGGGGAGGGGTAGATTTATGGATTGGGGGTATGGAGAGAGGGGGTTGTGGGTATGGGAAGCCACATGGAAATAAAGAAAATCCAAACATGAACAGGAGCTGGACACTTACTCTGGAACCACCTGCTTGATCTGTGGTTTCACGTATCCATCCACAGCTTTGCCTACCAACAAAAGGAGAGAAGGAGAAACTGAAATCACTGGTGGTTCCCAAGATAGAGGCGGTGGTGGAAAGGGAAATGGAAATCAGAATACTGAAAATAGTTAGCAGCATGTATACGGCACTTTAAGGTTTGCAAAAGCACTTTACATGTATTACTTCATTTGGTCTCAAAGCAGCCCTCGTAAGGAGGCACTGTTGTGTTTGTTTGTCGCTGTTCAGTCAGTTTCAGCCATGTATGACTCTTTTGGGGTTTCTTGGCAAAGATACTGGAGTCTTTTGCTATTTCCTTCTCCAGCTCATTTTACAGATGAGGAAACTGAAGCAAACAGGGTGAAGTAACTTGCCCAGGGTCACATAGCTACTAAGTGTCTGAGGCTGGGTTTGAACTCAGGTCTTCCTGACTCCCAGCCTGGAACTCTATCCTATCTATGCACTGCCTAGCTGGCCAATGTGCTATTATCATCCCAATTTCACAGATCCGGAAGGTGAGGCTAAGAATAGTTAAGTGCCCTGTCCAGGATCACATAGATAATAAATATCTGAGGCAGGATTCAAACTCAGGACTTCTGAACTCCATGTCTAATGCTCTCTCTACTACACCACTTATGCTGTCCTCAAGACAGCAGGAGCCTAGAAGAAATATGACATACTTGTTGATGAATTAATGATGCAGTTTAAGAATTATTCAGCTGTAAATAAAATTCATCCATAAGGTAGGAAAGAGCACTGCATTTGGAATGAGAGGACCTTGGTTCTCTTTTATTTACTACCTGTATAACTTGGAGTAGGAAGATCTGGGTTTGAATCCCCCCTTCCCCAAGAGATGTGCTAAATATGTCATTCGACCTTTCTGGGCCTCAGTTTCCTAAGGGGAGGCTTTACAGCAGATGCTCTCTAAGGTCCCTTTCAGATCTAAATTTGTGATTCTTGTCAATTCCTTCCCTGTTCCTCTCTCTCTTTTTTTTTTTTTTTTGGCTTTTTGGAGGGGGAAGGCAGGGCAATTGGGGTTAAGTGACTTGCCCAAGGTCACACAGTTAGTAAGTGTCTGAGGCCGTTTAAACTCAGGTCCTCCTGACTCCAGGGGCAGTGCTCTATTCACAGCACCACCTAGCCGCCCCTTCCCTCCTTTAAAAAAAAAAGGAGAATTAAAAAAATTCTAAACTTAATGATCTCAACAAATATGAACCTGCTGACTAAATATGGAAAGAACTTTCAAATGAATTTTTGAATTCCAAACTCTTTGCATTTTAATAAGAGCAAAATTAGAAATGTTAATAAAATAAAGACAGGAGCCACTGATTTGCTCCGTGCCTCCTTCCTTCCTGTCTTCTTCAAAAGTTCAGTTGTTATTGTTTGCTTATAAATCAAAGTCAACTAGTGCCCTATTTTTATAATTCTATTTTCTCCCTACCATTTTCCTTTCATATTCACCCTCATGTCCCACAGATTGATTTAGAGACAGGGAGAACATTCATCAATTTATTCTGCTGCTTGTCAGCATCAGTACTGGGGATAGTTCTTAGGAAGGAGAAGCTCATTCAAATATGTTTGGTGGGTTAACACAAATGAAGTTGAATTCTGCAGACCTCACTGTCCCCCTGCAATACCAGCCTTCCTCCCAAGCACAGACAACTCAGAACGTCTGTCTGCTAAGACAAAAAACCCTGCCTCTGAGACAGGACTCACCAAGCACAGGAGTATAATACTTGGAGAAAACTTCGTCCTTGGGTCGGTCTGGGAACACATAGATGAGATAGTTCAGGTCTCCCAAGCGGTCAGCCAGGGATCGGATGGAGAAATCCTTCGTTGTAAATGGCTTCAGGTTCCACAGGTTCCGATCCGCTGTGGGAAAAGACATAACAGGCCTTTCAAGATACTCTAAGGGTTAAGGAGGGAAAGGGAGGGAGCTAGATGGCACATTGGACTAGAGTGAGGAAGACCTCAATTGATTCCTGCCTCTGATACTTACTGTGTGATTCTGGACAAGTCACTTAACCTCTCTCTGCATCAATTTCCTCATCTATAAAATGGGGTAGCACCTACTTCACAGGGTTGTTGTGAGGATTAAATGAGACAGTGTCTGTAAAGGGCTCTGCAAACCTTAAAGAACTATATAAATGCTATTATTATTACCTGGAAGCTTTGTAGCAGCTTTCCCAAGAAACTCAGACTTTTACCACCCCCTAATCTCCCTGGGTATTGAAAGGAGGCATATCAGTAATATGCCAAGATGGACAGTGTAATCTCCCTTGGCTCCTAGCTGTCTGCAAGGCTGGAGAAACTACTTGAACACAGCTCCTGATTTGGTGAAATGGTAAGAAGAGAAACTACTTTTGATCAACTCCCTTCCCTAAGTGTGAAGCTCTCTTGATGTCTCTTTTGTCTCCTCAATTCAAGATCTAGAAGAGTAATGCTGAAGAGGACAAGCAAGGGGAGTGGAGGAAAGAGAGTCAGAGAGTTGCCAGGGAAAAGCAAAGTAAAGAAAGGGAGTGGGAAATCCCTCAAGGGGCTTGTTGTGCTGGGGGCCTGGGAACTCACGGGAGTCAAACTTCCAGGCAATGGTGATGCCCCCAATTTCAGAGTCACTGAATCGCAGCAGGAAAGTTCCATCAGGTTTGTTGATGAGAAGGTCATGGGCCTGCTGCTTGTTCACGAAACCCAGGATGGCCCTAAGGGATGAGGAGCATGATAGGGATCTTCTTACCCCCTGCTCAGAGCCTGTCATATCTGCCTTCTCTGCTTGATCCCCAAATTCCATAGCTAGACCCCAGTTCCATCCCTACCACCCCCATTCCCCTAAGGCTGCCTTGTGCCATAGCTCCTTACCCATCATTCCAATGGGGCTTGTGATGCTTCCTCAGCACGTCCATCACCCCATCAAACCACTGCCAAAATGTGTAATTCCAGCCTGGCAGATTCTCCTAGAACAACCCCCACCCCCCAAAAAACCAATGAGATCTGAGTTAAGGTTCTTACTTGAAACACCTTCCCCCAGATCAAGATTATAGCAGTCTCCAGTGAGTGTCTCCCCATCCCTTCCTGCACACACACACACACACACACACACACACACACACACCCCTAATATAATACCACAGGGCAAGAGACTGAGTGAAAGGAGGAGAGGGAGGTCTAGAGAGAGTGCAGGTTAGCACATTTCCTTCAGAATTCCTTTTCTCAACTTCTTTTAAGATAATATTTCCTGCTTTCTTTAAAGGCCCTCTTATATTTTCTTCTAAATCTCAGGTGTAGGCCCATTAGGTGGAGGTTACATGTATACTTTTCTCCCTCTGCACATCACCCCCAGCCCCAGAAGGAGGCTTGTTCTGGGGCAGGTCACAAAGAGTGAGGTTGACTGAAGGCAAGTAGGAAAGCTGTCTGTGAGCTGAAGAGCAATGGGTTGGGAATGGGCCACCTGGCCCCCAGGTGTGCCTGACCCCCATTCCTCTCACCCTGTTGAACTGGGACCAAGAGATGGCCATGCTGTTATAATCCTCCATGTTGTTGCTGCTGCTGTTGAACAGTTTCTGAGCCAGGAACACCAAGTTCTCCTTTGTCAGGCCTCGGTTGCTCTGGACTTCTGCCTTGAACTTCATGTTGAGAGCCTCACACAGCTGGGGCCATAGGACTTTATCAGGTACCGCAAATGGCACCCGGCCCTGGAGAGGGGGAGGTGACAGGGAGATCTAGTCAGAGAGAGGCACCAGCTAGCCCCAGGAGACCAGGAGGGGTGAAAAAGGCAGAGACTGGGAGCTTTCATTATTGGCTCTTCAGCCATCCTACCGCCTCCTAGCTCTGGCCCTGGGTGAAGACAATAATGAATGATACTCTGAAGGGTCCTGAGGCCTGACATTTCCAGGAGGGGTCACAGAAGAGAGGTCACTCACGGGCTCAGCAAATGCATTGTCCCATAGTACTGTGGCTGTTGCATTGTGGTCCTGGCTCCCATGAACAATGACCACCACTGGAAGGGACAAGGTCTGCAGGAGTGAGAAAAACAAAGATTTGGGGAGGGGGATGGAGTACAGCAGTGGTTCTCAACCAGTGGGTCACGACCCCTGGGGGGGGGGCGGGTCGAACGACCCTTTCACAGAAGTCACCTAAGACCATAGGAAAACACATATTTCCAATGATCTTAGGAACCAAGACACTGCTCCTCTATCTGTCTCCAGGCAGGTCCGCCCACATGCAGATACACCCACATACGAGTATTAAAGGGTGACAGCATTAGGAAGGTTGAGAACCACTGGAGTATAGGATCCAAGTGAGGGCCCCAAATTCCCAACAGAAATGCCTCTTCTAAGCTCCTGTATGATTGATTTCTAGCATAGAGTGGAAACTGTTTTTCTCATGTATCACAACCAATTGACCAGAGGTGTAGACAGGGTTCAAATTCCACCACCTACTAGTTAGGTTATCCTGAATAAGTCACTCAAACTCCCTAGGCTTTCGTTTTCTCATCTGCAAAATGGAACTTATAACAGCACTTATGCCCCTGAGTTTCTGAGACAATCAAATGAAATACTGTACTGGATACTTTGCAAACCTAAAGAAGCCACGTGAGCGTTAGCTCTCAACTACGCTGTTTATGGGTTTAATGACTGATTCTAGGAGGGTGATTACCAAGTCTGTATATCCAGACCTAGTTCCTCTCCTGAGCTCTAAATGAGCATCCCCACAGCCTGTTGGATATTTCAAAATGGATAAACCTTAGGCATCTTGACTCAACATACCCCAAACCAAACTCATTACCTTCTCCCCAAAATTCACCTGCCTTCTGAATGTCACTATTTCTGTTGAGGGTACCACCATTCTTGCAGTCTGAAATCTTGGTTTGCAATCTTGGTGTTGGGCTTGATTTCCAGTCTCCCTCAGCAATCATATCCAATCAGTTGCCAAATATTGTCTTTTCTATCTCCATACTCTCCCTTTTCTCTTTACTCCTACAAGCCACCACCTTGGCCAGGCCCTGATCATCTCTCAATTGTACTGTTGCAAGAACCTGATAATTAGTCTCTTTGCCTCAAATTTCTGTTCTCTCCAATCCATCCTTCACATAGAAATCAAGGCAATTTTCCTAAATCCTAGGCCTGACTATGTCACCCCTCTAACTCATTAAACTCTATTGGCTCCCTATTGCCTCTAGGACAGTGGTTCTCAACCTGTGGGTTATGTTCAATTTGTAACAGTGAAAATACATCCTGCATATAAGATATTTACATTACGATTCATAACAGTAGCAAAATTACAGTTATGAAGTAGCAACGAAAATAATTTTATGGTTGGGGGTCACCACATGATGAGGAACTGTATTAAAGAGTCATGGCATTAGGAAGGTTGAGAACCACTGCTCTAGGATGAAATATAAATTCCTCTGTTTTTTCCAAAGGCTTCCACAACCTGAACCCAACTTACTTTTAAAAATTTACACATTACTAACCTTTCTGCACTATCATCTAACTTGCCATGGCAACAGAAGCACCACTGAGTCTTGCCCTCTGACCTTATAGCTAAATCCTTTCTATATTATCTATCTTCCCTGATTTGAACATGAGCTCATGGAAAGCCAAACAACTAAACAACAACAGAATGCTCTGCCTAGCTGGGTGACTTCTGGCTGATAAATCATCTTTACGCATACGTAACCACTGTTCCAAGGCCCATTGGTATGAAACTCTCCTTGCTGGTGGAGATGAATGCCCTGCCATACGGTATTCCATAGGAGATTATATATGCTGGGGTCATTTGGGCAGCACCAGCGACATAATGTGATTCCTTCCTTCCTTCATAGCCCCTTTCCCCTCCCCTTTTGCTCCTCACCTCCTGTGGGGCCATAGCTCTCAGAAAATTGTCTGGAGTATAGTAAGACAATAAGAGGGAAGGAGCTCTCTCACTTGGGAGTGAGATGATTCAGTTCAACCAAGAGAGTCCATGATCTCACTGAAAGGGAGATTCCTCTAAGTCTCTAGAGTAGTAAGCTAGGAATAGGGACATGAAGGAGACTGCTGTTTCCCCAGAGTTTTTGCCTTCAACAACCTGAAGTGTCATTCCATCTTCTCCACTGGAAACCAGAAGCTCCCAAAGTGACTTGACACTTGAAGGAGGCTTGAAGCTTGGGAAGTCCTCACCTCGCAGAGTCCCAAAGCAGGAAGAGAAGGGAAGCCCTCTTGCCTCTTCCACCTCTGCTCAGCCCCTCATGCAGGCTAGGGATTTCATCTCCACCAATAAGGAGAGAGTCCCATACCAATGAGCCTAGGGACAGGGGTTACATAGGAATCCTGCACCTCTCTCCCTTTCTTTTTTTTTTTTGAGGGGGGAAGGCAAGGCAGTTGGGGTTAAGTGATTTGCCCAAGGTCACACAGCTACTAAGTGTGTCAAGTGTCTGAAGTCATATTTGAACTCAGGTCCTCCTGACTCCAGGGCTGGTACTCTATTCACTGAGCCACCTACCTGCCCCCCTCCCTTTCTGATGAGGGGAGTCCCCCAGTTTTTACCTTAACTTGAAACACAAGCTCATTTCCTCCAATGCTGAACTGAGACTCAAACAGGACTGTGAATTTCTCCTCCGTCACGGACTCTGCACCCCGCCTGTCTGCCCGTTTAATCCTCTTCAGGGACTACAGAGGCAGGAGATCACATGTAAAGAGAGATGAACGATTCCCTGACCAGCCCCCAGCCACATGGCCTCTGCTCTTGAGACCCGAATCTTCTCCCACTACAAACCTCCCAACCTACACCGCCCCCCACCAACTTGCACCCTCACCATATTCCTGAAGTGTGCACTGAGGGTACCCGTTGCCTGGTGATACTCCATCACACAGCAATTGTTCAAAATCTCCCCACTGCACTCACTGCAAAACAAAGACATGTCTAAACGAATATTAAGTGTCCACTATCCTCAGGGGTGGTCTCTCCTTCCAAGTCCTGATCCAGATTTTCCTTCTCCCAAGAAGTCATCCCTGGAGATAAGACCCCATCCAGTACTGATGCCTACCAAAAGCATATGTTCCTAATTGATGTCTAACCTACCACATCAGACTGGGAGCTTTCTGAGGCCAGGGATTATGTTTGCCTCATCAAACTGGAAATTTTCTGAGAGCTGTGACCCCACAGGAGGTGAGAAGTGAAAGGGGAGGCAAAGGGGCTATGGAGGAAGGAAGGAGTCACACTGGGTCGCTGGTGCTGCCCAAATGACCCCAGCATCTTGTGGGGAAGCAGCAGAAAGGAAGGAAAGGCATCCATCATCATTACTTTCGAGTGTTCTCGTTCTTCAGCAAAGACTTGGCCTGCTGCTCACTGATGATGGTGGCCTTCACTTGAGGAGGGTTCATGTGCACATTCAACTTCCCACCCACCAGGAGACGCACTGTAGCTGCAAACTTGGTCTGTGTCTTCAGGACCTGAGGGGGCTGCTTCTCAATGATGAAGGTGCTGGAGGAAAGAGAGATAACCAGATATCTAGGCTGCTGCTGACAACAGATGACATCATCCCTTCCCATGAGGCAGTTTGCCTTCCCCCCATCCCCTGCCCCAGTCTGAAGCAGCAGACAGGGAATCACTAGAGATGCTTCTCATGGTTCGGAGATCAATGCTAGGTGGATTAGGGATGGCCTTGGGCCCTTGACATTTCTAGGGATGGGTGGGTCTCCTCTAAGAAGACTGGAGCTTTAAAAGATGAGTGACCCTACTCTTATCCCAAAGAAGGATGCTGAGAGCTAGAAGATGACAGGCAGGGGAAGGGATCTAAGTTAGAAGGCCAAAAGGAGCTAGGAATCACTGGACTGTGGGAACAAGGGAAGGTGGGGCATCTGTTCTTTGGGAGTTCTCTCAGATGCAGAGACAGCAGTCTCTCTCCAGCACACT
>CM053584.1:146553551-146623121 GCA_028627135.1 Pseudochirops cupreus | reverse complement strand
GCCAATCCCCTTCTTCCACATCAACAGGGGAGTTCATGCCTTCTCAACAATGGGACAGGGTTTGCCCCTTCTACACTTAGCACTTAGTACTAAGTGCTAAGTATCCTGCTAAACAGATTACTATTACACCAATAAGAGGAACTCTCATTTCTTTGCTACTAGTTGCCCTTGTACAATGAGAGGAAATATGTTATCTATATACCATTAGTTATTCTTGTAGAATGCAGGTGGGTTCAATCAACTTGTAATCTCCTAGTGACAGGATAGAAGGAGGGGTTGTTGCTAGCCCCACATTTCAGATGTCCACCCAATCACATTGTTTTCCATCTCTATGATGTTTCTAACTTTATAATCAATCAAATTATTTCCCCCATCTATGATGTTGACTTCTAATTTTTAGAGGCTTCTCCTTTTATCTATAAAAATAATGTCAGCCCTGGCTTGTTGAGGAGCTCAAAGCCTTACCAATAAACTGATCGTGCTCACAGCTTGGTGCCTCAGTTTACCCTATTTTCAATTGTGACAGGTCAAATTCCTTTGAGTGTTTCCAGGTCTCTTTCAGGAGGCTCTGCAATATTCTGCAATACCAACACAATGTCATTTGCAAAGAAGAGTATCTGGAGGACCTCATCCACAGAAAATCCATCTTCTACCTGGATTCTGCACTGGATCTCCTCTACCACAGTGAACACCCTTGGCAAGAATTTGTCTTCTTGTTTTATGCCTCACCTAATGTTTATCATCAGATGAGGAAAGGGGTTATTAAGTTGTTACATCTCCCAAGGAATCCTGAATGATCTTAATGAATGGATGGAAGACATTTTATTGTAAGAGCACTTTAATTATGGTTTTATCAAATCAAATGCTTTTCATAATCAACAAACAACAAGCACCATCTTTTCTGTATCTTTCAGTTAATTGTGAGATAGTAAAAAAATGAAATCTATTGTCGAATGTTGCTTATGAAAGCCTGCTTGTTGCCTATTTTATCACCCTCATCAATGATGCCCTTGATTCCTATATATATAGATGATTCTCAAAAAGATTTTGTACAGATGGGAAAAGAGAAATACAGGTCAGCAGTTACTGACCTTTTCTCATTCATCCTTTTTCAGTATAAATAAGGTTCAATATTTCTTCTATGCCTCTGGTATCTTTCCCTTGACACCTTTACAGTTACACTGCCTCTAACAGGGAGCTCCTCTATCTAAATTTGATAATGCTACTTTTACCATCTTTGTTCTATTTAGTGATATTTCTACTTTATATAAGTATATCCAAGACTGTGCTGTCAGGGTCCAACTATGATGGTTTCCACAATCTTTGGTGGAAAAACCAATTTGTTAAAATAGTTTTTGTCCATCTTTTTCACTTTTCTTCTGTCTGCAGGCCTGTTTTCATCCTTCAATATCCTTGGGATGCTGCTGCTTAGCTGGATATCCAAACTTTCGTTAAACTGGTTTTACACTCCACTGTTTCTCTCTACAGCACGAGATGTTACTGTTCACAATCAGCTACCATTGGTCTTCATAATATTTTATAAATGAGTTTATATTTTAATTTGGTGTTGCCTTTAGCAACCATCTCCCTCCATGTGGCAAGTCAGATGTTTGCTAACTAAGGCACTTTCTGGATTATTTTGGTTAATAATAATAATAGTTGTTATATATAATATGGAGTGGGTGGCTAGGTGGTACAGTGGATAGAATACTGGGCCTGGAGTCAGAAGACCTGAGTTCAAATCCAGCCTCAGACACTTGCTAGCTATGTGGCCCTGAGCAAATCACTTCACCATATGTGTCAGTTTCCTCACCTGTAAAATGACCCGGAGAAGGAAATGATGAATCACTCTAATATCTTTGCCAAGAAAATCCCAAATGGCATCACAAAGAGTCAGACACAACTGAGATGACTGAATAACAACATAATATGGAGTGTTCTAAAATTCTTAGTGCAGCTTAAGCTCTTAAGAGAATATAACCATCTACATTGGCTAGGTGGCATAGTGAATAGAGCACCAGCCTCGGCGTCAGGAGGACCTGAGCTCAAATGTGACCCCAGACACTTAATACTTACTAGCTGTGTGACCTTGGGCAAGTCACTTAACCCAATTGCCCTGCCCTGCCTCCTCCAAAAAAGCTAAGAAAAAAAAAAGAGAGAGATATGCTTAGAGGCAGCTATAAGCTGGTCAATATCAAAATTGGATCCTTAGTGGAAGTACAGGTAAAAATACCACAAGGGCTGTGGAAGAAAAGGTATTCTTCTTAACTCTTTGGCTACTAAGGACCCTATCTGAATCTTTTTTTTTTTCTCACCAGCCAGAATTTGCATTTCATACCACTGGTAAGAGGCCTCACAATGGTAAAGGTCTATGTAATGATACAACAGGTATCATACACACAGTCTGCATCCTGCTACTATCAGGGTCCCACAAATATAATTTCTTCCACCTCTGAAAAATAATGCTATGCAGTTTAATCAAGTGGGAAGAGAACTGAGTTTGGCATCCAAAGGCCTGAGTTCTGACTGAATCCCATCTCAGACATTCATCATCTCTGTGTTCTTGGACAAGTCACTTCCCCTTTCTAGTCCTCAGTTTTCTCCTCCAAAAAGGCTGGTCTCTGATATTCTTTCCAATTGTGATCCTATGACAGTGTAAGTCAGAAGTCCAGATCCTCAAGTAAAATTTAGTAAAGTCACCTTCCCCCACATAACCTAGCACCTTCTCCATGTACTTTGGTTAACTTGTCTCCTTCTTCCTTGAGGACCTTAAGCCATATAAATTCTGCTTGCATAGTAATTATACCCACAGTTTAAATGGATCAACATGTCTGTAGAAACAGTTAAAGAGAATACGCTCAGCTTCAAGGAATTTACATTGAACTCAACAAAAAACCCAAAAGTTACATGTTGTTTTGGACAGGACCAAGTGGTGGATTAAGCTTCATCTATATGTCAGTGTTTTAGGAGATAGTATCAGTAAATCTGTGTAGTAAGCTATGATTCAATTAAGTTGTAATAACAATAATAATAAACATTTATTAAGTTTCTACTATGTGAAAAGTACTGGGAATATAAAAATTAAAAAAGCAACAATGTCTGACCTCAAGTAGCTTAAAGTCCACTGAAATCCTGCTGTATCTATCAATTAAACTCACTGAAGATGTGAGCCAAAAGCTGAGGCTTTCCTATCAGTTACCCATTCTTTACAAAAGGCACAGCAAATACAGCAATTACTCATTTTTCAAAAGGAATTTCAGTTTCCAAAATTAAAGCAGACTAATTATCAGACTGCCCATCTTAATTCAGCCACACACCTAGGAAACATAGGGTGGTACAGTGGGAAAGTGCTGGATTTGAAGCCAGAGGATGTTGAGTTCAAATTCTTGCTCCAGCCACTTACTATCTGAGTGGCTTTGGCCAAGTAATTTCACCTCATTATGCCTCAGTTTCCTCATCTGTATAAAGAATAAAGGAGTCAGATGGCCTGTAGGCCCTTCAGCTCTAAATTTATAATCTAACACTCCCATTCCTTTTGTGTAGTTTTGATTCATTTACACATCACAGCTTTCCACCAAAGTGGTCCCATTACATACTAACACTGTGTATATATTTTTTAAATGTCAGAGAAAGACACATTCTAACCCATAATATGCTGCTTGAAAGGGGGCTCTTTGACTCAGTGATACCATTATTAGGCTAATAACCCAAAAAAATTATAGACAAAGGAAAAGGGTTCACACATTAAAAAAATTATAGCAGCACTTTTTTGTTATAGCAAAAAACTGGAAACAAAGTGAATGCCCATCAACTGCGGAATGGCTGAAAAAAATTATAGTGTTTGATTATAATGGAATATTATCATATGGTAAGAAGTGATAAAATGGGCAGATTCAAAGAAACTTGGGAAGAACCCGGGCTTCCATTCCCTCATCTTTTCATCCCTCTTCAAATTTCCTAAGGTTGTCCTTCCCCCCACTCTCTCAGCTGAGAACCTTGTCTTCTATTTTACAGAAAAAATTGAGGCTATTCACTGTGAACTCCCCTTTTCTCCCTCTTCCTTATCTCCTATCAATATGGTGCCTTCTGCCACCATCTCCTCCTTCACTTTTGTCTTACATGATGAAGTGGGCTTACCCCTTACCAAGGGTTAACCTCTCTACTTGTTCAAGTGATCCCATTTCATCCTGTCTCCTCCAGAAGACTGCCCCCTATTGTCTTCCCTATTCTTTCAAAAAAACCTTCATTTGATCCTTCCATCCCCTCAACCATCATCATATGCCTATTTGTAGCTAAACTCCTTAAAAATACCATCTGCAATAAACTAACTTTTTGAAGGGAATTTCAGTTTCCAAAACAGATTAAAATAAGATCGTCATCTAACACTCCTCTTTCACTGTTTTCAATCTTTCCCTATCTACTGGTTCATTTCCTACTGCCTTCTCCCAAAAAAGGTCATCTCCACTTTCTTTCCTCTCACTTTCTTTACAATCTGGCTTCCACCAAAACTGCTTATTTCACCAAAACTAGCCGCTCCAAAGTCACTAATGATTTCTTGGTTACCAAATCCAACGGCTCCTTCTCAATCCTCATTCTCCCTGACATTTCTAGTCTTTGATATTGTTGATCACTCTCTCCTTCTTGATACTCTCTTCTCTCTAGATTTTTAAGCTATTACTCTGCACTGGTTTTCCTCCAACCTATCTTACTGCGCCTTCTCTGTCTCCTTTGCTGCACCCTCCTCCAGATCATGCCCACTAACCAGAGGTTTCCCTCATGATTCTGTACTAGGCCTTCTTCTCTTCTCCCTCTATACTACTTCATTTCGTGATCTCATCAGTTCCCATCGATTTAATTACCATCTCTTTGCTCATGATTCTCAAATCTAGCTATCCTACCTCTTCAAACTCTCTAACTTTCAATCCTGCATATCCAACTGCCTTTCAGACATCTCAAACTGAATGTTCAGTAAGCATCTTAAACTCAGTATGTCCAAACTAAACTCATTATCTTTCCCCCTAAACCCTCCTCTTCCAACTATCTTCCCTGTTACTATAGAGAGCAATATCACCTTCCCATCCCTCAGGCCAAAATCTAGAAGTCATTCAAGTCTCTTCACCCCCCACATCCAAGCTGTTGCCAAGGCCTGTTGATTTCACCTTTGCAACATTTCTCAAATACACTCCCTCCTCTCCTCTGATACAGTCACCATTCTAGTGCATCTCATCATCTCACACCAGGACTATTTTAATAGTCTGTTGGGGCGGGGGAGGGGAGGGCAGGGGGGGGGCCCTCCTGAAGACTCTCCCCACTCCCATCCGTCCTCCATTCAATCACTAACTTAATTTTCTTAATGTGAAAGTCTGAACATGTCACCCTCCTACCTGACCACGGTAAACTCCAGTGGCTCCCTATCACCACCAGAATCAAATACAAAATTTTCTGTTTGTAATTCAAAGCCTTTTGTGACCTAACCCCCTTTACCTTTCAAATCTTCTTAAACCTTTCCCCCTAATTGATCAAGTGACACTGGTCTCCTGGCTGTTCCTACAACAAAACACTCCATCTCTCAGCTCTGGGCATTCTCTCTGGCTGTCCCCCTGGACAGCCTGGAACACTCACCCTCCTCAGCTCTGCCTACAGACTTCTCTGGCTTCCTTTGAGTATCAACGAAAATCTCATCTTGTACAGGAAGCTTTCCCCAACCCCACTTAATTCCAGTGCCTTCCCTTTGTTACTTATTTCCTCTTTTTCTGTATATAGCTTGCTTTATATATATTTGTTAGCATGTTATCTCTCTCATTATGTTCCTTGAGAGCAAGGACTGTCTTCTGCCTCTTTCTGTACCTCCAGTACACATACAGTAGGTGCTCATTTCACCAAAACTGGTCTCTCAGGGAGGCTAGGTAGTACAGTGAACAGAGCACCAGCCCTCGACCCAGGAGGACCTGAGTTCAAATCCAGCCTCAGACACTTAACATGTAACTAGCCATATGACCTTGGGCAAATCTCTTAACCCCAATTGCCCTGCCCTCCCCGCTCTGAAAAAGCAAAAAAAACAAACAAACTAAAACTTGATCTCAAAGTTACTATGATCTCTTAGTCGCCAAGTAGATTTAGGATGTCATACAGCAGGTGCTTAACAAGTGTTTATTGACTGACCGATCTACTTGGCCTCTGAGTTCCGCTGCAGCTCTGGATCTATGATTCCAAGGCTGGTTTGAACTAATACAGAACAAACTGAGCAGAATCAGTACAATAGCTTGTACAGTGACTAGAATTCTGTAAAGAACAGCTTTGAAACAATCAAGAACTCTCATCAGTGCAAAGGTCAACCATGCATAACTCCAAAGGCTAATAATAAGACGTGCTTCCTTCCGCTCTCTTGGCCAGGCCGTGGTGGGTCCAGGATAAGACACATATTTCAGATCTGACCAATACAACACAAATTTGGTTTTGCCTGAGTATACTTGTCATAAGGGAGAGTTTTTATTGAGGAAGGGAAGTATTCTGTCAAGGAGTAGGTGGTAGTGACAGCGATGTCATAAAAAAAAGGAAGAAAAGAATATTAATGGAATATAGCATAAATATACTGAAGAGAGTATAAGGAAGTTCAGAAGGGCAGGATTTGGTGCTAGCATGTTAAATGTGATGTATACTTTTTTCAAAAAAACCCAAAACCCATAAATGGTAGATTCTTGTTTTCACATATAATCTTTGTGTCTGTCCTTTGTATGTGGAAATGTCCATGTTGGCTGATAACTATTAAGTTCATTAAGAGATTATTAAAATAAAAACAAAAAGGGGGAGGAGAATGTTTTAAAAGTGCTATAGCTTTTCTCTTGAAAAGGATGTAAAAAAGTAAAAGTAAAATTTGAAAACAATGCTTAAAAAAGAGTCTTTTCCTAGGGTAATGAGTGTGAGAAAAATGGACTGACTAGGGGTGGGAAAAGGGTAGGCCCAGCTTTAATCCTTATTTCTATAGCATCCAAAAAATAAGCTTATGTACGAAAACATACTGGAAATCAATATTTTTAAGATATCCTGGATTTTTTGGGGGTAGGGTATGTAATACAAGAACAATAATGATGCCAGTAGTTGGATGGCTCAGTGGATAGAACACGGGGCCTAAAATCAGGAAAATTCCTCTTCCAGAGTTTAAATCTGGCCTCAGATACTTACTAGCTATATGATCCTGGGCAAGTCACTTCACCCTGTTTGCCTCAATTTCCTTATCTGTAGAATAAGCTGGAGAAGAAAATGGCAAACCACTCTAGGATCTTGACCAAGAAATCCCTAAATGAGGTCATGAAGAGTCAGATACAACTGAAATGGCTGAACAAGGGATCATTAAGGTCAAGAAGGGTCACAAGGCCACGCCATCACTCAGAATTTTGGGGGGGGGTTGGTTTTTTTTGGAGGGGGGAAGGCAATTGGGGTTAAGTGACTTGCCCAAGTTCAAGAATTTTTTTTACTTGCAGGAAAACATTTTCCCACTATAAACAAGAGAGTCATCTTTACAGCAATTCCTAAGAATCTATTACTGTTTACATAAAAATTTCAAATTGAGTTAATATAAGTCCGACTTGAGATAAAAATTATAGATGTGCTGTTTTGAATACAGTAACTGAAGTATATTAATATATACATATACAATGAATAATATAATTTAAACTCAGAAAACAATTCTTCTTGGTTAAAAAGATGGCTCAGGTATCTAAGAGAACTTCCACTTCAGTTTACTGCTATACTCCAAAATTTTTATTACATCCTGATAAATTTGGCTAACTTGTTAGAAGGTTAGAATCCAGAGAAGAGAAGAGAAGAAGTGTAGTTTTTGATAGTACTCAAGTTTTCTTTGAATCCAACTCTTAAAAGCCATTCCTTTCTGAGAGTTGGGGGAAAAGGGGGGCACTTAAGGAGGTGAGTTGAGAAGGGGAGGAGGTGGTCTTGATGTGGCAGAAACAATCCTTCCCCCACTCTGCCTAATGACAAGGTTGTGAGGTCTTATCACAACCACACAGGCTCTACCTTTATGCTGCTGTCTGGTTTCTATCCAGAAATAGAGAATGAATTACTCTCAACTTACAGTAATTGCAGGAGGCGGAGACTACCAGGAATTTGAACAGCAAGAAGGAAGGAAAACCCACTGTTCTACTCCACAAGTGACAATCAAGATCAAAAACCTATCAGGAGAAATAATGTCTAGCTCCTCCCTAGTATATCTGCTACCTTTGAAGGGCTTAAAGCCCTTTTTCTTTTGAGTACTTAAGTTGTCAAGCAAGAGGAGAGATTACTAAACTATTCATTATTTCAAATCCAACTGCCTAGAGGATCCAAAGCCAGTATGCCTAATTCTGTATCTTCAGGATGGATTTCAAAGATGACAATGCAAAACACTTTGAGCAACAGAGGAAAGACAAGCCAATAGCTTTTACCTATTGTTACAAACTACAAAAGCAGGTGTACCACTGCCCACAGACCCACTTAGAGCTTAGCAGCATAACTACTTTAAGGCAGTGCCACTTATTGGAAATAGTAAGCATCACTATTCAGAAGGGCAAAAGTGCCTTAGTCATAGGATAGGTCCCAGGCAAAACTGGTCTTTTCAGACTTGTTGCCTTTCTCCAACTTTGACTACAAGTATCTGGTATCCTCATATTTCTCTACTGCTTCTTCCCTAGGCAAGGACTCATCCTCCACACTCCTTCCTTTCTTCCATCTAAACTTACTTTCCTAAAGTCCCATTCCTTCAGAATCCTGAGTTTCAGAAGCCGTGGAAAGAATACTGATTGAGAGTCAGAGGGCCGAGTTTCAAACTGTGATTCTGCTACCTTGGTCAATTTTTTTTACACTTCAATGGGCCTCAGTTTATTCATCTGTAAAATGAAGGAGTTGACACAGGAATCTCAATAATCTCTCCCAGCTCTACATATATGCTCCCTATGACTAGTTAAGGTATCGAGTCATCTCCATGTGCTGCTTCTTCCATATTTGCATTCTTTTTGGAAGGGGGAGGGCAGGACAATTGGGGTTAACTGACTTGTCCAAGGTCATACTAGTAAGTATTAAGTGTCTGAGGCTGGATTTGAACTCAGGTTCTCTTGACTCCAGGGCTGGTGCTCTACTCACTGCACCCCTAGTCACCCCTCCATATTTGCATTTTAATGGAAAATTCTGAGAATTTCTAGCACTTGGAAAACTAATGGAAGAAATATAAGGGTGAAAATTTAACTGAGAAAGTGCTGCCTAGAGAGTTAATAAGCTGAATAATATTCAGAGAGAGGGAAACCAGGTGAAATATGATACGATCAAGTAAAGAATCTTATGTTTTCACTCCAGAAAAATTAGCTGCACAAGTACAGATAGAGGGGATAATCTAACCTGAGAAGCAGTTCAGTGACAGGAACCTGAGGGTTTTAATTGACCACAAGTTTAATACAAACCAACAATGTAACTCTCCTCCTCTCTCTCTGGTCCTCAATCTTTGGCTACATTCAAGTCAAATACTTGCTGACTTCATTAAGAGAAATACAAGGTGTCCCAAAAATCTTAGTATAATTTTAAGCTATTAAATAATACTGTCCAGATTAATGAAGGTTCCATTTATTTTATTATTGGACAGGATTCAGAGTAATGTGTTCAGTTCTATGTTTCATCTTAATTAAGATGAACACTGATAAACTAATGTATGTCAAGGAGGGAAACCAAGGCAGCAAGGATTCTAGAAATCATTTCATTTGAGGGATAACTGAAAAAATTAGTGATGTTTAGGTCATAGAAAAAGATTTAAATAGAGGCGACTAGGTGGCACAGTGAATAGAGCACTGGCCCTGGAGTCAGGAGGACCTGAGTTCAAATTTGGCCTCAGACACGTAACACAAAACTAGCTGTGTGACCTTGGGCAAGTCACTTAACCCCAACTGCCCTACCTTCTCCCCTCTAAAAAGAAAAAAAAAAGACTTAGATGGAAGGGGAAGAAGAGAATGCTGGAAGGGAAGACCAGGAACTATCTTTAAATAACCAAAGATCTGTCATGTGAAAAAAGGAACAAATTATTTCCTTAGTTACTTGAGGAGGAAAAGGCAAGACCAATGAACGGGTGGACATTACAGAGAAGCAAACACTAATTTAATATAGCCCTTCTAAGTGGAACAAGCTACCTCCCAAAAAAGATTCACACCAGCAAATTCTAGATACCCATCCCGAAGGGGGGATGAAGGGTTCCAGCACTAGATAAGGATCCGTTTGTGGGATCAAAGACAGATCCAGATCAAAGAACTGGAAAGGCCTTTAGGTCACCTAGTATCCAACCTCCTCACTTTACAAATGAGAAATATGAGGAGGGAGGTTTAGGGACTTGCCCTAGTTCACAGAGGAAAGCTAGATTGGAACTCAGGTCCTCTAACTCTAAAGTCAGTAATCTATCCACAATAATATAAATCTCAGAAGCATCAAGATGACATTTTGTGGTTCCTTCTAATTGTAAGATCTCATCAATTATAAATGAGGTCTAATTCCTTGAAAGAAATCCAGATTAAAAATTTAAGAACTGTGATAAATCAAAATAAAATACCCCAAACAGTATATCCTTTGCCTGATGGAAGAAAAGCTACCTCAAGATTCTGGATATTTTAAGAGATTCCTATAAGGAAGTTAAGTAGGGAAATTTAGTCACTTCCCTAACACCAGGAAAGTTGCTATTCTGATTTGTGGAATGGCATTTCATTCACATGACAGGATGTGGATTTAGAACTGGAAGAGACCTTAAAGATTAAGTCTAATTATAACTAGGACTACCTGGATCCTGTATTAATGGCTTTAGAAGGCAGAGTTCATAGATTCATAAAATGTTACAGATAGAAGGGACCTTTGAGATTAACTATTCTAGTCACATCATTTTAGAAGAGGGAAATCAAGATCCAAAGAAAGAAAGTCACCCAAAGGTCACTCAAATCACCTGACTCTGTTTATAGTCAGTGCTTTTTTGACCACACCAAAACTATCCTGGGCTGGGAACAGTTGGAATGCACAGTCCTACCCCATTTTTTTCTCCACACTGTAAAGTGAAAGTAGTGTTTGTCTGGTTTCAAAGCCACACACAAATTCAAGTTCTCAGATTCTACAAGAATTTATCTTCCAGAGGAAATAAGGTTGTCCGGGTCACTACATTAATAATAAACAGTAAGTTAAGCAATTGGTTAAGTTTTACAGTGCAACTCATCATTGAGTTTGGAACTAATACTCAAACATCTTAAGTAGCTGCCTGGCATTAACAATGACAATAACACAAACACATATGGCAAACTGTCATCCAAAAGCATTCCTACTCCATACAACTGCCTAGTTATGGTGGGAAAAGAGTCATTTCTTGAACGGCTGATAATCAGATATTAGCTTAATTTGCAATCTTTTTCAAAAATCACATTTTAGAAAACTTCAGGATATATCACAGCAACTTCTCTCTGCTGGAATGACGTAGGAGCCTAAAAATTAAGTCTGTGACTAAATAATTACATGACTACATTCTGAAAATAAGACATGAAACAACTCAGATGACTAAATTTAATTTGGAAGGGTAATGGTGTGCATGGCACTCAATGGCTAAGTTGGGATTTCAAAGCAAAAGTTTTAAGCTTTTGCCAGGAGAATAATAATGGTACAGTCATCTGGATGCCTGTGCCTCAATGTCCAGACTAAGCATAACTGAGATTCTAACTAGACAACTGGTATAAGTGGAGCATTGGAATTTCTGAGAGATCAAACATGTAGCCCAACCTCTTCATTTTACAAATGAAGAAAGTGAGGCCCTGAGAAGTTAACATTCCCAACATCACGTAACTGGTTACTGAAAGAGTCAAGCCCAGAACTCAGGTGTCCTTACCATAGCTCCTTCAGGCAGCAATTGTTGCATGTTTGTCTTTTTATCTCTAGCTCCTCCCATAAAGCCTGGCATATAGGAGACACTTGATCAATGCTTATTGATTAACTGCTTCTTTTCACTGTGCCATGCTTCCTCAGAATGAAGAAAAGGACATGGTTTAAGTTTTGAGTTCATGACAAACATGTGATGACAAAGAAACAAAATTCCTCATTCCTTCAGAATCCAAGCACAAAGACAAAAATCACTTCTCTGGACAAGGGACAGGGACACAGGTTATAATGTTTCTCCCAAAGTGGCCCCTAAATGTTCAAAACCTGTTTCTGGTCTGACTATATTAAAATGCAATGTCTAAAACATCACTGGGAATTTGTGGCATCTCAAAATATGAGTTCAAAAATTATACTAATTAAGATTCTACAAACATTTAATAAGTGCCTCCTATATGCAGAACACTGTGCTAGGCTTCAGAAGAGATACAAAACTATTTTGTATCTAACATTTTGCTCTTGGTAGTTTTTAGAAACTTCTAAACCCCATGAATTGAGCTGATGACCTTGGGCAGCTATGTGGTGCAGTGAATAGAGCACCGGCCCTGGAGTCAGCAGGACCTGAGTTCAAATCTGACCTCAGACACTTAAAACTTACTAGCCATATGACCTTGAACAAGTCACTTAACCCCAATAGTTCTGCCTCCCCTCCTGCAAAAAGCAAAAAAAAAAACAAAAACATAGGTAGATCACCTGAATTTTTATCCAAATGACAAAACATCAACAGAATAAAGAGCAAGTATGTTTGTAAAAGTATACAATGGACTTACAGGAAACCAACAAGTATATCAACCACAAGGTGTTGTGAAGCTGTCTATGTTAGAAAGATGGTCTGTGGTTTATAGCTTGTGAGACCCCTTTCCCAAACCTGACTGCTATTTATGGCCATCTTTCTCCTCTCATTACCACTGCCTCCCTAAAACAAGCTTCTAGGAGGTCAGGCCACCCACCTATCCCTTTTCATTATGCATTGGTTTTTAGGTAACAAAAAAAGTCTTATAGTCTATAACCAAAATTCTGAAACAGTAAAACAGAAAAAGAAAGAAACTCAAAATGATGGGTGAGAGGCAACAGGCCAAAATCAAAATGGAGGGCCAAAAACATGGAGTAGAGCCCAAAATGATGTCTCATGTCCAAGTGGCATCAGCCTATATTCACATGGTATGATTCAAGGGCACAATGGAATGGAAAGTTAGCCTCAGAAGACAGGGTGTTCTGCCACATTAGAAATACTGAAGTGAAGAGTATATGACTATTTGTTGGGGGATGTTTGTAGAGGCAATTCCTGTTCTGGTATGGATTGGACTAGATAGCCCCAGAGGCCCCTTCTAGTTCTGAGATTCTGTGAAGGACCCTTGTTTTGGCACGGTAAAAACGAAGAAAAATTCTCTCTCTCTCTCTATCAGTAATGACCAAAAGAGCTCACATTCAAATTGTTTTTGTCTGGCCTTCCAGGCAAAGCAACAGGGAAGAAAAGGTTAATCTTTAGGAATTTAGAGCCACTCATCCCTTCTTGGCTCTAAGTCATGAATCATTTAGGGGAGAAGAGAAAATGGAGTGGAAAAAGAAGAGAGATAGAAAGACAGAAATACAGTACCACGTACATCAAGGATGTATTCTCTCTGAATCTCTCCAAGATTTTGTACATTTGACTTAAGTAAAATAGTACAAGCTATAATTGCCCACAAAGTCTTAAGGGCTCTGGATAGAGTCAGTATAAGCCTACAGAGTTTCTCTACACATGAAACACTGAAAATCTTATTTGGGAACAAAAAACATGAGAATATTTTATTTCTTTGTATGCCTCCTAAGGCACTAACCACCACAAGTAATATTTCCCTACTCTAAAAGAAGATTTATTTCTGCACAAGTTTATGTTACAATAGGAGAAAAATTATAGAAGATTTCATTTCATCTTGATGTCAAATTACACACTTTAAGTTAAAACCAAAAGCCAATGTGAGAAAGGTCACTTGTTTCTAAGATGCTGGGCATCTTGCCAATTAGTAAAGTGTTTCCTTAAAATATTACTGAGATTACCGCTTAGCTAAAAGTGGCCTCAGTATATTATGGCTATGCAGCCAATCTCATCTATTAGCTTCCATAAAGATAAGGTAAGGAAAAGGCTAATTGATCAGAAAGTCCAAAGTCTAGGCAGTGTGAGTGGGATGACTATCATGACCAAATTCTTGGAAAGCCAGAGTAATTAACTGCTTGGAAAGAAGCATTAGATCATGAGCAATTTCAGCAGAGCAAGGAAGAAAGGGTTCTCTGATAAGCCTACTTGTGAATCAAACTGGAACTGCAAAAAGCCACTTCAACAGTACCTCACCAAAAGCTGGAACTCAAAATTGTGCAGGTGAGTTTCACTATGGGTCTTCCAATAAGTCCTTTGGACCCAAGTGAGCAAAGGGACTCATGATAACTGAGTACAGAGAAACAAGATTTCAGTGGGCTCCTTGATAATCCCATTATCCTTCAGATAATGCTGGCCACTCAGAATTCCCAAGGCAATGTGTCCACCAGGAATTGACCACTAAGAAATGAAAAACTATAGTCTTGGGATTTGGGGGCCCAACCTACCCCTAGAATTATTTCCAGTATACTCCAAACAGTAAAAGACTTTTTTCCAGCTTTAGATGGTCACTATCAAAGTAAACTTTTGAGTTCCCTATTAATATATATTTACCTCTTGGTAATAAAGATTGGTTTCTTCCTTTTCCACTTTGCATGTGTTACTCACATCGTTGCAAGATCAAGAAAATAAGGAAGATATAAATATACTATCGAGATATAGATGGGAGGTGACCAAAATACACCTTTAGGTGATGAAGCAATATTTCATTTATGCAATTTGGGAAACAACAGCTTCTACAGAATTAACATGGGCATAGTATATAATCAATAAAATCAAACATCAATAGAGCCTAAAACTTGATTTCTATACATTTCTTTTTGGATTCTTTGGAAACATTCATTCATAAAAAAACAAGTGGAGAACAAGAGATGAACAACACAGAACAGGTGGCATAAAAAAATATTTCCCATAACTAAAACGGAGACTGGCACTTAGCAAAAAGTTATGGGTACTATAAAACTAAGAGGGTGCCAATCAGCTGGGAATTGGATGAAAAATGACGGTAAATGAATGTAACAGAATAGTATTATATTATAAGAAATGACCATAGAGGGGCAGCTAGGTGGCGCAGTGAATAGAGCACCAGCCCTGGAGTCAGGAGGACCTGAGTTCAAATATGACCTCAGACACTTAACACTTATTAGCCATGTAACCTTGGGCAAGTCACTTAACCCCAACTGCCCTGCCATCCTCCCTCCAAAAAAGCAAAAATTAAAAAAGAAAGAAAGAAAGAAATGACCATAGGAATGGTTTCAGAGAAATCTGGGAAGACCTGTAAGAAATGAGTGAAGCAAGTAGAACCAAGAGAACAATTTACATAATTACAATAACACTGTAAAGAAAACAACTCTGAAAGACTTAACTCTAACCAATTCAATGACCAGTCATGATTCCAAAAGACTGATGATGATATGCTACCTACCTCCTGACAGAAATAATGTATTTCAAATGCAGGAATAAGAGACACATTTTTGTTGTTTAATTGTTGTGAGTCATATCCAACTTTTTGTGCCCCTTTTTTGGGTTTTCTTGGTGAAGATATTGAAATGGTTCACCATTTCTTTCTCCAGCACGTTTTACAGATGAGGAAGCTGAGGTAAACAGGGTTAAGTGTCTTGCCCAGAGTCATACGACTAGTAAGTGTCTGAGGCCAGATTTGAACTTAGAAAGATAAGGAAGGCTTCCTCACTCTAGGCTTGGCACTCTATCCACTGCACCACCTAACTGCCATTAAAGGTATTGGAGTGATTTGTCATTTCCTTCTCCAGCGGATTAAGGCAAACAGAGGTTAAGTGACTTGCCCAGGGTCATACAGTGTTGCAGACTGGATTTGAACTCAGGATTTCCTAATTCCAGGCCTAGCACTTTATCCACTGAGTCATCCAGCTGCCAAAAAGAGGCAGAATCTAGGAGAGTTTTGTTGTTCAGTTGCGTCTTTGTGACCTCATTTGGAGTTTTCTTAGCAAGATACTAGAGTAGTTTGCCATTTCCTTCTTCAGTTCATTTTACAAATGAGGAACTGAGGCAAAGAGGGTTAAATGACTTGCCTGGTAAGCGTCTAAGGCCAGATTTGAACTCAGAGAGTTGAATTTTCCCGGTTTCAGGCCCAGCATTCTATTTACTGCACCACCTAGTCAACAAAGAAATTTTTTTGTCTGACCATGTCTAGTTGTTACAAGGGTTTTTTTTTTCTTTTTCTCTTTTTTAAATTTAGAGGTGGGTAGGAGGGAAAGAGGTTCATAACAGGGATAGGGTATCAAGAAAAGAAGGAAGGAAGGAAGGAAAGAAGGAAGGAGGGAAGGAAGGAAGGAAGGAAAGAAGGAAGGCAGGAGGGAGGAAGGAAGGAAGGAGAGAGGGAGGGAAGGAAGGAAGGAAGAAAAAAAAGGGTCATGGAAACATTTTTTTTAAATGTCCAAAATAGAACAGGTCAGAAAAAAAGTCACAGATAAGCAGGGCAACTTTGAAAGTTACATAATGAACTTATTATATTTATATTTAAAAGGAAAAGCAAGCTTACATAATAGAGATTTTTCAGGTTCATGTATAATCTTCATTTTCTGTTCTATATATGTATGGATTATATTTTATATAGTCATTTTATTTATTAAGTTCAAATGAAAAAGAAATTTCTAAAAAAAAAAAAAGCCATCATCAGCCATATTCCCAATGTGTCCTTAGTGAAACTGTCATCTCAATCCTCAGGAAGCTTTCTTCCAAACTACCTAAAACATTTAACTTTAAAACCCTGTCTTTAATGGTCTGAAAATCATCTGAACACTCACTCCTATTCACAAAGGTTCATGGGCAAGGTATAGAAAGGAAAAGAGTTATGGACCAAGAGTCAGAGAGCTTGACTTCTGGTCCCAATCAAATTATATTCAATGTTTAACATACACTGAATGTTCACATCCATGTGCAAAACATAGGGAAGAAGGAATAAACAAAATATGGCCCTTGCTCTTTCAAGAAGCTTATGATATAATCAAACTGATGAACCATGGGAAGTAGTTGATCACAATACAAAAGAGAACCTGCTTAATGAATAAGAGATACAAATACTATGTTATGAGAGACCCCAAGAAAGAAAGATTCCCAGGTAAGAATGAGGGAAGGTTTTATGGTGGAGAAGACATCTGAGTTCTGTCTAGAATAGACACTGCCATTCTGTAACCTTAGGGAAGCCATTAACCCTCAGTCTCAGATTTCTTATCTGTAAAACAAGGGAAGTGGACAAGATTACGTCTAAATTCCCTTCTAGCTCTATGGTTTTATAGCTACAGGTAACTCCAACCTAGCTGAACACAGAATGTTCAAAGATAGAAGTACTGGTATCCAGTTCATAAGGCATCTGATTATCATCCTTCCAGTAACCAAAGTCCTTATCTTGGAGTGCTCCTCAACACTTCCTTCTCCATTATCATTTACATATCTAAACAGCTGGCAAGTCTTGCTGATTCTACTATGTTGACATCTCCTAGATTTATCTCTTCCTTTCTACTTCGGGCAACCACCCTAGCTCAGGTCCTCATCACTTCTCACCTGGTCTCCTAACTGGTCTTTCTGCTCTAGTCTCTTCCCTCTCTAATCCATTCTCTACAGAGCTGACAAAATCATCTTCCTTAAAACAAAGGTCTGCTCACATCATTCCCCTGTTCAAGAATTTTTAGGGGGTCCCTATAGAATCTAAGACAAGAAACAAACTCATCAGCATGGTTCCAGAATTATTCCATATCATTTCCCTTCATTTACGCTATGTTCTGGACAACTGGCCTACAGATCAGTGCCCAAACTTGATTTTCTATCTGCCACCTCTGTCACTGACCCCCATCCCTAGTAGATATTCCCTCCTCATCTCTGCCTCTCAGAACCCTTGGTTTACTTCAAGGCTCAATTCTGATGACATCTTCTTTCCATGGGAAACCTTTCCTGATCTACCAAATTGTTAATGCTCTCTTTCTTCAAATTATCTGACTTTTACTTAACTTTTTACATGCTGTCTCCTTCAGTGGAATGGAAGTACCTGAAAGGAAGGATTATTTGTCCTTTGTCTTTATGCCTAGCACGTAATGATAGAGAATGGACCTGTGATTTCCTTAATATAGAGAACTCTCAGCTATAGAAACTTCCTCTACCAATATAGGTAGGCACCTTCTGTGAAATTTTAACCTAGACCTCTGAGAGTTTAGTGACCCTATTGCCCGGGGGCACAAAGTCAGAAGAACTTGATTCCAAGTCTTCCTGGCCCCAAGGCTGTCTCTCTATTCACTACACAATGCTTTACCTCTTGTCCTGCACACAGGAGGTGCTTAATAAATGCTTAAAGCTGTTATCACTTTATTATCTGGACTATTACAGTAGCTTTCTAATGAGTCTTTTCCCCTCCATTTTCTCTCCCTCCAAGTCATCCTTCATATTACTTCTATTTTAATCTTATATACAAAGATCTGACCACCTCTCTATTCGAAATTTTTTTTATTAGGTCTCCACTGACCACCAATTCAACACTTTGGCAAGTAAGGTTTAAAATTCCTTCGCCTGGCATTAAAGCTCCTCCACCTTCTGGTGATTCTCTTCCTTAGTTCATAATACATCTTCCAATTTATTCTACTTCTAGCCAAACTAAGTGACTTGTCATTCCCACATATACCAGGCTCTTCTTTGTCTCCATGACTTTTCTCACCTCTGCTCAAAATGCTCCCCCTCCCCAAATTTCTTCTGGATCTTGAGAGAAAAAGTTCAAATATCTCCTAGGAGTTAGAACTGGAAGAGTCCTTGGATATGACCTAGACTAAGCCTTGATTTTCCAGATGAGGAAAGTGAGGTCCAGAATGATTTGCCTGAGGTCCCAGGAGCTGACCAAGGATTCCAACCCTTGCCCTATGACTCCAAAATCTGGGCTCTTTCCAAGACACGCTGTCCTTGGGCCAATTACTTTTCCCGACCAGATCCCAGAGGATACCTTCCATTCACCTCTCTAAAACATTTAGCATATATGAGAGTTTTCGATTATAGTTATGTGTGTCACCCCCCTCCCCACCAAACTGTAACCACCATCAACTAACATTTGTCAAGCAAAAACTACGCAGCAGGCACCGAGCTTGGGGTAAGCACTATACATGTGAGTTATTATCCTTGCTCTCTAAAACTGACTTTAGAAAACCAAAGTTACTGACCAATTCACAAAGGATTCAATTTTTAAAAGCGTGTGTACCTATGGTTTGTAGCAAAGTACACACAGCTAACATTTTATGAGGATTCTCCCCAGCAGCTGCTGTCTGAAGTTCAGGCTTTCACAACCTCAGATTATTACAACAAAACTGGGGGAGGGGGGAATGTTCTATAAACAAGTCAAATTATGAAGATGGTGGGATGTCAGGTGGTTAGCATTATATAAGGGCAGGATTTCCCTGCCCCAGCCCCCTGGCAGGCCTTCCCTTCACCAATCCAAGCCAATTTCCAGAAACTGCAATTATAAAAACTACCCAAACCCCACCTTCCACCATCGCCTGGAGGGCCTCCTCCACAACAAGGGCATGGCTGATTTATCAGGTTTACTTTCTGTTTCAGACACTGTGCAGCCATTGGCCACTGCCCCAAAGAGAACTAAGAAGCAAAAAAGGCTTCTCCTTCTCTTAGCACAGTGCCCACCACACAGCAGGCACTTAATTGCTTGTTCCTTAACCCTCCCTACCCCCTGCCTTTCTAGTGATACAATGTTCATAGTACTTGCTGTCAGAACTGTTAGGTTCAGATCTGACTGACACTGGCAGTGACCATGGGCGAGTCACTTAACTGCTCTGAGCCTCAGTTTCCTAAACTGTAAAACACAGGCAATATCACCTATAATATCTACTTTTAGGGCTGTGAGGCTGAAATATGAACATGTATATAAATTTGCAACTTTAAAAGTTATGTGTATATATGTATGTATATAAATATATATATACACACATATATAAATATAAAAATGATCACTATCATCATTATGTTTATTTTCTAACACCTCAGAGCTACGGTAAGAGAAACCAGTTCAGACTCTTAGCCATAAAGTTCAGCATAAAGATTATCCAGCAAATGAAGACAAACGGGGCAGTCTGTAAACAGCATCTGCCAGAACAAAGGGGACAAGGGAAACTCAGCTAGACTCAACCCAGAGCTGTGAAGTAACAGTGGCTTCACTGGAACAGGAAAAGACAAATTGAGACATTTAATAAGACTCATGACGTTCCCTCCACCTAAAGCACCCTCCTCTCCACCCTCTATGTTCCTAACCCATGTCATTCCCTTTCTGCTTTTGTCTTGCCTCAAAACTCATTTCCTCCAGTAAGGTTTCCTATTTGAACCCCTTTCAACTCTGATCACAGAATTTCAGCATTGAAAGAGGCCTCAGAGGCCATTTAGTCCAATTCATACTTGAATAAGTTCTTCTACAACACACTCAGGGGTCATTTATGTACCTCAGATCAAATATCATGAGATATAACGCCAATGAAGAGGATGTTTAAATGGTTTCACTGTGTCAAATGTTGCTTGAAATGAAATACAACATGGAAGGAGTGTGGGGTGGTAGAAAGAAGACTGGACTGTAGTAAAAGAAGACCTGAGTTCAAATCTATCTACAATTAATTATCAAGTCAATCAATCAAATATTTATGAAACATCTAGTATATACCAAGCACTGTAGTAGGACAGAAGTTAAATAGTTTCTGCTCTAAAGTGGTTTAAATCTAGTGAGGAGTAAAGAAGTATACATGTGTAAGTATATACAAAACAGGAGAGTGGAGGCCCCAGCAGCTGGGGGCAATCAGGAAGGACTTCATGTATAAATCAGCCCTTCAGCTAAGCCTTGAAAGAAACCAGGGATACAAAGAGCTGGAGGTGAGGAGAGGGCACAATCTGTGCATAGGTTGAAAAGCTAGGTGTGAGGAACAGTATGAGGAAAATCTGACCCGCCTGGTGTGTGCATGAATGGGAAGGCCAGGAAAGTAAGAGAAGGCTGGGTTGTAAATGGCTTTAAATATCAGGCAGAGTGTTTATATTTGAGAGGGTCAGAGCTGGGACTTAAGGTAGATTGTGGCGGGGAGAGAGAAGAAACTTTTTTTCAGAAGATTGCTACTGCAAGAGCCTGGCCCAACGGTGATAAAGTGCTAGAACAGAGGGATGGATGTGTGAACAGAGAGGGGACAGAGCAGAGCAATGTTGTGGAGAAAAGAACAATATTTGATAATTTCATGAAAATGAGGTGAATGAAAGTAGTACTTTTGGGATGACACCAAATTGTTCGATCCCTTGGAAGGCTGTCTCTAATTCCTTGAGGAAACTAAGACCCTTGGACAACTGTCCAGCTGGTGAGACCCTGTATCTTCACATATCCAAAACAAATCATAACTTTCCTTTATAGACATGTTTATATATAATGATTATATAGAACGGTGAAACAGTTTGGGCCTATGAAATCCCAAACTCACTCTATGAAAAGATCTTGTACACTGTGACAAAAGCTGGCTTTTGTAAGGAAGTAATGTTAAAACTGAAAGGGACCTTAAGAGATCAGGCAGCTCCAAAATAAGGATTTTGCAGATGCAAGAACTGAGGCCAAGAAAGGTTAAGGGATTTGCCCAAATTTACTCAGTTAGGAACAGAAGAGAGACTAACCCTCAGGTCTTTTGACACCTATCCAAAACATTTTTCTATGACCCCACACAAAGCCCTGACACACTGGTTCCTTTGGCCTATTTATCCAAAAAGTCAACAAGGATTGGGGGGGGGAGGGGAAGGCAAGAGATTCAAGCAGTCAACTCCTTTGAAGGGGAAGGGGGTGACAGAGGGAGGTTAAGCTGTGATGCAAAGTTTTCTGTGCCTGATCCACACAAAAAACAAGAAGTAATGAGAGTAAAAGTTGACTCTTCTAAAAACTTTAGAAATATGCCATCAAAGCAATCACACTGGATGGCCCTCCAGACCAAAGTTCATGCTATTAAACTCTAGTTTCTACCAACAAGTACATAACCACAACCTTTCATGTTTTCACTATTACTTTAAGACACGCAAAGAGTCGGGTAATTTTGTTCTCTAGTTCTCACGACACTCAGGTGCTGCTGTCCGGGGACTCAGAAGGTCCTTTAGAATCTGCCAACTCCCTCTAGGAACTGAGGAATGGTCTAAGGGCTGTAATCAAGATTTTTGAATACAGAGTGAAGATAAAAATGTTAAGTCCTTTGGCACAAACAAGCACAAAGTATCTTTTTCAATGAAAGGAGTGATGGTGGTGTACATCTGTTCTCATAACCATATTTAATCACAAAGGTAGAAGGGACTTGGAGATTACTGTCCACCCATCTTGTGACTCTGTCCAAACTCTACCCATCCTTTATGAGCCTGTTTAAATTCCCTCTTCCTTCACAAAGCTTCTGACGTCATTCTAGTCTATGGTGATCTCTCCCCAGTTATCTGTCCTAGATATTAGGTACTTCATTGCACAGCAGAAAGAGAATGAACCTTAAATTTCCATACTATCATATATCATATTTTGTGTCTCCATCCCACTTGGAATCTTGTCTCCCCAAATCCTCTGTAAAGTCCTCGAGGGTAAGAAGAATACTTCCATATCTCCCTCAGTGGTCACTACCATGTTTTATCTTACATAGAGTACTCACTACTTAATAAATGTTTGTTGAATTGAGTTGGGCCTTTATTGGCTGACTGGTTTGTGAAGTGCATGATCAAAAGGATGCTGCATAAATGCTTTTGGAAGACAACCTGATGTTCTGTATTTTAGAGCTGGGGAAACAAGCAAAGAAATGACTTGTGCAAGAAAGGAAAGAGAAATGATGTTAAAAAAGAAATAGTGCTTCCAAAAGTGTGCTAACTCTCAGCACTCAGACCACAACTGACCCTGGCACGATGACATTTAGGTCATGACTTAAATCAATCTGCAGAATCTTCTGAATAAAGTAAACAGTCCTTCCTATTAGTCAAATACCAGTTTATTCTGAAGAACAACTCTACTATGGTATTAAGATAAACTTATTTAGGGATAGCTAGGTGGCACAGTGAATAGAGCACCCGCCCTGCAGTCAGGAGGACCTGAGTTCAAATCCAACCTCAGACAGTTAACACTTACTAGCTGTGTAACCTTGGGTGGGTCACTTAACCCCAACTGTCCTGCCTTCTCCCTCCAAAAAAGCAAAAAAAGATAAACTCATTTAAATGATCTTTGGCAACCTGAAAATCACCCAAACTAGATCCTATTTACACTTTTACTGTCAACACTCAACACTGAATCAAAGTGTGTTTCAATGTGCAGAAGAGAAAGTAGCCTAATGCAGTGAAAAATGTACAAGGCCACTAGCCTATGGCATCATCCTGGGTAAATCATCTCCATTCTCTGAACCTCAGGTCCCCCCCCCAAAATATGACAGGGCTGGACAAAATGCTGTAGGGTCCCATACAGCTCTGAAATACTATAATTCCTGAGAATGTCATTATGTCACTTTTGTTTCCCAGCAAGGACTCAGTCAAATATTTTCACTCTTAGACACATTTAAGTTAAGCAGGACAGAATTGGTACAACAGAAAGAGCACTGGATGAAGAGTTAAGGCCTGGGTTTTTTCTATGACCTGTTCTACTTCTTGGCAGCTGTGTGACTTGGGGCAAATAATTTTCTTCTCTGAGTCTCTACTTTCTCATTTGCAAAATGGGAATAATATCTATCACCAGCCTGTTCTGGGGACCTAAAGAGATCAAACATGACAATCAAAGAACAAGAATGTATTCTAATCAAATGTTAGCTGAGAATAGGTCTTTTGGCCTGAGCAGCTCTAACTTTAACAACTGCTATATTTCCAATTTCCAATAAATGGCAAAGCACTTTTGACTTGGCTGTGCTACTAGGTAATGAATCTATAAGCAGCAGTACTGAGTAGCTACAGACCTGAGGCAGTAATGTATTATAATGGAATAGAGTACTGGGTCTAGAGAAAAACTTGGGTTCCAATTCCAGTTCTGCCACTTACTATTAAGGAAACTGTGAGGAGACCCCGAGCTCAGACCATAACTCACCTAGCACAATGACATTTAGGTCATGATTACCTATGTGACCTTTGTTAAATCATTTAATCTCTCCGAACTTCAGTTTCCTCATCTGTAAAATAAGCAAGTTGATCTAAAGCTTCTCTAAGGTCTCTTCCATCTCTAAATCCTATGATCTGAAGACTATTTTGTCTTCTTGTCTCCCTTGTTTTGAAATCCTGTATTATTATATTTGAGATTCATACTATGATATGGCTGCATGCTAGCTCTCTGAGGCTCTTAATGAAATGAAAAGTAACTTTAATACTGATGAGCAGATTAAATACCCACAGAAGAAGCCTTTATGTTCCTTTGGTTTTGAATTATCTGCATGATAATGGCCAATTACAAAGTGTGTATATTCTTTACCGGTTAAGACAACTGATCAATTCTTAGTACACATAGAGGGTAAGAAGTACCCTAAATATGATATATAAGTGAGGAGAGGGAAAATGATAAGACTAAATCTATAGCCACACATCTACTTAATAGACAATAGAAAACAACATGTAACAGACATGAAAAAGGCAACCTGAGTAATGCTTAATTGAGCAAAGTGTGCCCCATATTAAACCACATACACCAAATATCATTTAAGTTTGTGTACAAGGCCTTAGCAAGGGGCCTTGTTAGTCTTTGTTTCCCTTTTCTTTTATGTTTACCCAAGATCTTGGCCATGAGACAGAATACTCCCACTTGTTATTACTTCACTCTGACCTGTACAATTAAGCAACACCACAATCCAATAAGTGCAATGGTTCAATTATTTATCTTCTGTCCTCCTTTATCGGGTGTATTTTTTTTAATGAACAACAAATAGCAGGGGGAAAGCACCCAAGGGAAGTATTACATTTCTCTGAAGCTGAAAAATTTGTTTGTATATGAAATCTAGCTAATAACCGGACAGAAAGAGTGGGGAGGAATTTAGGAAGAGTCTCTGAAAAGCCATTTATGTCCACCCAATTACATGGGGTGGAGGGAAGGAAAGGAAAATTGATATCCATGCAACTCAATGATTTCATATATTCTTGCCAAAAAGTAGGATCATAAGATTTAGAGCCTTAGAGACAATGAAATGATAAAGCAACATTCATATGATGTTTTAAGGCTTACATAATTTACATTTAAGGTCCTCACTACACACTGTGAGAGGGAGGAGTGAAAGTATTATCTCCATTTTATGGATGAGGAAATTGCGATTCAGAGATTAAGTCCAGTCACACAGATACTAAGTGTCAAAACCAGGATTTGAGTCTATCTTTCCTAACTCCAAGACCAGCCCTCTCTCTGATACATCACACCAATTTCTTACTTAGTCTGACTCTTTAATTCTACAGACAAGAAAACTAAGACACCTAAGGTCAAATACTGACTCTGGCCTTTATTACCTACATGATTTGGGGAAGGGCATTTAACCTCTCTGGTCCTCTGCTACTTTGTCAAATCCTGGAGGGGACTGGATAATTTCTAAGTGTCTTTCTAGTTCTAATTCCCATAGAACCTACATAAGTGTCTGATTATAAATCCAGCATTCTTTCCACTATCCCAAGCTATCATCCCTCAACCCCACCTGAATACGAGGCAACATGGTTGCCTATATAGAACAAAAACAAAGAATATGGTCAACTTTAGATTCCCAGGCGTTTCTCTGATAATTCCCTTGAAGAAGGGTAAGGAAAACAGAATGCCCTTGGGAAGAAGAACTGTCTTCACTTAAAGAATGACTGAAAGGGGAAAGGAAGAATGGGTAGGAGAAAAAAAAACAACTGTCTTTCCTTGGAGGGGAGGAGGTAGAACTGTTTCCCTATGAAGAATGGAAGAAAGAGAATACAGGAAGAAGAGAAATGGTTAGGAGAGAATATAGTCTTTTATTGAAGGAAAAAATTGCTTAGCACAGCGTCTGGCAAATAGTAGGTGCTTAATAAATGTTTCTTGCTTGACTGCAAAGAAGGGGCTCTGATGAGGCAGTCTATTTTTCCTTGGAGGGCAGGAGAGGAAGCTCTCTCTCCTTAGGAGGCAAATAATGGGGAAGCCCTGACTCTCCTTAGAGGATCTCTCCCCGGAGGAATGTTAAGAGGGAGAATGATGGGCAAGCCTGTATTTACTATAAGAGGGAGAGGAAGGACCCTTTTTCCACAGAAAAGGGAGAAGAAGGGAAGGCTCTTTATCCCCAGCAGATGGGAAGGAGAACTGGGGAAGGGAGTACTCTCTCCCCAGGGATGATGTGAGGAAGACGGGAAGAGGGAGGACTCTCTAGGAGTGACAGGAAGAGGGGGAGGGAAGGAGGGAGGACTATGTCCCCAGCAGGGGTGGGAGGAGGGAGACGAAAGGGGACAGAAGAGAACTTTCTCCCCAGGAGGGGAAAAGGAGGAGAGAAGGGAGGATTCTCTCCCTGGGAGGAATAAAGGGAGAGAGAAGGGGAGGAAAGAAGAGGGAGAGCACTGTCTCCCCAGAGATGATGTAGGGAAGGAGAAATGGAGGAGGAAGGACTATCTCCCTCAGGAGGAGTGGGCGGGGAGAGACAAAAGGGGGGGCGGGGGGAGGGAGAGAGAGAAGAAGGTCCGTCTCCCCAGGAGTAACAGGAGTGCGGGGGAAGGAAAGAGAAAGGGAGGAGGGAGGACCCTCTCCCTTCCCGGGAGCCCCGCCCCTCACCTGCTCTCGGAGCTGCGGCCTGTGACAGGCCCCGCGGCCCCGCTGCTGGAGTGGCTCAAGGCGCAGGCCAAGCGGCTAGTCCCTTCAGGCCGTGCAGACGGCGAGGTGGCTCCGAAGGTGCCTCGGCTCAACCTTAACCGGAGACCCGGAGCTGGAGGCGGCGGGACCCGGATGTGTGTTGTGTGTGTTACGTCTCCTGGCCCCCGGGGCTCGGGCTCCCAGGGTCCTTTCTCAGTTTAACGCCGAAACCCACTTCTCCGCCGCTGCTACCGCCGCTGCTCCGGAAACGGCTGAGTAACAGGCCACCTAACCAATCGCCACTAGGATTCCGGCCAGCCAAAGCCCACCCCTAATGCATAATTCATGAATCCATCAGATTCCTCTGCCACTCAGAGTCCTGGGTCGATTAATTATGCCACAGGAACCCCGCCCCGGGAACCAATGAGCAAACACCGCCCGGATAAATTATGCAGAATAAGTGACGTATTGAGGGGGACGCCCCCGTGCGAGCTGTTCCCTTGGCGGCTCTGCCCCTCCCGCCGGAGCAGCCGGAACAACTAGGGCTAAGGCCGCGGAAGCCCCGGAGGGAGGGAGGGAAGATGACGGGAATGTACTGCTGAAAACTCAGCTGAGTTCCTGGCAAGGCGTGACGTCAAAGACACTTTAAATGCCCCTGGTGCGGCTCCCTCCTCCCCTCGCCCCCACCCCCACCCTATCCCGGACCCCTGGTTCTACCAGGTGCCAGGAGAGAGGGGGAACAACGGAGGGAGCCATGTGGGAATGGGTCCATCTAGGAGATCCCTTTACACTTCACTCCTTCTCGGGGTACCCCGTGCCAGCGAGATGGGCCAAGGCCCAGGGCTGGGGAGAACTATAAAGATAGGGCACAGTCCTTGTCCACCTACAGGTTGATGTGCGACACTGGGCACTGCACGCAAGCAACACCCTCAGCTCCACTTACGGAAATGAGGAAAGACATGACTCATAAATAAAGTAAGGATAAAAACAAGTAAAGGCAGGGAAACTCGGTAGTCGGGATTTCCCCGTCCAACTCTTCTAAGGACCCCAGACCGCTTTACACTTGACCTTGGACAATTAGACTATACAGTAGCTAGTGTCCTTACTGAGCGTGGTGCACTAGAATGAGAACATTATTTACTTAATGTCATCTTGTGTCTGCTTAACCTTCCGTTCCCTTTGCTCCCTGAACGCCCTTAACGTCGAGTGCAAAAAGAGTTTACATACATAGAAGAGCTTATACCTATCTGAGAGATTTGTTAGCACTCAAAAGACTCAGATGGTTTTCAGTGGAAATAATCCAAAGGCCTGAGTTGAAGTGTAACCTTGACTTTTCTTAGGCTCAATTTAACTGCTACAGCCAATAGAAGGAACATTTGTTCTACCTACTTCAGCCAATACTTAGCTTAATATTTATAAAGAGGGACCATGTTCAGCGTCCCAAGAGTTTTAGGATTAAGACTTGTGGGTTGGCCTGTACTTCTGAGATGTGGTACTCCCTTCAGATATGCTGGTCCCAATCCACTCTTCATCTCATCCTATGCAACTTTTGTCCTTGTTCTCTTATAAATCCTCCATAGGGAATCTATCCCAACACGTTGTGGTATTCCAGAGGACTGATGACAGAAAATGTGCCATACCTATCTCCTGACAAAACAGTGACTAATACACACACTTTTATATATTACTAATAGAGCCATTAGAATGTGAGCTCCTTGACTGTAGAGGAATTGTTACTTTTCCATTCTTAAGCACTGAGCATGGTACTTTCTTTGCACATGCTTTTACCCTCATTCATTCATAAATGTGTTTTGCTTGACTACACTTAATTTTTACAAAAAAATTGTTCTTTTTTTCTATGAGTGGAAGAATTTTTTTTTGAATATTTTTTTTTTACGTTTTTAAAGAAGAAATGGTGTGGAAATGTACAGCCCATGAAGGCTGGCTGTTTGCTACCTTTTGCTCTTGCAACATGACCAACACACCTTTTTTTTTCCCTGGTCATACTTCTCTAATAAAATCCTTTACATCACTGGGATATCACACAGGAAATGTATGGTCGCCAAAGGACATGGGACTCACAATAAGAGAATGGAGAGCATAGGCGACTGAAAAAAGATCCTGAAAATATGGACGCTTTGTAAATTCAAGAGAAAAGTAGCTGCTGACTGCCCATAGGTAAGTGTTTCCTACATCTTCAACAATACATAGAGAAGAAAACTCCAGGATGTTGCAGCTGAAAGGACTAAACAGCCCAGGGTAGCCCAGGGATCCAAATTGGTGAATTACATAGCACAGATGGGGAGGAAAGTAAAATACCTCAGCAGTCCATAAAATACATTTATTTGAAGAGTACAGTAGATCATAGGTTGTTTCAACTTCAATATAAGCTCATGAGTCACTTGCGTTTTAAGCATTCTTTCAGTAGTAGAGGAAAAAATATATACACACATATGTAATCAACAAAGTTTGTTCTTCCTCTTTCTCTGCAAAATTAGGTGAAGTCAAAGCAAAGGGCACAAATCATAAAAAAAAATCATAGAACCATCTGTGCTGGAATGGAACGTCGAGATCCAACTGTCTTGTTTTGCATCCAAGTTGTTACCTCGCTAGGAAGCGGCAGCATCCAAACCGAACCCCAAAACTTCTGACTCCAGATGCAAAATTGTTTCCAACCTCTTGCTGTAGCAAGAGGGAAAGGAGAAGAGGCACATAATCTTAAAAGAGAGCTGGGACAAGACTTCCAGGACTATCCCTCAGTGAGATGGGGATGTCCAGGTGTATCCTGCTTATTCACTGGACCCTGAAGGGTGACAGCAACAAAACTAGACTATCCTCCGACACAAACCTGCTGGCCAGTAAACTGCATCAAAGTACAAGCCTTTGGAGTCAGGAAGAGAACAAGAGGGAAGAGGGGGCTGAGCTAATGCCCAAATGCCCTGATGCTCAGGCCTAACCCAAGCTTCTCCCCTGCACCACCCCCAGTGGACTAGATGACTTGGAATTAGGATCTCCATCCAGGAGAAAAATCTTCCCTTCCTTCCTCAGCTCCAACCAGGCACTCTGTCCCCCACCCCCACAGCTGGTCTTTGGCCTGTGCTCTCCTTCCACCTTAAAAGCTGCCCAAAGAATCAGTCGGCAAGCATATCATCAAATGCAGACCAATTCTGCAGGAACAGAATGTGATGAGAACTATCTTCTGCTCCATAGAAAGAGAAAGGGCAGAGAGACAAGGAAGATAAAGTTTTGAGACAGGCAAGGGGAGGTTGGAAGGAATTAAGAGAGGCAAAAGAGCTAAAGCCAGGGAGAAGGTGAAGAGGCTGGCCCAGCCCTGGAGCCCCAAGGGCACCTCCTTTGTTGTGTCCACTTCATTATCTCAAGGCCAGTGAGCCTTCACTGCCCCTTGCTTCACTTTACCCCCTCTCCTCAAGTCTAATCTGCTGCCAGGCATCACAGGGTCTCACCTCTGAAAGTTGATGGGAGAAACTGAGGCAAGGTGCAGAGAAAGGAGCCAAGTCTACCTGATGTGCAGTGAATTTGGAGAAAGGGGAGATGGACTTTGTCACATTTATACTGCTGTCTTATCTACACTCATTGCTGCCTCTTTCTGGCTCCTCCAAGGCCAGACCTAGACAGACATGCAATTTATTAAAAAATGATGACCTGATGTCCATTTCTTGAATAAAGGAGAGAATGTCAGGGATAACTCCCCTCCTCCCATTACTCTCAATTCACAGGACCCACTATCTATCCCAGACCTTCACCACAGCTAAAGGGGTGTCCTCAGTGAGCCCAGTCCAGTTCCTGACTCTAGGAACCAGACACAGCTCAATTGTAAGCAAGAGAGAAACACTATCTCCAAGAACTGTCCATGGTTTTATAACCTATCCCCTCCCAGGGGTCCCAAGTCAGGCCACTGATAGGATTGCGGATCCTAGAAGGGAGCTTGTGCTGTGACCAGCACAGTAATTTGGCCCAGCAACCAGCTGAATAAAGGAGAGAGACGGGGATGTATTCGATAGTCTGTTTATTACAGAGCCATTTCATACTGAGCCAAAGATACAAGGAAATCATAAGGCTTATATTCCCTATAGCAGGAATTCCTGGAATGGAACAGTCCCTTCTTGGAATCTACCACTCCTGCCCCAGCCCAAGGCTAATCATTTATTAAGATTTTATCCTAGGACCACGTCCGGAGGCACAAACAGGGAGTCACAAGACTTGATAATTAACTCCCCTGAAATTTCTAGATCCAAAGAAAGCATCCACCCAACAAGATTATAATCTTTCTGCATATCTGCCTCATAGAGGAAGGGAAACATGAAAGTCTGGTCCACTATAAGCTTGAAAGTACAAGGAACTACTGGAGGTCCCAGGTGTTACAGGTGAGGGGGCAGGTCACACAACTCCTGCTTGACACCTTGGGTAATACTTGAGGAAAAATTTCTTGGCCAAGTCCACAGTGTCACCCTGAGGTTGGGTAGGGAATTTCTCCCCTCCCAAGACAAAGTTCTGCCCCAAAAGCAAGGCTTCATTCTCAAATTGGTTCTGGTGGAAGGGGGTGCCCTCCACCAGGCTCTTCACCAACATCTCCACAAAGAGCTTCCATCGGGAAGCATAGTAGCCAGCCACCAGTCCTGCCAACTGCTTGTTGGCATAGTCCAAGATGTTCCCTGTGGGCCCCCACAGGGTCACCTGGTAGAGGGCATTCTGCTGATAGTGCCAGGCCTCAGCCTCACTGACTGCCATCTTCCGGGCCTGTTCCAGCCAGCCTCCTAGAAGGAACCTCTCATCACTGGCCAGCAGCTCATCCAGGGAGGGCAGTAGGTCAAAGACCAGCAGGCCGCCAGCAGTGAGCAAGGCCGGCACTGCTCCTGCCTCAAAGGCTGTCCTGAGCTCCCCATAGTACAGGCTCACCAACTCCTGGGCCACCTGCCTCGTGACATCCAGCAGGTCATAGCGGAAGGCAGGGCTGGTTGCCAGCACTGGGGCTGCTTCCAGCATTAACCTCCAGGCCTCGAACACATCACTTCTGTTATACCAGACAGAGAAGTCCAGGTGAAGGGATGGGCGTTTCACCAGTGGGCTGTGGTTGTGGCCAGTGCACAAATCACCAGAACAGTTGTAGACACTTTGTAGCAGCAGCCTCCAGGCAGCTTCTGCATGGGAGTTGGGAGTCCCATACCTCTGGGCTGCAAAGCCTGCTACCCAAGCCCCTAGGTCAGGCAAGGGGTCCTTCCTCCAGCCGAGCTCGGCCATCAAGGCATAAACTACTTCATTCTGGTTGATGCCTTCTGGGACCATGCCTGTACCCACAAAGGTGGAATTGGGAAAGAGACGGGCATTTGAGGGTCCCCTGTTCACAGCATCCAATGCCCCAAATAGCCCATGGTTTCCCCCAAAATTGTGCAGCATGCACCAGATGAATGGCTGGCCATAGAAGGAGTCAGTGTGGGAGTAGACAGGTTGGGACTCAGCATAGAGGTCCAGGATGAGAAGACGGCCAAGGGGCACAGCCTTCAGCACAGCCTTTACCTGGGGAGGTTTCCAAAAGTATGGCTGGTTTTGAAAAAGCCAGCCCTGGAGAAGCCACACAGCATCAACATCCACTGCAAGAATAAGGGGTGGTAGAAGGGATTGCTATGAGAGGAAGAAAACATGAGAGTATCTCCCAAAGGGGACTCCAAGCCTAGAAAGAAGTTATAGCCTCACAACCCCTGACCCTGGACCCTCTGGGCTCATCCTACATGGGAGAAACACACACCTGGGTCCCACTTCTGACTCATTAGCTCCACCTTTAGGGAATCTTGGGATCTCTGGACCTAGTCAGTCAGTTAGCAAGCATTTATGAAGTGCCTACTGTGTGCAAGGGGCTGTGCTAAGTACCGGAGATAGACATAAAGGGAAAAAAAGACTCCTTATTCTCAAGGAGCTCACAGGCTAGCAGGGAGACAACATCCAAATAACTATGTACAAACAAGATATAGACAGAAGGCAGCAGTATGAAGGGAACTCAGGAGAGCTTCCTGTAGAAGGTAGGATATTAGTTGGAAGCCAGGGAGGAACAAAGATAAGGAAGAAAATATCAGGCAGGAGGGACAGCACAGAGTCAGCAGAGGGAAGCTCTTGTTCAGGAAGCAGTAGGAAGGTCAGCGCCACTGATCAGAGCCAGTGGGATGGAGGGGGGTGTAATGATGCTTGAAAGGTGCTGGAGGGGAGATATGTAAGTCAAAGAGAGTAGTCATATCAGTACCAAATACATTCGGTTCTGGAGGCGATGAGCACCACTGGCACCGAGTCAGACCTGGAGGTTCAGATCAATCTGGCAGCTGAAGGCCAGCTGACCACCAGCAGGCTACTGAAATTCCAAGAGTGAAGGGAAGAGGGCCTGTACCAGGGTGGTAGCAGTGTCAGAGGAGAGAAGGACTTGTATATGGAGATGCTATAAAGTGACAGGATTCTGACATCTGAAAGTGAGGATTACACTGAAACTGTAAGCCTGATATGGCAATACCCTTGAAAGTAATAGGGAAGTTAGGAAGATGGGAGGGCTTGGAAAGGAAAGACATGGAATTCAGCTTTGGACATACTGCTTTAAGACACTGATGGGCTATCTGGCTGGAGATGTCCAATATGGAGATGGCTGGACATGTGAGGCTAGAGGTCAGCAGAGAAGTTAGGGCAGGATACACAGATCTGAGAATGATGAAGAGGGATCACATCATAGCTGAATCCATGAGGCTGATGAGAGCACCAAGTAAAAACAGTACAGAGCCAGAAGAGAAGAGGGGCCAGGACAGAGGCCTATGGGACACCCAGGGTTAGTGGGTATGACTTGGACAAAGTCCCAGGTAAGGAGACTGAGGAGCGATCAGCCAGGTAAATAAGAGGGGATCCACAGAAGAGCAATGTCACATAAACCCAGAGAGAGGGAGTACCCAGAGAAGAGAGTGGATGAAAGTGTAAAAGGCTGCAGAGAGTCAGGAGGGATAAGGATGGAGAAGAGGTCATCAGTTCTGGCAAGTACGAGATCACTGGAGATGGCAGAGAGCAGTTTCAGCGGAAGGATAAGGTCAGAAGCCAGACTGCAGAGTGGAGAAGAGGTGAGCAGAGGCACTTGTGTCAGGCACCTTCTTGTGGAGGGCAGCCACAACAGAGAGAAGAGAGGGAGGAGAGTGATCAGGGGCTGGGGATCAAGGGAGGGCTCCTGAGGATGGTTTCTAGGCAGGAGGAAAGCAGCCATTAGCTGGAGAGGCTGATGCCTCCCAAGTGAACAGGAATGATGGGAGAGTGGAGAGAAAAGGACTGTCTGGGAGGGAACAAACAGTTCCAAATGAGGGGGCTTAAGAGTCCCAAGGAAAGGACAAAGATGGTGAGCAGAGGGAGTCAGGGGACCTGAGCTCCAGCCTGAGCCTTGGCACTCGGTAGCTGTAGGATCTCAGAAGACACCTCCCCATATACAAAAAAGAAAGGTGAGACTGGGGAATCAGAGCTGGCATGATCTCAGAGGCCACTTAGTCTGACTCCCGCACTTGGGACATGAGGAGCCTGTGGCTAAAGAGACCTGCCCAAGGTCACACAGACAGTAAGTGCTGGAGGCAGAAGGCCATCAAGCCCATTCTGATGGTTTGTAATAAATCTGTGAGCTCTGGGCCAGGGTTTGAGCAGGGAACACATTAGCAGCTCACATCTGTAAAGGGCTTTAAGCTTTGCAAAGCACCCGACATAGATTATTCCATTTGGTCCTCACAGTGACCCAGGGCAGTAGGTGCTATTATTATGCCCACTTTACAGATGAAAAAACTGAGGCTCAGAGGGAGTTAAATGGCTTGCTAAGGGTCATGCAGCTGGTAAGGATCTGAGCTAAGACTGGCTCACATTCACTAACAGTAGGCTCATACTCACCACCAGCCTCCTGACACCCCACACAGTTACCCTAAACCTCTCATTTCCTTGGCTGACATTCCCCTGACGTCCCCATCTCACTTCTTCATCTGATCCCTCCTGAGATGTCCTGCCCTCTGTGTCCACCTCCCTCAGTTAGCCTCAGCACGTTGCCTTCCTCACCTGAAATCATGGCTTCATAGACTGCCGCTGTGGCAGCAGCCAGGTAGGCTGGCTCAGAGGAAGGGGGCTCCATTTCATTGAAGGTATCAGCACTATAGATGTGGTCAGTGCCAAACTCCTGAGTCAGCTCTCTCAGGAAGAGGCTCCCAACCACTGGGAACAAGGGATCTTTTGGGGCCAAGAGGTAGGAGCAGGAGTAAGTGCAGTTGAAGTGGCTCCACGTGCCCAGACTGGTGACATTGGCCCGAGGGAACACCCTAGAAGGGAAGGAAGAGACAATGGTAGAGGGAGAATGATGGAGGAGAGAGGTGGTGGGAGAAACCAAAGGCTGGATCATATTGATGAAGGAGAGAAAATGTGAACGGGGGACCTCCCACCCCCACACAGAGACCCTACATAGGAGACTTGATAGAGGTCAAAGTGACCCTCCTGGGAAAGAAGTTGGGTAAGCGGGGGTAGGGGCTGTCCCCTTGAGCACCTTCACCAAACCTTAACACACTGGCTGTTTTTTTTGTGTCAAAGTATCTCCTCCTTCAGGGATTAACCATCAGAATAGTGAGGCTTTATAACCTTTTTGTGACACGGACCTCCTTTGGCAGTCTGGTGCAGCCTATAGAGCTAGTCTCAGAATATTTTCAAATGTATGATGTAAAATACATAAATTTACAAAAGAAATTGATTCTATGAAAACACAATTAACATTTTAAAAAAACACAAGTTCACAGATACCAGGATAAGAAACCCAAATTAGGTAATCATTATTTTTTGGAACAATGCTGATAAAATGATTTTTTAATGTGGTCACCAGTTCACAGTTAGAACCATCTAATACTTAGTGGAAGGCAGGGAGGGAAGAGCAAAGGCAAGGATTCTGGGGAGAGGCTCAAGGCAGGTCATCCCACAAGCGCCCTCTGTAACAAGATGGTTCATGAGTGTAAAGGAAAGACTTGGAGTCAGGGTCCAGATCCTGCTGCAGGCACTTTACCTGGGTAGTCACAAACTTTCTCAGACTCAGTTTCCTCTGTAAAATGGTGATGATTATAACTATAGCACTTAACTTGGTAGGGATGCTGTGAGGTACAAGTATGAGGTACAATGGATGTGAAGTGTTCTGCTAACCTTAAAAAGCTATAAAAGTATCAGCTCTTATTACCACTTACTAGCAGTGTGACCTTGGATAAGTCACTTTTAACCTTTTTCAGCCTCAGTTTCTTCACTGGTAAAATGGTGATGACAATACTTATCCTACCTACCTCTTGGGACTGCTATGGTAAAGAGAGTTTTTATAACTTAAACTGCTTTATCAGCTTAATCAGGCCACAAACACTTCTTAATCATCTGCTCTGTGACAGATAGAGGTTACAAAGAAAAATGAAACATGCCTGCCCCCAAGGAGCTTAGATCCTGAGGAGACACAGGGCACTTACACTCAGGTGCAGACACCAGGCCACCTTGGTGGGAAGGCACTAGCAGCTGGCCAGATGGCATGGAGGTGACCAGGGATGATCTCAAACTAAAGAGGTGACCTTTGAAGTCCCTTCCAGCTCCAAATCTATAAACACTGCTGGAAATGATACAGGTCTGATTTTCTACCATTTTACAGACTACAAAAGGAATGCTCAGAGAGAGGAAGTGACTTGTGACTTCTCCAAGGTGACTAACAAGTGTCTGATCTGGGTACCAAACCTTGGTTCCCTCTTTGTTCTACCACATTACGCTTTTTCTGGAAAAAGGCAGTGGAATGTCTTGTCCTCTGAAGAGGGGTTTGTAAGATGAGCTGAGCACTGGAAGGGATGGTCTTTAAAGGCCATCTAGTCTCCTGATTGTACAGGAGGGGAAATGAGGAGTAGAAAGATTGAAGGACTTGCCCAAGGTCACAGAGATGAGCAGGATTCAATCCCAGGTCATTTGACACCAGATTTGGCATGTTTTTTACTGCCTCTCCTTAGACACGACTTTTGCATCATACCGAGACTTGCCATCTATGATCCTGCCTTGTTCTTACTTAGTAAACTCACCTAGTAAATGCCTTAGGGACATGTCCAGCAAATGCAGGAAGCACGGGCTTCATCCCAAAAGATCTCATCCTCTCCAGAATCTGGTACTGGGGAGGACAAAATGAAGGACAGCTGGGTCAGGATCACTAGTAACCCCTTCATTCAGGCCAGGGAAGCCTCTTCCCCACTGGCCTATTACCTGCAGGTAAGATTGCTTAAGGTGCCAGGAGGAAGGAAGGGGGCCACCCCAGGTGTGCAGATTGCCCATGCGCCCCCATGCCAGAAAGGCTGGGCCAGTGAAGTATTCATTTATCTCTGTCTCATTCAGGCCTAAAGTCAAGTACACCTGGGGAAAAGAGAGATAACAACAATAAGAACCCCTTGTTCAGTTTATGAAGTCACCTCAATACGTATTTCATTTCATTCTCATAATTCTATAAGATTAAAACAGGGCAAGTAGTATTTATTACACCATCTGACTGATAAGAAAACTGAGGCCTGGGTCTAGGGGGGGAATCTTCTGACTCCTAGTCTAACAGTCTTCCAAATATGCCAGAATGCCTCTCACTTCACCCCCTCCCAACATATATTTGGACAATTAAGTAAGGGATCAATCAGGTCAAGTTAGAATAGACTCAAGGAATGATAGGGCTGGAAGGGACCATTCTAGTCCAACCTTTCCTTTTACAGGGAAAGAAATTGAGGCCCAGGGAAGGAGAATAATTTGTTTTCCTCCAAATAAGGGAAAGGAGGAAGAGAGGGAGAGATAAGAAGAAAGGGATAGAAGGAAACAGGGAGGAAAGAGAAGATAAAGGAAATAGACTGAGAAGAGGAGAGGGAGAGGGAAAGAGGGACAGAGTTAAAGACAGTAGGGGAGGGCTGAAAGAGGGAAAGGGGAGAGGAAGAGAGGAAGAGAAGAAGGTAGAGAAGGAGGGAGGGAAAGAGAAGGAAGGGAAGGAGAAAAAGGGGGAGACAGAAGGAGAAGAATTAGGAGGCGAGAAAGAAGGATGGGGGAGGAGAAAGAAAAGGAGGAGAGATGGAAGGATGTACAGCAAAAGAAGAGAAAGGAAGGAAGAGGATCAGGGAGAGATAGGGGAGGAAAGAGAAGAAAAAAGGGTGAGGAAGAAAAGGAGAGAGAGGAAAAGAGACGAGAAAGAGAGAGAGAGGAGAAGGGAAGGAAGGAGAGAGGGAGGAGGGAGAGAAACAGGTAAAGAAGCAGAAGAGGAGAGAGGAGAGGGGGATGGAGAGAAGAGGAGAGGGGGCGGGCTGAGCTCGGTCCCCGTCGCGTCCCGGGCCGGACTCACCCGCCGCCAGATGGCCTCCTGCCCGACGGCGACCAGCGCCAGGTTGATGCCGTTCAGGGCCATCCAGTCGATCTCGCGCTCCCAGCGCTCCCAGCCCCACCACACGAAGGAGTAGCTCTGCGTGCAGACGTTCTGGTAATAGCGGTACCTGCACGGAGGGGAGGATGAGCCTCGGGCCCGGGATCTCCCTCCTCCTCCCGCTTCCCCCAGCCCCGCCCATTACCTGTTGGGCGTGGTCTCGGTGAGCGGCTCGGGCACGGAGGGCAGCGGCTCGGGCAGGCGGAGCTGCGCGCCCGACCAGGCCACGTGGCAGCCGCAGAAGTCGCGCAGGTAGCGGTGCAGCCCGGCCGCGGCCGCTACGCCGCTGGAGCCGGTCACCTGCACGGGCCTCCCGCCGCCGCCGCTCAGGCGGAACGTGTCCGCGCCCGGGGCCGGTGCCAGGGAGCGCTCCACCGCCACCGAGAACCCCGCGGCCGCCCGGGGCCCCAGCAATCGCGACAGCAAACCCCGTACGGCCGCTGCCTCGCGGGCCTCGTCCCCCGCCATGTCGGCCCCAGCCCCGCTCACGAGCAGGCAGGCCAAAACGGCCGCCGCAGCCGCCGCCATAGCTCTCGGCTCCCGCGCCCTGGAGTCCAACTTTTAAGGTCCTGGACCAATCGCCTAAGACTCTGGAGGGGGCGGTACCACTGTCGCCCAATCAGCGGTCATCATCTCGCGCACGTGACTTTACGGTTTAAAAAGACCCAGCTCAGCTTTATTTGGGTTTGGTTTCTAAAAGTGATGTTTGGTCAAACTTCGAGAGCATAACATGATTTATCCGCTTTGAAGGACTGACTGCTACTTCTCCTTTGCGTTAAGGTCCTTCTTCCTCTTGTGGAACTAGGCGTGGTAAGGGCTAGATGAAACGCTGAAATTGGAGATCTGGAAAACTCGAGTTGGACCCTGAGTAAACCACTTAATTGCATTCACCTCATTTTACTCATCTGTAAAACGAAGCTAACAGCAACACTTCTCTTACAAGATATAACACGTAAAGGGCTTTTGCAAACTTTAAAGGTACGAATGCTAGCTGCTGCCACCACTACCACCACCACTACTATTCTTGTCTTAATTTCTGTAATCAATCATCAGACATTCATTAAGCTCCTGCTGTGTGCCATTTCTACGCACTAGCTGCTGAGGGTGCAAATATAAAGATGAAATAATCCCTGTACTTGTCCTATCCTCCAGAAATATTCTTTGAAGTCTGTAAGGGTCACAAAATAGTGCCAGATTGCAAATGGTAATGTTGAGACACTGGGCTGTGTTTGAGGCCCCGGAATTATGGCCAGGGGATGTTGCATTGCTCAGAACTTTTTTGCCTGGGATGCCTGAGGTTCCAGACTGATGTTTCCACACCTTGGGGTCTTCATGTTGTAATTACAATTTACCTCCCCTCTCTCAATCCCTCTCAGCTGGGCTGTGTCAGTGTGGGGTGTGGATCTGGGGGAGATAAAAGGATCCAAGCCTTTGGGGGGGGGGGCGGCCTTAGAGTCCTGCAGTGAGGCTTCCCGGGTGTAACATTAATAAACCCTCTTAAAACATTTACCCTCTGGTGTTACTTTCTTTAAGGAGAAAACACCAGCCTTGTCTCCATTGTAAAGGTAAGTACCTACTGCCCCTTAGGGCAGGGCTGCGAACCCTGACAGAAGCCAAAACAGAGACTACATCTTATTTTATTTTTATCATCTATATATATAGCATTGTGACCTTTAACAAATGCATATTTTATTTTATTGCAGTGTCCTTTGCTATGCTAGGCACTATGAAGGAACTTTGTGTAGAGAAAGGAACACTGGACTTGAGGTGGGCTGACCGACCAGCTTTAAGTTCCAGCAATGTCACTGATTTTTTTTTTTAGCTTAAAAATTTTTTTTTGAGGGGAGAAGGCAAGGCAATTTGAGTTAAGTGACTTGGCCAGGATCACACAGCTGGTAAGTGTTGAGTGTCTGAGGCTGGATTTGAATTCAGGTCCTCCTGACTCCAGGGCCACTGCTCTATTCGCTGGGCCACCTAACTGCCCCTGATTTGTTGGGTTTTTTTAATGTGACCTTGGATAAGTCCAAAACCTCTCTTAGCTTCGATGGTGTCACTTGTAAAATTGGGACTTCTAATAAAATTTAGATTTGGTAGAGACTTTAGAGATCTTTGAATAGAAATGGAACACTTTAGGCTGTATGTTGACTTAGAAAACCACAAATTAACATTATCTTTGTTATATTTTTGTTTATTTTGTTAATTTCTCAATTACATTTTAATCTGGGTTGGGCTACAGGGGTTTTGACACCTTTGAGACCAACTCCCTAAATTACAGAAGAGGAAATTGAGACCTTGATAGTTTAAGGGAGGCGTCTCCAATCAGGCAGGGAATAAATAGCAGAGCTAGAATTGAAATACACACACACACAGAATCTCAGAGTTGGAAGTTTCCTTGTACTATTTAATCCAACAAATATTGGAATAAGGATCCCCTCTACAACACATCTGATAAGCAGGTCTCCAGCCCCATGCCTCCAGTGGTTGACTCTAATTATTAGGAAGTGCCTAAATCTGCCTTTTCATCTACCATCCATGGGTCTTAGTTCTGACCTCTGTGGCCTAGCCAAACAACTTTAGAAAGAAAGGACCTTACTGGTCACCTAGTCCAACACTGTCAAATCGCATTTGAGGAAATTTGTTGGGAGACGTTGAGTGATTTATCCAAAGTCACACAGGTTAGTTAGTGACAGAATTGGGATTTGAACCTCGGTCCTGTGAACTCAAATACAGCAGAGAATCCCTCTTTTATGAGAGTACCTTAAACATTTGAAGACAGCTACCATGTTCCCCCTATTTTCCTTTCCCCACGCTAAACCTCCCTAGACAGTTTCTCTTTCCTTAGAAAACCTCCCCTACCCTAACCCCCAACATACACATCTTTTCCACTGTAGCAGAGGTGCTTCTTATCATCAGAAGTTCTTGGAAAAATCCTCTACTAAGGAATATCCGACTATTTCTCAAGTTTCCTTTGCTGGCTCATAATACATACCCTTCCCCTTGTGGATGTCCTCCAAGGTTCTGTTCTTGGTTCTGTCTTTCCATACACATACACACACATATGCTCATATGTATACACACATATGTGTGTGTGTGTATATATATATACGTATATATATGTATGTATATATGTATATATGTATTTGAGAGGTGTCCAATCAATACAGAAAGCTCCCAGTGTAGAAAATAATCTCCACCAATGCACACTAGCAACTTTCAGATCCTTAGAGAATCCCTTCGTCACTGAGAATTTAAGAAACTTGGCCATGGTCACAAAGCTAATATTTGTCAGAGACAGGTCTTGAACCTAGAACTTCTAACTTCAAGGATTCTAACCACTACAGTAGGCTGCCTCTGGGCTGTAATTGCAGTGTGAAATAATACTCCCCTGTACTGAGGTCAAACTTCAGCATTTGTGGAACAGTGAGTGAGGTGGGACCAGTCACTGACTTGTGTTTGGATTTTTAACCAACCAACCTTCTTTGTGCCACTGCTATAACCAATACTTTCCCTCAAGGTATGATATGACTGTGAGTTAGGTGGTAGTGACTGATTTTTTTTTTAAAGATGTAAAGGATTTTAAAGGACGTAATTTCATTGATATAGGAAATACTCATTGAGGGGAGAAACATCCATGTACATCAGCACCTGTGCTATAATTTATAATATGAGAGTTGACTCCATTGAGAGACTAAGTGACTTGCCTAGGGTCACACTACAATTACATCGTTGGACTTGAAGCTGGGTCAACCAGACTCAACAGGCTAGTTAAGCATCCACAAAGCTGGGCTGCTTCTTGATTGACATAAATAAATAACACATCTGGGTTATTATTTTCCGTTTAAGGAAACTAAAATATAGAGAAAACTGCTCAAGACTACAGGACTATTAAGTACCAGAAGAACCAAAGACACTTAACTCAAAATTTAAGTTTTCAAAAATTTCAAAATTTAAAAAACTTCAAAATTAAAAAAAAATTATGTGTTATATCATCCTCTACGGTCCTTCAGCCCTACAGGCTGATAGGTCTTAACAGCTAGAAAAGACCTTAAAATGAATCTGCCAACCCTTTTATTTTACAGAGGAAGAAAATGAAGTTTCTTTTTGATAATTAAATTTGCCTGTTCTGTCTCCACTACAGGATTAGCCCTACCTTTCCTGCCTGTCTCCATTGTCTTAGGCCTACCGCCTCACATCCCAACTGCCTGCCACCTTGAAATAACAAAATTTATGGTCACTCACGTTTAGGGTCTATCGCCAAGTACTTTAGAGGTGTCATCTATCGAATTTGACTAATTTGTTCAAAAGTTGCTGGAGAGTGAGACGTTCAGCCCTCTTCAGTTTATAGGCACAGTTTAATGACTTACTTTGTTGTTAAAGTTCAAACTGGAAGGAATCATTCCCTCATTTTATAGATTAAGAAACCAAGACCCAGAAAGGTTGAGACTTGTTCAAGGTTACACAAATAATGACAGATGGAACTTCAGCACAGGTTGTATGGTATAATGGAGAGTCCTGAATTGGAAGAGGGATTTGACCTGCTTTTATATCTCAGCTTTATCACTAACTAGATAAATTACTTATCCCTTCTCCATCTCTTACTTCTTTGTAAATTGAGAGTTGAACTACATGTCTAAGGTTCTTCTCAACTCTAAACTGTAAGAGACTATAATATATGCTGAGGAAGGAATTTAAAATTTTTATAATAATGTGATATGTGTAATGAATATCCTAATAGATTGAATTTCGCAGAGTTGCCTTTTCCAGTTTTTGAATCAGACTCATAATGCAGGCTCCCAGTCACTGGCATCTTTCTGCCTTTGTACCTGGAGTGAAGCAAATCAAAGACTGTAGAACCTGTTCCCATCACAGAAGTCTGATTCTGTACTTTAGGGGAGATGGTCACAAGTCCCAAAGACTTGACTCCAGAATTGTTGTATTGTGGGACTTATGGGTTTCTTGTAGGAAACCACTAAATGATTGATTGTAATCCACCTTCCCCGTCTCCTCCAGTTGTGATTTAAGTATGTAACTTGTGCTTTCACTTCAGCTAAGAGAACCTTCCTCACTCTGAAAATGATTAATTAAACTACTTGATTACTGGTACTCCCATCTCTAGGCCTGCTTCGTAAGGTGCTGAGCATTTTCAGGTTAGAGACTGGCTCAGTAAAAATCCTGTTAACAATGCATATGTTATATATGTATACCTATATACCCCCCCCCACACACACACATACCCCTTTGTTATCTAACTTGGAGAGAGAAATTGGTAGGGATGATGGAAATTTCTGACTTAGTAGGAAGAGAAGGCAGTGCCATGATAAAATGGTAGAGAAAATGTTAGGGCTATAGAGACTTGAGGTGCCCTCAGATTCCACTATCTGGTCAGCTGTCTACTTTACTTACACACAAGCCAGCTCTGCCCCCATCTGTTACAGTTGAGAATTAGAATCTGGATCCGAGAAGTACATGAAGGATGATGGTCTGGCACTTTATGGAATGATGTGAACAAGAGATAATAGGCTATCTTGAACTTCTTTGGATCATTGTTTCAGGACTGGAAGGAACCTCTGAGATCATCTGTTACAAACTAGATTGTCATTTAGCAGATGAGGAAACTGAAGTCCCCAGAGGATAAACAATCTGCTTAAGGTTACATAATAAGCAGCAGAACTGGTACTTGAACCCTTGTCCTTAGATTCCAAATCTAGCATTCTTTCCACTGTATCACGAAATCTTTTAGGTGACAGTCTTGACAAAGACTTTGGGCAAGAGGAAACCAGGTGGGAGGGGTACCAAAGGGCAGTTTCCCTGGAGTAGAAGACATGGACTAGAAAGTTGGAACTGAATTACTTGGTTAGGGAAAGGCATAGGTGACAAAAATGGTGTAGATTAGAGAGAGCAGGGAGTCTTAATTCTTATGGGTGGGGAGGCATGGCACTTGGAAGATAGAGTGTAGAAGGAATGAGTGCAGCTTTATACAACCACTCCTGTTAAGGTCCCTCAGTTGTTCCTGGGGTTACCTACCTCCTCTCCTCAGCTGGGGGTCAAGGCCTTGTTGTTCTCTTCCTGTAGCTGCATATCTGACTCCTAGTCCAAAAATAAGCAGAATTCTTAGGATGCCCAGCTTGCTGGGTGAGATGGCTTCAGGTCATCAGGCATCAGGCTCATTTCCCATTCCTCCCAGGGGACTGGGAACCTGACTTGAGCTCTACATTTCTCTAACCAAAAATGGTCTTCTCTCTTTGCATCTCCTCATTGTGTGACTATGTGTGTTGGGAGGTGGGAGATATGGTGGGGGTGGCAAACAAGTAAGAGAGAAGAGGGATAGGGCTGGGGGTCTGACCAGGTAAGGAAGAGTTCAGCCTATATTCAATAGTGGACAGATTGCTTGCTAGTAGTAAAGAACTCCTGGACCCTTTCCCAATTACATCCAGTTCCATAGGGGATTTAGAAGTAGAAGGGGCTTTAGAGGCTGGTAATCTGACCTCCTGGTTTTATAGATGAGGAAACAGGTACTGGGGAAATGATTTGCCCAAGGTCACACGAACAGTGTCAGAGCCAGGATTTAAATCAGGTCCTCTCACTACAGATTCAGTATTCTTTCCTTTGCTTTCAAATCTGGTCCTCCATTTTCCCCACCACATTCCTCCTAATTCTCAGGGAAATTCTCAAACTAAGCAGGGATTTGGGGTCCTGGCTGCAGTAGACTGAATCCAACTGCATAATTTCTGGGACATGGGGGAAGGGGAAGAGGAATGAGGATGGAGAAATATGGCTACTCCTATAGCTCCCCTGGAGAAGTACAATCCAACACAGGTCTTTTTAGAAAAGCAGGTTTATTGGTCAGGCTGATTACCAGGATGCAGTCACAGGAGACTACGAGCCCCGGAGCCCAAGAGAAATGGCCTCATAGCTCTGCATCTCCCTCCCCCCTCCCATTCCTCTGAAAGCCTGGCCCCCACCAGCCTGTCAGCACCAAGGGACCTTGGGCCCCACCCACACCCCATCCTCCATCAGCTATTTCTTCATCTCTCCAGAGGAGGAAGGGAACAAAAGGAAAAAAAAAAAGCAAAGCATGTATAAAAGAGGTTTGTGTCCCTAAGCTCCTTTCTCAGAAACAGCCCCAACCCCACCCCACCCCACCCCCAACCCCACCCTTGGCTGAAAACAGCTGAATGCAATTCTACAGTATAAAATAATCATAAAGCAAGGCAGCTTCTGGAAGAAATGAAGGGGCAGGGAGCAGGAAAGGAAGAAGTGGGTATTAGAAAGACAAAGCCCCCAGTTCTAAGCTTCGATTATCTAAGAGTATTGAGTTGAAGATGCCATCATTGGGGCTAAGCTGCCATGGCAATTTATATCTCCAGAGGGGAAATTGGGCAAAGGGGATGGGGTTGACACTGGGGGATACTGAAGGGAATATGGTCAAAAGTTAGCAGAGATCATGTCCTGCCAACTGGAGACATCCCACCCCACCCCCCAAAGATATAGCAGAGGAACCCCCTGGAGCAGGGAAAACAAAGCTAAAGCAAGACCAGAATTGTGCCTAACTTGGGGGAGTGGGGGAGGGGAGTACTAAGTAAGCCACCAGACAAAGCCACAAATAAACTTGGGATAGGGTATAAATAAGAGTCCCTAGCCTGGTTTTCCCTCTTCTTTTCTATCTGTCCTTTCCTGTTACACACACACACACATACATTGCATCTGTCTCTTTCTGTGAGAGGCACTTGTGCCCCTAACTACCTCCAAAATCCTAGCTAGTCATAGTTTTCCATTCTTACAACTTTCCATTTCACTGATCCAGACACAGCTGGGCAACAAGAAATGGGGCAGGTCCTGGGTCATACTACCCAGCTGAGGGGTAAAGTTTAGCAGAGCCCTCCTGACACTGTCAGCTGGGCAGGGTTGTCCCAGTGGGTCAACCAAGGCAGAGAGAGAGCTTGCCCCAAATCTTGTAGCTGAGCTGGGCTTTTAGCTTGGGACTTGCTCCTTCTCAGACTTTCCTCCTGTAGCTAGCAATGAATCTGCTGTACTCTTGGGAGCACTGGCTGGATGCCTAGTCTGTTCTCCATGCTGCTAGGGAGGGGCATCTCCTCCCCCTCTCCCCCCAGGCCCCACCTTCCAGTTATCCATCTTCCCACACAGCCATGTGCGTACGTGCCTGCACGGGTGTGTACACGTAGATGTATGTGTCCCTTCAGACTCCAGCCCTTTTATGCTAGGACTTAGACAAGGATTTGACCTGGCCTGGACATCTGCTCCTCCTCCTCAAACCCTATCTCTAGACAACTATCATGGCCCTACTTGCTCCATACTCCACTGCCCCAAGCTCCAAACTGCTTTCTTGTTTTTCCAGGAAAAGGCCTCCATTTCTTCTAGGGGTGGATATGACTTAAACCCCCAAAAGATGGGATTTAGGGGCATGTTTACAGAATAATTTGGGTGGGGGAGACTAAAAAGGCAGGAATGAGAGCTGGGAGGGTGTGAGGGAAAGGGGAACATAACATCCCCAAAATAATGGAAATGGCAGCAACTTCTGGCAGACCTCAAACTGGATAATTGGAAAATGAATGATGCCTTTTTACCTTTCTACCACTAAACATATCATAGTGGCAGGTTCTGCCAAAGTCTCCTTTCCTCCTAAAAGGCAGGAAAATGGAGGGGAAAGGGGTGAATTCTTAATGATACATTTTCAATTTATAAAACTCTCAGCCAATGCCCCAGTTTGGGGCAGAGAGACAGACAGACAGAATGAAACAGAGACAGAGAGAGTTCAAAATAAGAAAGGATCTGGGGATGGGGGAGTAGGGTAGGCTTCCTGCCACTTCCCCATCCCCAGATGGGGGAAGAGCACGGCTCTTTGTTTTCCTCTCTGTCCAGCTTAGTCGCTATCGCTCTTGTCCACTAGCACAGCATCTGACTCCTCAGTGATTTCCAGCAGGGTGTGCATATCAGGGCTGCTCCCTCTCAGGAGGTCGGTACCCTCACCACCATCATCTTCGACTCCATCCTCTTCACCTCCAACCTCCACCATTTCTGTGGCCTTAACAACCTCGACTTCACCTTCTCGGATCTTCTTAACATGGAAGGTGAAAGGGGGCACCTTGTAGACAGTGGTCTTGGAACGAGCATAGACCACATGGTCAGGGGTGAAGGACTTGCGCAGCTTGTCCCGGGATGTCTTCATCTTCTCCCGGCGCTCAGCTGTCACAATCCTTGTGCCCAGCTTGTTCATTCTCTTCTCCAGATTGTGCCTTGTCTTCTCCAGGTTCTCTTTGGTCTTCAGTCGGGTCTTTTCCAAGTTCTCCCTGGTTCGCACCTTCGTCTTCTCCATTTTCTCCTTGGAGAAGGCTTTCTTGAAGTCATCTACTCGCCGAAGGCCACTTCTCTTGATGCGCTCAGCTCTGGACTCCTCGATTATTTCCTCAACTTCTACTGCCTCATCAGAGGACAGTTCCAGGGTAGCATCATCTTCAGGCTTCTCTCCCCCCTCACCCAGCTCATCACCTTCCTTCTCTGGCAGCAGCTCAGAGTCCTTCAGGGACTTGCTGATGCTCAGTTTGGCTGGTAGTTTCACTTCATCCTGGTGGAAGAACACAAAAAATGATTTTGGGAAGAGAAGAGAAAAATGTATTTCTGAGATAGCCTAGGATCATGAACCCAAAAGCTGCAGTCATAGCAAGTGCGTCTCAGACTATTGGCCAACCTTCACAGCCATTAATGAGGGGAGCAATCACTGCAGGGAAGGGGTCTACCTTTCTTATCACTGAACTGTCATCAATGTGCATCTCTAAGCCCAAGAGCCCTGGGACTGGCAGCACAAATCACTCACTGGTTATCACTCCCAAGGCTTCCTAGGAAGCAAGACTTGTGTATGTGACCATGTCAACTTCTGTGGGTGCCACAGCCTTGCTTCTTCAGTAGCCATACCTACTGAAGATGAGAAAAGTTCTTGCTACCAAAGTTGTTGGCACTGCCCAGATGGTTCAACATCAGAAAAGGATATTTTAACAGTGGAAAAAACATGAAAGCTGATAGACGTAACCTGCTTTGCTGTTGTACCTTAAGGACAAAATTCTAACAGAACGCAAACTCCTTGAAAGTAGGTACGGTCTTGCTTTTTCTCTTTGTATTCCCTATTGCTTAGTACACAGTAAGCACTTAATGCATGCTTGTATTCATTCATTCTGGGTGTGGTTTCTGTGTTGAAGTTGGGGGAGGCTATAGTCTGGAGAATACGGATAAGAATGGATGAAAAGATGATTAAAGAGATACCATAGTAAGAGTGGGGTGATTGTAGAGGGAGAGGGAAGCAGTGATGCCGGGGAGGAGATGGAGCTTCAGAAATACAGAGTTATGAGAGGTTCATAACTCTTAAACAAAGGAGTTGAGATATATTATTTTGTAAGCAGCTGGGGAAGGATAATGACCACCGGGCTAGAGCCACAGCCCCCAGGGGCAGGGTCTCATCCTACCCTTATTCTCCTTATTCTCTTGGTATCTACTATGCCAATGACCATAACTAGCCCTGTAAAGGAGGCAGAGTGCCCTCTGGTGGTCACAGCAGCACACAGATTTGAACAGTGAAGTTAAAGAGTAAAAGCAGTAATAATAATGTTGCTACACTTTCAAAGTTTGCAAAGTGCTTTACCTACATTATCTCCTTTGAATCTCAACAATTTCCATTTTGTAGAAGCTAGGAACCCACATCTTTCTGACTGCAAGTCCAGTACCACTATGATGTGGGGCAAGATGAGGACTGAGAACGTGGTAATAAAGGTCTGGGGTCCCATTCATCCCCCCAGAATCTCCCAAGTTCCTTATCACTTCAGAACCAGTTCCCAGAGCTAAGGGGAAAAGGCATGAAGAGTGTGTTCATACTTGCTTCGGATGGGAGTGAGGAAGAAAGTCAGAGGTCACGGCTAGGGGCAATCTCCCTTCCCAGGTTACATTACTGACTTCTCTATAGCCAGACCCATTCCCTCCTGTGGAAAAGGGACTATAGAAGGGTGACTGTGAGCCAAATACACATTTCCTTTCCCATTCTTCTCTTATCTCCTCCCTCCCCTCATGGTCCATTGTCTAGTCCCTATTCCCCCTTGCCTATTCATGGAAGTCAGAGAATTAACTTTCTAGTTGTTTTGTTTTTCAAGTCTGTTTGGGACAGAATCTAAAGACTGCCTTTCCCCCACTTCTACCTCTACAGACTTCAAAGCTCCCTCTTCCTACCTCCCCTGGACCAAACTCATTTTTATGGGTAGATGGAAAGTCATGGCCATCTTTTCCCTGGATCCAAAATGTCCCCACACCCTCCAGAAGGTAGGGCGTGGAAGGAGGCAGAGACTGAGCTAAGAGGGAATCTGGGAAGTATGGAATCCAAGGATTCTCTTCTCTTTACTCCATCCCTCTCTTGGTCCAGGAATTCCAGACTTTAGGGGGTGAGAGTAAGTTGGTTTTTACAGAGGGATTTCCCTTGCCCTCTAATCTCTGCCTGCAACATTCCCCAGGTTAAAAAGCAGGAGGCATCTACTGTGACAAAACAATTGGGAAGTTAGCCAGGCTGAGAATAACTCCATTCCAAGGCAAGGGATGGTGATGAAAGTAAAGTGAAGGATATTTGCTCCTGTGTGATCATGCATGAGAACATGAGAACATGAGCGCGCGCGCGCGCACGCACACACACACACACACACACACACACACACACACACAGCAGCTTGATGTCTCCACAACACCTACCACCTGCAACAAAGATTCTCTTCCTCTTTTTTTCTCCCACCCTTGCATATCCTCCAGTTTCCTGGTTTATATAAAAAGCTAGGAACACCCCCTCCTCCTAACTTCCTTCCTTCCCTGTCAACACCATTAGCTAGGACAAAGGGGGAGCCACACCTCTTCTTCCAGGCTAGGCAACCTTACCCACCCCCCTTGTCCCCAGAACTCTGAAATACCCTTCTCTCTCTTTTGCTCAACTACAACTCCCAGTGGACAAAGTGACCAGTGCACAAGGGATGCTGGGACTTGTAGTCTCCCAGCCACTACAGCTGGCTGGGAAACATCAGTGGTTTCCTGGGTAATTCTCTCCATTCCTCTGCCTCTTCCTCATTTGTGATTGATAAGAGGTGGTTTCTCCTGTGCTGAAGTACCCTAACCTCTCTCCTACCAGCCCCTTCCTTATCTGGGAATGTGTCTTTTTTTTTTTTTTGCTCTTGCTATGTTCTAGCCCTTTTACTTAGGATATATGGGAATGGGGATTCATTTGTGCTCCATTAATTTCAGTTCTATTTAAGTTCCAACTTCCACTACTTTACCATCCATTCCCTCCCTAATAGCACATCCATACTTCCATTTCTGGGCAAGACAGGACTAGAGGAGCCATCTTAGAAAAGATTTTTCTCTGCACTGAGCTCAGGAGCTGGGGAGGAGTAAGGCAGGGAATGCCAGGGAAAGACAAAGGGCTGCTGGAAGAGTCAGGAAATTGCAGCAGCAGCTGGGAAACAGACCAGCATTGTGTCTTTGCCCTGCCCCCCACCCCTTCAGCATCACTGGTCCTTCCCACTGCTACACCCCAACCCCCAAAGCTGAGTTGGCTCATTTTCCTGGACTATGAATTTTCAGGCAGAATTCGGGGCAGTGAGCTGGCATAGGGGGTGGAAGAGGACTTATGAACTCTATTGCCTCCTCCCTATTCACAGTCCTTGACAGCCTGGCCTCTGGGGATCTCTCAAACCAGAGTAAAGGATGATGCACACTTGGGGAGTCTGTGCCTACCAGTGAAGGGTAAGAAAAATGAGTTGGGATGTGGACTAGTAATGGAACAAGGAAAGGAGAGAATATCTGAATATTTGAAGAGATACATGGAACCTGTAAACTCCTAAGGTGGGGATTCACTCCCAGGAAGCAATGGGATAGAGGCTAAGGGGATCTAAGGGATAAGACCATTTGCCTTTTCCTGGTTGGGGTGACAGGTAGGGGAGAACCTCTATGGTTTGAGTTCCTGTGTCACCTTCCTTGTGTCCTGGCATTGGGGAGACAGGACTTGTACTAGCTCTGGGGAGAATACCCCAATTAGCAGGCCCTCTTTGAAGAGTACCCTTATGAGACTCCAAATTGTTTCATTGAGTTGATTCTTTTTTTGTAGAATCATAAAATGCCTGAAGATGTCATAGCTGGAAGGCCCTTAAAGTCTAACCCCTTCATTTTTCCCCTCATCTTCTAGCCCTGGTTCCCGGTGACTCTCAGCCCTGCAGCCCACTCCTTAAAGCTATTATAATTTGCTATAATAGTAGACACACAGTCTAACAGACTCTTCCCCCACCCTGGGACCACAGGGCCCAACACTCTTTGTAGTAGTCTTTGTAGACTTTCATGCTCCCCTTCTTCTATGAGGCAGATATGCAGAAAGATTATAATCTTGTTGGGTGGATGCTTTCTTTGGATCTTGAAATATTCTAGAAATTTCAGGGATTATCAAGTCTTGTGACTCCCTGTTTGTTTGTGCCTCCAGACGTGGTCCTAGGATAAAATCTTAATAAATGATTAGCCTTGGGCTGGGGCAGGAGTGGTAGATTCCAAGAAGGGACCGTTCTTCCAGGAATTCCTGCTATAGGGAATATAAGCCTTATGATTTTCTTGTATCTTTGGCTCTGTGTGAAATGGCTCTGTAATAAACAGACTATTGAATACATCCCCATCTCTCTCCTTTATTCAGCTGGTTGCTGGGCCAAATTACTGTGCTGGCCACAGCAACTCTTTACCCCATTTCCCTGGCAAGGCTCATAAGCAAAACTAGGCCTTGCTCAGTTTTAACATTTGTTTAACAAAACCACCACTGGCATCAAACTTGGTTTCCAGAATTCCTTTTAATGTCCAAAATCTGAGCACATGCACACACAATTCTGTTCCCTCACCCCACCAACATCACAAGGTCTCCCTACCAACCCTATGTCAGACAGAGATGAAGGGTCTTGCCTCTATTAATTCCACCCATAAGTCAGAATAGCCACCTGATGGGATACCCGGTCCCCAAGCCCCTTTCTTTAAGAGCTCCCATTTCTGTATGAGAATCAGTGTTGTGGAATGAAGAAATTTTAGGGAAAATTGTACTTTCGTACAATCATCATGAGGCCCTAAATATGAGCTTCTTCTGAGCCTAGACAATCTCCACCCTCTTTCTTCCCTGTAATGTCCAGAGAACACTTTGGGAAGAAGCTTATCAAATCTGTGAGGTATCTGTTAGAATATAAGATGAAGGAAAGTTTAAAGATTGTAAGGCTGAAGGTACGTATGTGGAAGAGTTAGGGAAAAGGGTGACAAAACAAAATTTCTAGGACTTCTATTCTTGGTTGATAAGTCAAAGGAGTTAGAGACATTAACCCTGGAAGAATTTTTCCCTCCCTACCCTGGAGAGAAAAGGAGGCTAAAACCCTATTGGGTCAATGCATCATCTTCCTTCTCCTGGCTTCTCTTGGGTTGGCAGTTCTTGGGCACTTGGCCCAGGGGAGGATCTGGCAAACACAAAGAATCTCTTTGAAAAAATGTTTTATTTTTTTAAGTGGAAGAAAATAAATGTAAACATTCTTCCCCAGCTGAAAAAGGAGGTGTGGGACCTTTTTAGGGAGGCCTCCAGATATGCTCCTCCTATTCCCCTCAGATACCTTTGGGAGTATTTTGGCTAGAGTATTCCCTAGGAAGGAAAAGCAGGGAGGAGAAGTATTCTGTTCAGAAAGGGGAACCACAGGTTTATTCTTTAACAGTCAAGTTCCATGAACTAGGGATTGGGGGGGGAGGGGCAGAGTTGTAACTCAGACATGGAGTTTAGTTTGAGGATTCCTGCTAGAATTCTAAAATTGGAAGATGGGATAGACCCTTCTTCCCTTCAGGCCCAAAACAGGAGAGCAGAACACCTCAACTACACTCTCTCTCTCTCTCTCTCTCTCCCTCTCTCTCTGTCTCTGTCTCTCTCGCTCACTCACCCAACCCTCCCCTTTTTCGCCCATAGCTTGCTACACTACGAACTTTCACTGCATACATCATTTATTATGGATCCTGGTCAGGGTCCATGTTTTCCCTTTCTATCTTGACCACCACTGAGCACTTAAGGGGAAAATGCCTCTCAGTGATCAGGGTACCATGTGATCCAAGACACTTTAAATACCCCCTGCTTCTGTCAGCTCCTCAGGGTTAGTCGGGGACCCAGACTGTGGATAATAGGGCACTGTCCTGGGTGCCAGGTCAAAGGGTGGATGCTCAGGCACTGTCTCAGGCAACAGGTCAAAGGGCACAGTCTCAGGCAGAAGGTCAAAGGGCACGATCTTGGGTGTGAAGTGCTCAGAGGATGTTTTCGGTTTCTTCTCAGGCTAAGGTGAGGAAAAGGGGTTTAAAAGGGATATTGGGTAGGTGAAGAATGTGTTGAAAGGAAGAAATCCTGGGAGGCATGCAGGGATAAAGCTGGTGAGTAGGGAGAAGAAACAAAAGCAGAATGAAGTTAGAGTCTAAGTATGAGAGTTGGAATAGGAGAAAGCCAAATTTAAATTATGTCTCCTGGGTCCAGGATGGGTTGGGACACACAGTGCTGAAGCTAGAATTGCAAAGGGTACCTGGGAGCTGGGGACTCTGAAATAGACGTGTGCGAGCACACAGGCACACATTCCACACACGCACACACACACAATGTCTTCCATTACTATCCCCTCCCCAGATTCCTTCCACCAGTACCTCCCTCTATCCCTCATTTTTCCTCTTAGCAGGAATCTCAGCCTCCATAACCTGCCCAAACACATACAGCCATCAGAGAACAAGATTCAAATGCAGGTTTTTGTAGTGACTCAGGAGCAAAACTATGAAAGAGGCAAACTGGGTGACAGTGAAGATGAGGGAGAATGAAAGGCTTGGGGGTAGGGAGGTGATAGAGGACTCAAGTAGGAGTAGGATACCAGCCCCCAAGGTCCTTCCTTTAAGAGCCCCATTTATGTCCCATTTTTGCTGAACCAAGAATCAGGCTGGTTGAGAAGAGTCAGCTGAGCAAGCATTGGGAGAGAGTAAAGAGAGCAAGTAAACAACTTTGCCATCTTCCCCGTCTGGATGCCGAGACCCTACACAGCTGCTGATCCAGACTCTGATTAAACCCTCAGGCAGGGAGAACATAGGGTAATGTCTGGGATGGGAGAGGGGAGAGGATAAGGAAGAGGAACATCCTGCCCCTCCCCATCAGATCAGTTTCTCTTTGGCCACATCACTTCTTCCACAGCCTTCTCTCCACCCCCTCCTTGTCCCACAGTGAACAATGGTATACCAGAATGGCCCAAGAAATTAGAAGTTTAAAAAACAGGTCAGCCCTAAACCCAGCAATACACTGAGCTGGATACTTAGATACCTAGATACTTAGGGCTGAAGTCAGATCAATCTTCATACCAAAATGGCTTATGAGAAAAGAGGTTAGAAGACAGAAACCCCATGAAAGTTAGACCTGCACCCAACCCCTGAGAGGAAATAGAATCAATCCACATCTTCCCACTTCCAGGGTGACTCAATACTTCTACTGTTCCTCAATAATTCTATACAGATCACATCTGTTTCCAGAAGAATTTGACGGAAAAGGAGGTGGGAGGAGGAAATATATCTTGTTGGATATTGTTAAGAGCAAAGAAGTTGGGGGGAGTGTCAGACTTTGGAGACACACAGATCTATCCCTGGAGAAAGGTTGAAGAGGGAAGTATGGCCTGTTGCAATAGCTGCTACATCATAATGCCTGGAGCCATTAAAAAAAAAAAAAGGCAGGTCCTAGCCAGTCCTGAAAGTTAAAAGGGAGAAGCTGTGAGTGGGAGTAGCAGCAGGGGTAAGATTGAAGGTCAAACAGATTTTTGGTGAAGTCACAGAAAACAAGAGCCAACACAATCTTCTTCCACCCAGCAGCTAATTTCACATCTTAGATTGAGTTGTGGATGAATTCAGAAGGCTCCTTTCCTTAACCTCACTTCTAAAGTCAAAAGGTCTAGTGGTGAACCCCAAGACTATGTTCTAAGACTGTGCACATTCATGTACAATGAGAGGGAGACAAATATCTGAGGAGGGTCTCTTTGTTCCCCCTGTCCCACAGACTAGCTCTCCCATCATCGTGGAGGCAGCCAATTAAGCAATGATGAGCTATCAACTGTGGCCATTTGCTCAGCCGCTGCCTGCTCTGGGTTTCTGTTGCCTAAAAGTCAAGATCAGCCCCAGCTCTTCCAGTATGCATATATACCACACAGGGAATGGTTGTGTACAGCCTCCAAAGTCTGCCACCCCTCCCAATTTCCTTTCCATTGTGGAGGGCACCACCAGTCACTCAGGTTCAAAATCTTAGAATCATCTAAGACTTCCTTCTCCCTTCACCCCACAATCAACTGTCAAGTCTTATAGACTCCACCTCCACAACATCCTTTATGTTTGTCTTTTTTTCTCCACTTACAAAGCCACTATCCCTCAACTATTCATCACTTCTCTTTGAGCTTATTGTAATAACCTCCTAACTAGTCTCTATACTTCTGGTCTCTTCCTTTCTCTAATCTATCCTTCCAACAGCTACCAAAATAATCTTCTTTAGGTACAGGTATGCCCAAGCCACTCCCTTGCTCAAAAACCTTCAATGGTTCCCTATTACCTATAGGATAAAACACAGACTCTTTAGCTTGGCATATAAGATGTTTCACCAATTGCCTCCAAACTATCTCTTTAGCCTAATTTCACACCATTCCCATTCATATAGTCCTTTTGATAGGAAAACTGGATTACTAGTTGTACAAATCTCTCCTGTCTCTTTCTCTTTCTTTCTCTCTCTTACACACACACACACACACACACACACACACATTCTGTTCTCCATTCCTAGAATATATTCTCTCCTCATTTCTGACTTCTGGAATCTTTCTCTTTTTTCAAGGCCTTCTCCATCTTTTCCCTCCTCAAATTTTCCTGAAGCACTTTTTCCCCTATCAAATTCTACTTTGAATCATGTTTCTATGTCCAATTCTCTCTAATAGAACATAAACTCCTTGAGGGCATAAACTCCTTTTTCTAATCTTCACATCCTCAGTTGTATAACCCAGTGCCTTATAGATAGTAGGTACTGAATACGTGGTGAATGAATCTGTATGTCCTTCGGAGAGTAAAGATTCCTTTTATCTTCTGACAGCAGTTACCACGGGGGTGCAGAAAAGCAGGGCAATAAGTTTTGAACCTTAGGGAGCCCTGGGCTTTTGGTAAATCCAGAGCAGAGGAAGAAGACCCTGCTATCACTGGAAGTAACCAGAACTGTTTGTCTGCATATGCACAGTAAAAAAGGCCTAGGGCACGCTGCCTAAAAACACCAACTCTCCCTTTCTATACATGATGCTGTCTTGTGATACCATGGGTCCAAATCCTGGCTCTACCACTTATTAGCTGGATGATCTTGGCTAAGGCTCTTAACTTCTCTCAGCCTTAGTCTCTTGATTTATAAAATGAAGGAGATTAAGTCCCTTTTAACTTGAAATCTGCAGTTCTCTAAAGTCCCTTCTGCCCCTTGCAATTCTATATCTTCTTCCCTTAAAGCATTTCTCTGGCATTCATTTTAACCAGATTTTTACAGGTTAAAAATGTTTAACAAGGGGTGTGTGTGTGTGTGTGTGTGTGTGTGTGTGTGTGTGTGGATGTGTGTGTGTGTGTGTGTGTGTGTGTGTGTGTGTGTGTGTATGAGAGAGAGAGAGAAACAGAGAAAGAAAGAGAGAGACAGACAGAGAAAGAGAGAGAGACTGTTTGTCTGTAAAGAAAAGGGACACCAATTTGGTTCCAGGCCCCAGCTTCCTAGGATCACCCTATGAGCAGATGTTTCCTTGTGTCCTCTCTGCCTCCAAAAGTCAAGAAAAATCAGTGTCTATGGAAGACAGGTAGTGATTCTAACCATATTTCTGTACTTAACCCCTAGGATTAAAAGGGGGAAGAAAATAAATAAAATTCTTTAAAACTTTTCAAAAGCAGAACTTAAGAGTGGGATATACTTTGAACCAAGGTTTGGGGCTCATCTGAGTCTACACTCCAGAGTCAGATTTTGGGTTATAGTCTGATCCACTCCAAGTGTTGGGGGAGCTACCAGTAGTCTGGGTTATAGTTTTAGGGAGAAGAGTCCCTCAGGTCTGCCCAGATCTCCTCCTCTTTAATCTCCATAAGCCATAATCCTGTAAGTGCCTTCCAGTCCTTATTTTTAATAAGGAAAATCTAGGTCAAGACCAAACCTGTGTATGGAAAACATGGCATAGTTTGAAGGATTTTGGGAAAATGCCTTCCTAAAAATATCTCCCTTCTCCCCAGAACACCAGAAATTCCCACCATTAAGGTCCTTTCCTAGTCTTGAGAAGGCCCTGCATACAATCTAAATAGTTGTGTAGAAGTTAGTCCATTAGCAATCAGCAATGTTAGTTTATCAAATGAATTATCTTTGTCCCATCCAACTGTTGCCTTATAGAATTGGATGCCAGGAAGCTAACTTTTGATTTGAGGGTTAGGACAAGAAAGGGGGAAGGGCAATGCCTTGTGGCATATACAGGAATTAGCCTTGGAGCACAGATCTGGGAGGAACACCGAATTTAAAAGGGCTTCCTAAACAAGGTATTTCCCTCCATTTTCCATCACCCCCCACCAAAAAATTGGGAGAAGGGTGTGAGTGGCTAATAGTGAGACCAGATCCCTTTAACCTTCATTCAACGGTTTGGGGTCTTCCCTATCTCTATCCCTGACCCTTTAAAAAAATGAAATTATAGAATGCCATGGCATAACATCCTATAAGAGATCAATGTCATAATCACATAGCCCATCTTTGGAAAGATGACCACAGATAGGACCCCCATTTCCCCACACTCTTCTAACATACACACCATGGAAGACTCTATTTTGGCCATGAACCCTTCCCCAGACCTTACAAGAAAACACTTATACATTCTGCTCAACATTCTAATCCCTAGACTTTGGGTTTTTCAATAAAAGGTGAGAACTTTATTCACCTCTATAAGGTCTTCTGAAAGTCTTGGCACTATTTTTCCCTCATTCTTTTCCTGGACCCAAAACCAAACTGCACAGGGCACTCTTGCTCTCTCCCGCTCTGTCTCTACACCCCCAACCTTTTCCTCCTGTATTCCCCTCAACTAGAACATTTTGCTGAACATGCCAGGGAAACAAACTCTCCTAATCCCCACCTAGGGAAGGAGAGAGAAATAAATGACAAGTACTGGGGATTTTTTTCCCCTCTCTACTCAGTCACCAAGGTGGAGTTTTCTCCAAGGTGCCAGTTTGGAACTGTTCCCATGATTTTCCCTCTGAGAATGGGTGGTTCAGCATTCAAATAAACCCAGTGTTTGCCAGTCTGCCTTGCTTTCCCCATCATTTCATGCAACCAAAGTCCTAGTTCCTGTAACCCACCATCCTGGTCAGAGAATGACCTGGGTCACTTGGCCCAGAGTGCCTGACTGGTCAGATAGAAAGCCAAGAGTGGTGTATATGCGCATGGAGGTACAGGGAAGCAGAATGACACTACAGCCCTACATACTTCATAAAGTATCTCCTGCCACCAGGTAAAACCTGTACACAATCACAGACACATCGTACATATCATGACCAATCTTGATAAACTGGACTATCCTCAACAACGCACAGCTAAAAGACAACTCTACAAGCCTCAGGATGGAAGGAGATATCTAAACTCAGAGAAAGATATAGAAAGACTATAGTTTAAATGGAGACTGAAGCAAAACACGCTATTGTTCTCTTTCATGCCTGGTTTTGCTTTTTTTTTCCCAGTGATCACTCATTGGTTACAACCCTTCTATATAACCAAACTATGGTACAATGTGAAAGTATTTGCAGATCCTATACATGATTGCACGCCACCATGGCGGGGGGGAAGGGAGGGGAGAAAATCTGAAACTCAAATGAATGTGGAACTGAATCTCGTAAACTAAAAGTAAATAAACAAGTCATTTAAAAAAAAACAAAAACAAATTCAGCTTCCATATGAGAAATCTTTGTGATAAATGAATAAATGGATAGATGGCTAAAAAAAAAAAAGTATCTCCTGACACCTTCATAGGAGGCAGCTAGTTGTGTAATGGATGGGTCAGAAGTTACAAAGACCTAAGCTGAAATCTGGCCTTGGACACTTACTAGCTGTGTGACCCTGGGCAAGTCACTTAGCTTCTGCCTCAGTTTCTCTAACTGTAAGATGTAGAAAATAAAAGCACCTACCTCCTAAGGTTATTGTGACAATCAATTAATATTTGTAAAACAAAACAGAAAACCACTTAGCACTGTGTCTGATACAGAGTAGGTGCCAAATAAATGCTTATTCCTCCCTCTCTTCCCCCTCCCTCCTGCATCTTCATTTAAAAAATAGGCCAGGGGAGGCTAAGTGGTGCAGTGAATAGAGCACTGGTCCTGGAAACAGGAGGACCTGAGTTCAAATCTAGCCTCAGATACTTAATACAAAACTAGCCATGTGACCTTGGGCAAGTCACTTAAGCCCAACTGCCCTACCTTCCATTCTCCAAAAAAAAAAAAGCAAAAAAGAGCATAAAAAATAGGCCAGCTTATCTCAGGGTCCACTGTTTCTTTCATGTGTTTGGGACTGGGGCATTATATGAGGCTAATACTTCATTATATTCATGGCCAGCTAAGTGGCCCAGTGGATAGAGCACTGAACCCCAAGTCAGGAAGACTTGAGTTCAAATCCAGTCTCAGATACTTACTAGTTGTGTGACTCTGAGCAAGTCACTTAATCTTGTTTGCCTCAGTTTCCTCATCTGTAAAATGAGCTGGAGAAGGAAATGGCAAACCACTCTTTGCCAAGAAAACCCCAAATGGGATCTTGAAGAGTCAGTTGCCACTGAACAACAATACTTCATTGATTTATTCAACTGATATTGGTCAAGTACTTACAACACAATGTGTCACCCTGTGTGGTACTATATGATTTAGAGGAAAAGGGAAGATTTAGCTGGTATAGGCTGGGGATGAGAAATGACCCCTTTATGGTTTTTTTTCCCCTCTTTTCCCTAAAATGCCTCAATTTTTAGTCATTAATAGAAAAGTCAATTCCTCTCCCCAAAGCTTTCTTTCTTCCAGTTCTTCCTAACTCTGTGCCCTACCCCACCCCAAAGCTACCAGAACTTTAATTGGAGAGAGTCACAGGAAAACATTCTCCACCAGCTGGTACTAGGAGAGAAGGAAACCAGGTCCTTTTTTTTTTTTTAAGTGGGTGCCTATACGGAGGGGAAATCCCTGGCAAGTCAAATTACTGGGGCCCAGACACTGACTGGGTGGGGCACAGTCATTGCCTGCCTCTGTCTCTGTCTCTCTGTCTCTCCCTTTCTTCCTCCCCTACCTGGAAAAAGACTTCAGATCTCCTATTTCCTCAAGACCATTTCCCACTCCAACTCTCCAAACAGTGTGAGGATTCCCATAAAATTAAGGTTAGATCATTGTGGTAACGACAGGGTTGCCAAAAGCCCACTGTAACCAGGACCCCATGAATTCGGAGCAGTTATAAATCCACTGATCCTGACTTCCTCAGCCAGAATGAATAGAACTTTTAATGTCAGTAGTGATACTGAAGTTCAATATCTCCTATTTTCTCTACTCGATTGAGTAAGGAGAAAATGAGGCAGAAATCCCAACCGGGACATTTAAGGAAGACCCCCAAATCTAAGAGCCTGCCTAGGTGCTTCCATTATGCCTTCCCATCCCAAACCTGTACTTCAATATAGGCATAATTCACTAGAAGCTGTAGGGATCCCAGTTAATTTCACTTTCCCTAACACCATTAGCCCTGTAATAACCTTTAATGATCCTGCAAGAGTCAACCCCATTGGTCTCTGTCCTCACCCTATCTGATCAAATGGGTGGAGTAGCAAGATAACAAGTTTCCGTAAGTTCTCAAAATATGATATACCAGAGTAAGGAATCCAGGATTCCCAGGGGTCCCCCATTCTCCCCCCCCCCCCCCGCCCCAGTTGTCCCATTTGAGAAATTTAAGGGGAGGATTGATTCTGCGGGACTCCATTCTATCAGATTGGGGAGCAAGATAACGGGATGGGAATTAAGAGGGCCAGCCTTGCTGGCAAGAGCACCGCGGGTGCGTGCCTTAGCTCTGAATCACCAAGCTATATCTGGCCAGGCTCGCTGGAGGCCCCAGTCTCAGGGAATGGCCAACCAGTGTCTGTTTACAGGGACTGCCACTCCAGCCCTTTGGCCCAGCCCCTCCCCAAGACCCCTCCAGCCTAAGCAGGGCAGCTTTCCCTTTGCTACCCTCCCATTTGTTTTCCTGAAAAGTTTTCTAACTTCATCTTTTGACAGAAGCTGGGAATTTCCTGCGGGAAGGAATAGAGCCTCCTTGTATCCAGTAGGAGGGCAGGCGCTAGAAAGTCGTGACCCTCCACCTCACCCCTTTTCCCGACTCCCACAACATACAGGCGATTCTGCTACCTATGGGTCTGGGAATGAAGAGAGTTTAAAGCGCTCAGGTTCTAAATAGATCGCGCAGGAAGAACGCCGAGAAGTAGGTCCCTGAGCGAGTTGAGAACAACAAAGTGCCGTTCTCCAGACGGAACACACCCGGAAGAAGGGAATGATCCTTAGCTCTGGGGCGGATGGGGATGGGGACGGGGACAGGGACAACTCTCTTCTCCTCAGACGGGATGGCCAAAGAGGGGCGTACTGGACTCCCTCTTCCATTCCGCAATCTCAAGGGTCTGCAGCCCTGTCTCGGGAAAGTTGAGTGGTCTGGGGATGGCGGGGACGAGGCGTGGGGTGGAGGCAGGCACGAAGAAGAGGTGGAAGGGGTCTGCAAGCTCGCGCTTACCTGGTAGATCATGACTTTAAAGTTCCGGCGCCGCAGCAGCTCCGCTTCGTTGACCTCGAGCTTCTTGATCTGGCTGGCCTGACGCCCCAGGCTGCCCCTCACGGTCTTCACGTTGACGCTGACCTTGCGCACCTTCTCCAGAAGCTTGCTCACCGTGTTGCTCGTGGTGGCGTGTGCCTTGCTTAGTTTGCTTAGCTCGCCCTGGATGCTCTGCACAGCCCCCTCCATCTCCGCCTGCCTTTCCTCCAGCTGGGTCTGGGTCAGCTGGATCTGGTCGACAGCTCCAATGATCTTGTCCAGCAGGCTCAGGACCAGCACTCCATTCACCTGGTCCGATTTGATCAGTTCTTCGGAGCCACCGGACAGTTCCTCTGCGGGCGCCCCAGGCGGGGATGACTCTGGGACCCCAGCCTCAGGGTATCCCGCAAGGGGCTGCTCAATGATATGAAGCGGTGTGTTTTCCATGGCTACCCCGAGCCGCGTGGGGGCCCTGATGAGTGGAGGTGGAAAACTGCGAGGAGGAAGAGGAAGAAGAGGCAGAAAGAAAGAGACAGGAACAGGAGAGGAGAGGAAAGGAGAGGAAACCTGAGCTGAGTCCGTGTGCAACCGGCCAGCCGCCAGGACAGTGGGGCGGGGGCTCGGTAAACTCCCAAGCCGAAGCCCAGAAACTCGCCGCCCATTGGTTGGCCTTACCCCAAAAAAGGTGGGGGCCGCTCGAAAAAGGGGGGGCAGTGACTGTGGTGGGCTGTTGGGGGGCGGGAGCACAGCGCCCCACCCTCCCTGAGATGGTTGGAATATTTGGAGCAGGAGGCGAGGGCCTCCTCGGCGGGCAGCAGGGGCGGTCGGGAGTGGGGCTGGAACGGGGGCGGAGGAATGCAGGGTTGGGCGGGGAGGTAGATGAGTATTATCCTCCTGTACTTTTCGTCTTTCTCACCTCTCCCGAAAATCCTGTACCAGTCACCACCACCCTTTCCCGCCGCTACCACACCCCCTTCAAAAAAAGATGAAAGCAACAGCTTTAGGTCCAGAAAGTTTGAGTCTTTGGTTGTGGGAACAGGTAGAGAATTCACTCTAGGCTGCAGAGCTGGGGGAGGTCCGGTAGGAAGCCCCGCAATCAAACTTCTTCCCCAAAGAAGAGAAAGGCTGGTTATACACCGTGGGACAGAAGACGCTTACGATCTCCTCTCCCAATTGCAATGCATGCCCTAGTTCCTCCCCTCCAACATGTGCTTCTATACTTCATAAACCTGATAAACAGATTTTAGAGGGTTCGGGTTGTGCAAAGCTCTGTAGTCTCTAGTCGCCAAATTCATGGGGGAGGAACATGAAGCCAACACGCCTTTAAATGTGTGTTAATGTGTACCTGTCAGTGGAAGGATTCTGTTTAGTCCAAATGCAAACCTCTGCCTGGATAGAGGGTATGGGCAGGGCAGTTCAGAGCCAAGGAGAGCCCTCAGGGTACATGAAGCTTTCACTTGTGGTCTGGGAGGTTCTAATTAGCACCTACTTCACAGGATTGTTCTGAAGATCAAATGAGATAACATTTATACAGATTTGCAAACCTTAAAGGACTATATAAATGGTGGTTATTGTTCAGTCGAGTATCAGACTGACACCGACAGACCATACGGTCCATGGGGTTTTTTTGGCAAAGATACTGGAATGGTTTGCCATTTCCTTCTCCAGTGGATTAAGGCACACACAGAGGTTATGTGACTTGTTTTGGGTCACATAGCTAGTAGGTGTCCTAGGCTGAATTTGAACTCAGGTCTTCCTGACTCCAGGGAAGCTAGTTGTCCAAGTGGTGGCAATTCACTTAACTCTGTTTGCCTCAGTTTCCTCATCTGTAAAATGAGCTGAAGAAGGAAATGGCAAACCACTCCAGTATCTTTGCCAAAAAAAAAACCCCCAGATGTAGTCATGAAGAGTTCAGGGAACAACTGAACAACAACTTCCTGACTCTAGGCTCCGGGCTTTACCCAGTGACCTACCTGGCTGCCTCCTATGTAAATAGTTTGGTTGTATATATTTTGTTTGCTTGTATTTAAATGGTATTATTAATAATTTATCGCTATGATGGTGAGTTCTAGGGAGCTTAGTCAATTCCTTCTCCTTCCTCCTCCTCCTCTTCCCCCTCCCCAAATATATCCATACCTAACACAAACCCAGCCCTGCAGACTTTTGGGTTCAAATCTGAAGCACCTCAGCTGGATGGATTAGAGTGCTAGTAAAAGGTCATTTCTACTCTATATAACCAGTCTGGCACCTCCTGTCAAGAAGTATTAGATAAAAAACTTCGGCAGAGTCCCCAAAATAAACAGAAAGACTCAGAACCTGCAACTCCTCTCCCCCAACATGACAATAGCACTTCCCCTGCAGACTACAATGATTGGAATTTCACTTTCACCAGGGTTGTCTAGGGCAGGGGCTTTTTTGTGTGCCATGTACTCCTTGGGCAGTGAAGCCTAGGGACACTTTCTCAGAATAATGTTACAATAATTGAAGAAAATGCCAAATTTCTGTTAGGCATTAGTGAAAATAAAGATGTGCTTTTCCCCTCCTACAAGTTTATGGATCACCTTGGCTAAGGTAATCTAAACTGCTGTTTTTAATGGTGTGAATTTATTTTAAAAATTGAGAAGAAAAGATGAGTTGATCAAGTGGCAAGAATGAGGAATAATAATTTGACAGTCCTGGTATTCGAACAATAATTAGGAAGGCTTCTAGTAGGAGGACCCCCTGTCTTCCTTTTAAGCTTTTAAGCCACAGGGACAAAATTGGGACAGGATGGTTGGGCGTGGATGAGTTGTGGTCTCCATCATTATAGCAAACTCCAAAATTAATGGGATCATTAATTGAATAGTTGTACCTATAATGAGAATAGCTATAGATAATTACATATGTGTATCCTCCACTAAAATCCTACAATGATGATTGATTTTTGTGTGGTTCTCTCAAAGGCTATAGCACTAGATCAGTGGTTCTCAACCCATGGGTTATGTTCAATTTGTAACGATGAAAATACATCCTGCATATCAGATATTTACATTACGATTCATAACAATAGCAAAATTACAGTTATGAAGTAGCAACGAAAATAATTTTATGGTTAGGGGTCACCACAACATGAGGAACTGTATTAAAGGGTTGCGGCATTAGGAAGGTTGAGAACCACTGCTCTAGATGAAAGTTGAAAAGTCTTACCAAACTGAAAAATGTAGCCCAGGGATGAACTGTATCTGTTGTTTAAAAACCAACTTAGGTGAAAATGAATATTGCTTTTTCAGTACAGAATTTTGATCTATGTTGGTTGAGGGCATGTTCTGCTGATGAAATAGATCTTGGAGACACAGTCAGGGTATAGTGGAAAGAGTATTGATCTTGGAATCAGAAAATCTGAATTTAAGTCCTGGTTCATATGCTTACTAGTTTGTATGATCCTAACAAGTTTTCTATCCTCTATGAAGCTCAAGTTCCTCTGTAAAATGGGGATAATAACATGTGCATAAACAATCTTACGGGGTTATTGTGAAGAAAGTGCCTTATAAACCTAAAAAAATTATGTAAATGTGAGCTATTATTTCAAAGCATATAAAAATAAAAGAAGTAAGGGAGTTAGGTGGCTCAGTAAATAGAACACCGGCCCCGGAGTCAGGAAGACCTGAATTCAAATCTGGCCTTAGACATTTAACACTAGCTGTGTGACCTTGGGCAAGTCACTTAACCCCAATATCCCTGCCTCCCCCCTACAAAAAGCAAAAAACAAAACAAAAACAAAGTAGCAAATTAATATCTCCTTATATTTATATAGCAATTTGAGGTCTGCAAAGTACTTTTTCTCAACATCTGTGTGAAATAGGTTTTACAAATGTTACTGTTCTCATTTTATAGGCAAAGAACTTACAGAAAAATAGGAGTATTTGGAGAGATATAACCAAGCTCACCTAACTAAGAGGTGTAAGAGCCAGGATTTGGACCTCAGGTTTTGCTCAACTCTAAGCCTAGTGCTCTTTCCATTATACTACATTGCAATTTAAACTTTTGTGTGTGTGTGTGGGAGGAGGGTTTGGATAGGATGTGAGTTGAGGTAGGGTATTAGAACTGGTTAAAGGAGTATTGTTTTCCTTTTTGCATTCTTATTCCATACTCCTAGGACCACTATGGAGATCAAAACTCCATAATGATAATCAGAGAACCTCAATTCAAATCCTGGCTCCATTATTTACTACTTCTGTGACCTTGGACAAGTTACTTCATCTTTCTGAGTCTCAGTTTCCTCATCTGTAAAATGAGATGGTTGGACTTGATGACTTCTGACACCCTTCCTAGCTCTAAATCTGTGACTTTTGTAGATGATCCTTGAGAATTTGTCATCATTCAGCCACCATGGCCAAGAGTCTCTCCAAATTAAGCTAGATTGGGCTGTAGGTAACAGCCGCAACTCCTTGGGTTTATTTGTAAAGCAGCTTGGTGGGACCTGACGGAGCTTGCATTCTACTGGCACGTATCTAGGGTCTTCATGCATTGGAACAAGAATTCAATGAATAGTTTTTCATACTTATTAAGTAAAATTAAGCTTAAGTCTATTCTACTCTGGCTTTCCATAACAAGGGGAGGAGGAAGAGGAGGAAGAGGAGAAGGAAATACTTTTTTTTTTTTACAAAAGCCTTTACAAAGTTCTTTATACATATCTCATTTAATCTTCATAAAACCTTGTGATGTAGGCTCTATTGTTATGCCCATTTTACAGATGAGGAAAACAGTTTGAGAGAGGTTTATTGACTTTGAGGTAACTCTTCTCCAAGTGCTTTAAAAAGTCTATTACAGATCTTATGGATGAGCCAAAGACATGTCCCAGATGCTTAGAGTTTCATGGAACAGACATAAGGACATTCCAGGCTTTTGCCTCCAAAAGGCCCCTGCCCCTAACACACTTGAAAAATATCTTCTCGGTAAATTTTTCTCTCTCCCACATCTTGCATATACTAGTGGAGACCAACAGGGGGCATGCTGAACCATGGTTCATCAACTTTGCTAAGGTTGAAACCCTAAGATGGCAGGAGCAGACCATTCTCTCAAAGTGAAAATAAATAATTTTTGGTGGGTCTGTTGTTTTCCAGTCAATGCTCACTCTGCATTTCTCATTGTGAACTCCTTTTGCTGAATGCTCACTACTCAATGCCCACCCTGTTTTTTTCCCTAAGAATCTGTCAGATTGCTTAAATTTGACTGAAGCTAAAATAAACCAAACACTTCCCTTCATCTTCTCCAACCCCTTACCCCTCCACAAAGGAGAGAAAAACCCCTTAATAGTTCTGAATTAGAAAACTGTGCCAGTGTGCTATTGCTTCTTTCAGCAGCCAACAGCTCATAAGATATTCATTCCTCTTTTTCTCGTGTCACATTTCCTGGAATTGAGGTTTTAGAGCACATCTTACTTTACATTTGTGGACCACCAGCAGGATGAGGGGTTCTTTGTGTAACTTCTGGATCTGCATCAGCAAGATCCAGTGGAAACTCTGGTTTTTTGTTTGTTTGTTTTTTTAGTAAATGATTAGACTAAGTGCTTGATTTTCACACCGTGGGAAACCGCCCAGTGTGGAAAACCAAAGAGCAGCAGCTGAGTACCATCTGTCATTGTCTAAGGCTACCCCAGGCTTCATATATAGTATTTATTCTTTTTGCTTGTTCTGCCATGTATGTGGTAGGTACACTATATTTCTGCTGAATTAAGTCAAATATCATATGTCTCTATAATATTTACATATTTCTGTCAAAGACCTTTTTGCCTTTCTTCTAAGCAATAATATACAAAGCCTAAATATTAACCAATCATATTAAATAATTTTAATTAATTAAATCAATCATTAAATGCATTAAATTGAACACAGTGCTATCCCATAATCTCCACCTCACTCCCATTTCAATGCCTTGTCATTGCAAAGAGGTGACCCTACAACCTCCAGCAGGTCCTACCAAGCTGGAAAGGCTTTGAGTACTAGGCCCAATGAAGGACAATATGTTGGTTGTCCAAGGACCAACCTAGCTAGTGAGATTTAAAGAGGCTCACCACCAAGTTAGTCATGAGATTATAAATCTTTTGACCACAGAAGCTCTTAAAGATCATCTGCCAACATGTAGAGTAGAGAGAATACCCATAATGACAAAATCATAGATCTTGAAGTACTCAGGTTGATATATTGTGTTAGACGCTATACAAAGAAAAGTACCCAGATGTGGTCCTTGTTTCTAGGAGTTTAACAATCTAAAATTGCAATGATAAGGGGTGACATCCAGAAAGCACACAGTAATGAATGAATACAAACTAAATGCAGTAAGATCTTCCTTTGGGTTCTTTTTTATGTCTTCTTTATGGGGGAGAAAAAAACACCTTAAATTTCACTTTTTCTGGATCCTGTTGCCCCCTCAAGCCACTGTCCTACTTCTTTTCCCTTCTATGCCAAACATTCCAGACATGTAGACTATACCTGCTGCCTCCATTTCCCACCACCCATTCACTCCTTAACCCCTTGCCGTCTTGATTCTATTCATGACTCTCCTTCAACTGTTCTCTCAAAAGTTACTGGTGATCAAAATCCAATGGCTTCTTCCTCGCTTCTCATTCTCCTTGACCTCAGTAACATTTTACACTATTGACCATCCCTTCTTGTTTGAAACTCTTTTCTCCTTTGACCTCCATGATGTTAGTTAGTCAATATAAACATTTCTTAAGTACCTACTATGTGCCAGGCACTGTTCCAATGGCTGAAGATACAAAGAAAGGAGACATGTTAACAGCTATGCACAAACAAGTTACATGCAGGATAAACTGGAAATAATCAACAGAGGGAAGGCACTAAAAGAGAGATCAGGAAAGGTTTCCTATAGAAGGTGGGGTTTTAGCTGGGACTTGAAGGAAGCCATTAGAAAATGTGTGTGATAAAAAGATTTTAAATCACTTGGAGACAGCTCAAGGTGAATAGAGAAGGGTCTCTTTATTAGAATCTTGCAAGAAGCGGGCTGTCCAACCACTGAACAAAAAGTTCCAGTGGGGGAGGGCCGAGGGCCTCAAGGCAGACGGGTTAATTTATGCTAGCCAGGTGGGGGGGTGGAGTTTGGGAGGGGTTAGGGAGGAGTTGGGGTTTAAAGAGACATGCACTTTCTATATTCACTGTGCAGATGCATTGCCCATAAGTCATTGGGAAAAATTGGGAGGGAGGCGAGTGAGGAGGTGTGGTTTTTGCCTTGACACATCACTAGGTAACTTCTGGTCAAGGATGAGTGACATAGGTCCAACTATGGCTTATTGGGAGGATAGGCCTGGTTGTTTCAAGATATGCCAAGTCTGGAAGCTAGACTGATTAGGGATTCCAGGAGGTCCCATCTTGGGATTGAGTCATCTTCTGATAGTGCTTTTCAAGGTTCCTAAGCAGCTGGCCACTAAGAACAAA
>CM053584.1:146528618-146553051 GCA_028627135.1 Pseudochirops cupreus | reverse complement strand
GTTGTGTTCATATAGGCGCTAGGTTGCTTATTTCTTTTAAGACCTCAATCTGTGAATGATTACCTCTCTCAATGGCATCTTCAATCTCTCCCTCTTCATCTGGTTCTTTCCCTCTCTGCTCTCTCCCCCCTGACCATCTGATATATTTGAGCTACTACATTTTATTTTTCCTCTCACCATCAAATTTCTTTAAATGAATAATTTATATTTGTTGTTTCCACTTCTTCATCACCACTCATTTTTAAACACAGAATCACAGAATTTCAAAGTTGGAAAGGGATATTGGTGGACATCTAGTCTCACAAATAAACAAAAAAATTCCCACTATAACATACCTGACAAGTCATCATCCATTCTCTGAAGACTCCTGAGAAGGTGCACGCCACAATCAGACAAGGCAGCCTATTTTACTTTTTGATAATACTTGTTAGGAAGTTTTTCCTGACACCAAGCCTAAGTTTGTTTCTCTAACTTTCTCCTGGTTCAGGCCTCTGAAGCTAAACAAAACAAATATGATCCTTGAACACAGTTATCATGTCTTCTCCTCCTCCTCTACCCTCTAAATCTTCTCTTCTCCAGGTGATACATATCCATTTCCTTCAACCAAATTTCATATAATATGACCTCAAGGTCCTTCACCAGACTCCCACTTAACAACTGTCTCCTTGAAGTGCCCAGATGGAACATAAAATGCTTTGTGATCTGGCTTCTTTTCTTACATCCATCAAATGTATATCCATTCAAAGGTCAAAGAAACTACCAACTAATCACCAAACCCTTTTCTGTTCATTCATGTTCCTTCACCTCTCTACTGATTATAACAGTACTGACCATGCCCTTCAATTGGCTTCTGTGGTGCCAAACTATCCTGGTGGTTCTCCTACCTCTGTAACTACTCCTTTTCTCTCCCACTGGATGGTTGTTCTTCTACTTTTGACACCTGAAATGTAGATCTCCTCCAAATTTCTACCCTCAACCTTCTTCCCTTCCTATATGTTTTCTCTAGGAGACCTTTGCTCTCACAGCTTCTACTATGCTCTTTATCAAGCCCCAAATGTACAGCTCTAGATCACATCTTCTCCTGAGAATGAGCATCCTACAGGTTATTTTTTTTAATTTTTATTTTTTGGAGGCAACTTGGGGTTAAGTGACTTGCCCAAGATCACACACCTACTAAGTATGTGAGGCCAATCCTGATTCCAGCTGCCCACAGAATATTTTTCAAACAGTATACTACTAGTCATTGACTACTGTGTCTTGTGTACTTAACCTATTCCACTGAGCCATCATTCTATTTCTTACTCAGTACCAAAAAAAAAAAATGACTGTTGCTTTATAACACAGTTTTAGATTTGGTTCATCTGGGTCACCTTCTCTTGCATTTCTTTTCATTAGTTCCCTTGATATTCTGGCCCTTTTGTTCTTCCACATGAATTTTGTTATTATTTTTTCTAGTTCTACAATTTTTTTTGATAGTTTGACTGGTACAGCACTGAATAAATAAATTTAGGTAAAATCATAATTTTTATTATATTAGCTCAGCCTACTCATGAGCAACTAATATTTTTCCAATTATTTGATCTGACTTTAATTGTGTGAAAAGTGTTTTGTAATTATGTTCCTATAGTTCCTGGGTTTGTCTTGTTAGGTAGACTCCCAAATATTTGATATTGTTCATAATTATTTTAAATGGAATTTCTCTTTCTAACTCTTGATGCTGGGTTTTGTTAGTAATATACAGAAATGCCAATAATTTATGTTGGTTTATTTTGTATTCTGCAACTTTGCTAAAATTGTTAATTATTTCAAGTAATTTTTTAGTTGATTATCTAGGATCCTCTAAGTATAGCATCCTATCATCTGCAAATAGTCATAGTTTTGTTTCTTCATTGCCTATTCTAATTCCTTCTATTTCTTTTTCTCTTACAGCTAAAGCTAACATTTCTAGCACAATAATGAATAACAATGGTGATAACAGACATCCTTGTTTCACCCCTGATCTTACTGGAAATGCTTCTAACTTATCGCCATTACATATAATGCTTGCCAATGGTTTTAGATAGAGGCTGCTTATCATTTTAAGTAAAACTCCACTGATTCCCATGCTCTCTAGTGTTTTTTTTTTAAATAGGAATGGATGTTGTAGTAAAGTTTTCTTCTGCATCTGTTGAGATAATCACATGATTTCCATTAATTTTGCTATTGATATGGTCAATTATGCTAATAGTTTTCCTAATATCAAACCAGCCCTGCATTCCTGGTATAAATCCCACCTGGTCATGGTATATTATCCTCATGTTATCTTTCTCAAGCATCTCCTTCTGCTCAATAAATATTTTTATTCTGAACTTACACACACACAAAAAGACTTTCCATCAGCACAAACATAAAAAGAGGATTCTATATGAAACTATGTATCTCCATTTCATACCACTTGCTTTAAAAAAAAGCATATAATAAATTCCACACATTACTTTCAAAACTGCCTTTCTTGTCTGTGTGTCCTTCTGGACTTGCTTCTAATTTTTAGCTGTGCGTTTTAAAAAATGTTTCAGTGGGCTCCCCCTCTTTTTTGCATCACTATTACAAATCTCCTCCTCTTACCTCTCTTGATTAGAAACTGAGAGAAAAAAGAAAAATTACTCTTGTAACAATTACACTAATAACTTGTAATAGCTCTCCACTGCTTAGTAAACAGTTTAAATTCTAGCTTAGCATTCAACTCCCTCCATAATCTAGGCTGAACCCACTTTTCCAGTTTTACCCTGTACTATTCCCCTACACAAAGCCTAGATGATCTCAGTTTTTTTGTGTTACCTACCTGATATTCCGTGAATACCCATTGAACTTTTCTTCCATGAACTTTGCCTTCAGGGCTTTGCTCATGCCATTCTATTTGCGTGGAATGCTCGTTCTCTTTGCGTGGAATGTTCGTGCCACTTATCAGATTTATTATCCTTCAAGATTCTACTCAAATGCTACCTCCATTCCACCTTTGCCTAGAGCCGTTAGCTTGGAACACTCATAGCATTTATCACTTACCACACTGTACTGTTATTTACATACGTCTAAATTATAAGCTCCTTGGAAACAGGTACTATGTTTTGTTACTCTCAGTATCCCTCACAGAATCAAGTTGAGTGCTGTGGATATGATAATTAAATTATTTTTAATTTGTGGCAGATAAGGAAGGCCTAGTTTGAGGTATACCTTAGATGGGGCAGAGTAAGGGAGGAAGTTTGGAATTATTTTAAAGAATTCTGATACAAAAGCTAGGAGTCAATGGCAAAAGAATCTAAAAGGGAAGTCAGTTCAAGAGGGATGTGGATGCTGTTGAGACTGAAATTCTGAAGATGATTCAAATGAAAAGAAAAGCCAAATGTGGCTGAACAAGGAGCTCGGCAACAAGTTCAGATTTTAAAAGGGTATTTACAAGAGATGAAAGCAAGAACAGTAAACTAAGGACACACAAAAGAAGAAGGTTATGTTAGAATAGTGTCAGGAAGGTTAAAGATCAAGATGAACTAAGGACCATGTTAAATACTGAATGTGACACAATGGGATTTTTTAATTATATTGAGGGCAGGAGGAATAGCAACTGTGGTATTCCACTTGCTTCTGAAGGGAAGGACAGGATGATGACAGAGACAGAGTATCACCTAACACCTTGTAATAGGAATGGGAATTTGAAGATCTTCCCTGCCCCTTAATAGACCTAGGGGGCAGTTTTGAAGACCTTCCCTGCTTTGAAAGTAAACTCTGCCCCCTGATAGGCTGAAGGTAATCACATGGTGCCCATGGTAGGAGGAGTCTGCTGCAGGGAAGCTGAGCCCAAAGAGAAGTTGGGTCAGAGAGCGAGTTTCACAGTTGGAGCCAGTTGGGGACAGAGAAGGAGTTCAGGCAAAAGAGTTAGAGAGTTTTGTGAGTAAATATTGATCACATATTGGTTTGTGGGAAGGCTAAAGGATGCTGTAGCTCTCAGCATTATTATAGCTTCTAAATATCTTTGGGACTTTCGGCTTACTGGTTTTGAGATTAGGCTTTCTGGTGTTTAAATAAATCCTTCAATTTTATCCTCTATCTGAAAATTTGACATATTTTGCCATCGAATGTCATGCGATAGTTATAGTCACAGTCTCTATCGTGATTGTGGGTGCTGTAAATATTGCACTGGTGCTACACACCTCCATTCCTTCTGTCTTCTCTACCAATGAGGTAATTCACAAAGGAGAGAATAAAAACTGTTATTAGAAAGTTGAAACCTAAGAAACGTGGTGAGATGTAATAAGCACCTAGCTGTCTTCAGTATGTTCAAGCCACCTGGTGTGGGTAAATAATACTAGCACACAAATCAGCAAACTATTGTCAGGGCCAAATTCAGCCCATTGCCTATTTTTGTACATCTGCAGAACTAGGAACGGTTTTTCTTTTTTGTCCTTTTTCCTTCCTTTCTTTCTTTCTTTCAAGTTTTCAACATTCACCTCTATAAGATTTTGAGTTCTGAAATTTCTCCCCTTTCCCTCTACTCTCCCCTCCCCATGATGACATGCAATCTGATATAGGCTATACATGTATGATCATATTAAACATACTTCCACGTTAGTCATGTTGTGCAAGAAGAATCAGAACAAAAGGGAAAAACCATGAGAAAGAGAAAAACAAAAAAAGAAAGAGAAAATAGTATGCTTTGATTTGCATTCAGACTCCATAGCTCTTTTTCTGGATATGGATAGTATTCTTCTTCATGAGTCTTTTGGAATTGTTTTAGATCACTGCACTGCTCAGAAGAGCCAAGTCTAACAAAGTCGATCATTGCACAATGTTGCTGTTACTATGTACAGTGTTCTCCAAGTTCTGCTCATTTCATTTAGCATCAGTTCATGCAAGTCTTTCCAGGTTTTTCTGAAGTCTGCCTGCTCACCATTTTTTTGGAACAATAGTATTCCATTACATTTATATACTACAACTTGTTCAGCCATTCTCCAATTGATGGGCATCCCTTCGATTTAAGAGTTTTTACTTTAACAAAACAAAAAACAAAACTTTATTTAAAAATGTAAAAATCATTCTCAGCTCTAAGGCAAATGTAGTTTGCTAAACCTTCTCCTAGAAAAAAAAGAAACTCAGATATGATTAATCTGTCATCAGTGATCCCTGAGAAATTCTGGAGAATTTAGAAAGAGGCCACAGAACTAGGGACAAAGAAATGTCCAAATGTTTTTTAAAAGTCCACCTAGAAGATGGATCCTTCATAGGTTGGTGACTTTGAGTCCTGAAAAACACACCAGAATGGAATAACAAAAGGGTGCTCTGAAAGTAGATGCCCATTTATTGTGGGATGGCTAAACAAACTGTCATACATGAACACAATGGAATTTACTGTGCTATAAGAAATGATGACTGTGGTGATGGATAAAAAGAAGCAAAGGTTTAAAACTTAGATGGACTGAAACAAAGTGATGTAAGGAGAATCAGGAAAACCAGATACAGAATATTACAACAATGTGAATGGAAAAAACAGCCAACAAAACTACTTCTTCATAGAGGTGATAGACTATGGATGTTGAACACTTTATATGATGCCAGATTTTTAAAAACAAAAATATTAGTTTTGCTAAATTTTTCCCTTCTTTTATATTTTTATTATAAGAGATAGCCCTCTGGGAGAGGGAGGGTATACACTGGGAAATGTAAGTAACATAAAACCAAAATATAACAACACAAATTTATTTTAAAAAATCAAACTACTTTGTAAGCACTTATAAAGAGAATCAGGAACCAATATGGTTCCATTAAGAACAAGCCAAGCTAGACTAGCCCCAAACTTCACCTTTTTAAATTTTGCTTTAAAAATTTTTTTCTTTTGATTATCATGACCTTGACTACCAACATCAACATGAATGAACATTTTCCTATACAAAGCAGGAAAAAAAGATGACTGTATATGAAACTGAATATGTACAGCTTGTTTTTCAATCTATTTCAATTTAACATGCTAATTCCAAAACTGCCTTGCTAATTTGTGTCCCCTTCTGAACTTGCTTCTGTTTGGTTCTCTTTCTTTTTTAATGATTCACTGAAAGTCTTTTTAGTTTTAGTTTAATTATTACTAGCCCCCTCTTGTTCATGCTTCCTCCCTCCCAATCTGTCACTCAAAGACACTCTGGTAATGAGTTTAGTTCAGCTGGTCTTCACACAAAATACATATGCATATCTATATGTATATATACATATAGATACGCATATTGCTCTCTCTACACACACACACACACACACACACACACACATATACACATATTTATAAACACACACATAAAGTACATTGCTGGTTGGTATTTAAATACTCCACAATTTTGTATGATATGCAAGAGATAACAAACTTCACTAGTGTAATCTTTGAGAACCCAGGGTCCTCCCCACCCTAGAATGAGGCATGAAGATAAGATTTTAATGGAGCTGATCATAGGTTGAATTCCATTAATAGAGGTATAATGAAGAGAAGGACAGTTTCACTGTACTCTTGCCTTGACTGGCCCATGTCTGGAGTACTGTACCCAGTTCTTAACAATATATTTTAAGAAAAATATAGGCAAACTAAAAAAGGGTCCAGAAGAGGGCCCTGTGATGCTGAGAGAACTCTAAAATTAGTAAAAGGAATTGGGGGTATTTAAAATGGAAAAAGAATTGAGAGGGTGAGAAAGAGCATCGTCTTCAAATATGTAATGAGTTATCATATAAAAGAGAAACCATTTATTCTGCAAGACGCTAGAGGGCAGAACTAGATATAATGGAAATTACAGGAAGATGTCAGCTCAATATAAGGGAAAAAAAATTTCCTAACAATCAGAGCTGTCCCAAAATTGAATGGGGTCTGGCTGGAAGTAACAATTCAACCCAATAAGCATTTAATAACTAAAAACTATATGTACGGCACTGTGCTATGCCAAGGGGAACCTGGGGGTCGAGGAGGGGACTGCCTAGGCCTATAGGCCCCCCCAGACCCTGGGTTCCCCTCTCTGGAGATTAAAAAAAGTGAAAATAATCACTTCTCTCAAGGAGTTTATATCCTAGTGGTGGGCTACAACATGTAACTAGACAAACATACAAATGATAATCAAGGAAAAGAAAACTAACAAGTTGGGGCAGAGGGGTGGGAGAAGGACAGATTTCTTAAAGCAGCTATCATATGAGCTGTGCTTTGAAGAATGCTAGGAATTCCAAAAGGCTGGGGTGAGAGTGGGCACACTTACAGACTCTCCCTCTCTGGAGGTAGGGAGCTTCTTATAACCAGCCATCTTCAGGCAGAGGGTAGATAGCCACTTGTCAGGGATTTGTGTAAACAGGATTCATGTCTCAGGAAAGAGGACCAGAACTTTCTCTTTCAGGTGAGAGGGCCTCCTCTGAAGCCCTTTCCAACTCTAAGATTCTATGATTCTAACTTGATCTTTAAAGGGTATTTAAGTAGTAAAGATAAAAGAAATGATATTAAAACACTGTGGAAGACCATCGTGGAAATGCAAAGAATCAGAACCCCTATCTTTGTAGAGTTAGTAGGAGCATCTCAATCCCATAATACTCACTGTGCCTCTCCTCAGAGCAAACTGGATGGAATCTAGGTCAGCAACAGGGCACCAGACCTCAGCAATCAGACACTTCTGGGTCACGTCAATGTTGCACAGGTTCAGGGTATGGTAGATGGCCTTCATCTTCCGAACTTTAATGAACCAGACACGAATGTTTTTAGCAGCTGCCTGGAGGACCCTCTGTCGGTGATCCTCTGTTTGGTTTAGAACCTTGCATGAAAAGAAGGAAAAAGTAAGCCTTGAAGACAAAATGCTGGTTTATATCTCATGAGGCAACTGACATATAAGTATAACTCTGGACTTTCTTAAAGGTTGACTAGTTTCTATCTTTCTTTTCCTCTGGCTGAAATGGCCTTCCTTAGCCAAAGTGGCAGAGAATTATTCCCCAATTAAGCACCAGTTTATTGATTTTCATTTAATGGATTTTTTCCTCTGTGATTAAGCTGAAAATGTAATAAACTATTCATTGATTTCCTGCGATTGACTCACATGGATTTTTAATTTGTCATTGAGAGTCTGTAACTCAGGGTTACAAAGTACCATAAAAAATACCATAACAGTGGGGCAGTGACTTGAAGAATGGACAAAACCATACTTCTGGGTAGGGAATTGAAGAATTCCATGGGAAAACCTACCTATGTCACACCATTATTAGAATAGAGCAGGAAGAAGGCCTACTGTGACTATTCTACATTATAAGATCTATCTGTAACACTCGGAGGGATTATAGGATGTGTGTCTACTACTATAATCATGGGTTTATAGTCATGTGTTTGCCCTTTTGTCCACTATCACTGAAAAAAGTTCCAAATGTTATCCCTTATAAGGCAGTGCAGATTTCCCTCTAAGGAATTCCATTACAAAAATAAAAGTGTGACAGAGGAGAGATGGCAGTTACCATTTCACCTTCCACTGCTCACCACTAAAAGCTTAAGATCTCAAACAGGATCACCAAAACCCTGACACTACTCTACATGACGTTGGGCCAGTAGCTTAACCTCCCTGGGTCACCTAAAGGACTAGGTGGCCTTTAAGTTCTCTTCCATCTCTGAATATACAACAGGACAATTACCACATTTCTGTAGAATCTGAATTCCCATGTATTTTTGGAGTAAAGAAGGACAATAAAGAGAAATATTCCCTAAAAGATTATATACCCTAAGAAAGCCAATGATAAAAAAGGAAGGTCCCATATATACCCAAATATTTATAGCAACACTTTTTGTGGTAGCAAGATGCTAACAATTAGGGAATGACTAAACAAACTGTGGAATACAAATATAACAGAATTTTATAAGAAATAATAATATGATGACTACAGTAAAGCAGAAAAAGGATTATATGAACCAGTGCAAAGTAAATTATGCAGAACCAGAAAAACAATCTATGTAATAAGTACCGGAAGACAAACGGAAATAACAACAACAAAATACACGAAACTGAAAGCTGTGAAATTATAACGACCGAGCCCGGCCTGAACGACAGCAGAGAACACACCCCATTCTTCGCGGAAGCACAGGGCGCTGTAGGTATAGAAAACTACACAAAAATCTGTACTTGGCTGATGTGATTGCTTGTGCTAAACTGTTCCTCATGTTTTTCATTATTCAGTTCTTTGTTATAAGGGATATTTGGGGGGGAAACATATTGGGAAATGTAGGTGATGTGAAGATAAAAGATATTAATACAAATTTCTTTTTAAAGACTTAAAAAAAAGAATGTTTTGGACTGGCGTGGGTAACTTTAAGAGAAAACCAACGCTTAGAAAACCCTTGGAATTCAAGAGAGATAACTGTGATCCCTCAAACTGGAGTTTGATCAAAATTATTCTATAACCATCTGTTTGTTGCCTAGTTTACAATTACTATTCAGATTGCTTCAGGAATGATGCTGGATAAACTAAATGGCAACATCGAGTCTTGCCTTCCCCAACATGACACGAAGCATTTGATCTCTATTCTTCAGTTTTATTTCTATCATTTGCATATCTATATCAACTTTCTTACGAATGCAGTTAAAAGTTTCAGATGAAATAGGACAAGCACCAAAACCTAGGATGTATCAACAAACTAATTAATCACCAACAAAAAAAATATCAACTTATTTTCCCCAGCCCTGAGGGCACGGCTGAACAAAGTAAGAGGTCGTCATGGGATTCAGCTGGTAGGAGAAGCCAAATACAAGGAAAAGAGGAAATGGAGAGAGAGAGAATTGGAGATGAAAGTGAACGTGTACGCTTGGCAATTCTTACCACTTCTAAGAATCTGAACAATCTCCGAGTATATGATTCTGATTTAACAATGGCTCCAAGGAAGCAAAGCATTAATTTATGAATTCTTAGCCTTTATTGCATCATGGCAGTCTAGTAAAGTCTCCAGATCTCTTTTCAATCAATCAATAAGAATTAAGTGCCCAGCATGTGTGAAGCACAGTGCTAAATGATAGAGATACAAAGGCAAAAACCACATCCTGCTCTCAGAATACTGTTTTTCAATACATAAAATACATAGGATTACCAAGGGAAATTAATTATACTGAAATACAGTCATCAAAATATTTAAAAAACAAGTTTACAGACACCAGGGTAAGAATGGCTATTCTCACTCCTTTTAGCACTATACACCAGAAGCTTACTCTTTGCTCCTCTGCTGTCTATGCATATAATCGTTATTCCTTTCTGAGATACTGAAGTAACTGTGGTATTCAAACTAGTTCTATAAAATATTATAAAATTCAACACAAACATCATCTTCCCTTAATAGCTTCTCCTTTGATTGTGTATTAGGAGGGTGACAAAAAACCATATTCATGGGATAAAAATGATGGGGTGCTTGTGCTGGGACCCCACTTCCAAGATCACATTTCTCCCTAGCTTCAAAACACTATCCCTGACAGTTTTCTCCCCAGCCCAAGGACACTGTGACTAGCAATAACTCATGAGTGGGCCCCAGTGAGGCAAATTCTACCCCCCTTTTACAAGAACAAGCTGACCTCTGTAGAATTTCCCTTGTATGAACAGGACTATCTTGTACCAATAGAATTATCATGTATTGACTCTCACAGTTATCGTATACAATTCAGAAGTCAAGCAAAGACGTCAACTCCCAAAACTATCTTGCTACAGGCATGACATACCCAAAACACACCCCTTATGAAACCTCCCGTCCCCCGGTTTCCAGTAATGAATGACGCCTATGACCAAGGTTGTATGTTACCACCCAATTAGCATGTCTGCCAGACAATCCACTACTTTTCCTATATAAGCTTTAGCATCATTCCTGTTAGGAGCTAAGTTCCTTAAGAAGCTCTGCCTGCAACATTAGTGTTACAATAAACCTTTGTCAACTTGACTTAAAGAATGGTTGAGTCTTTTGGGTATCTTACCCCCTACAGGAAAATAGAGGGGAAGGGCATAAGGGGGGGGATGATAGAAGGGAGGGCAGATTAGGGGAGAGGGTAGTTAGAAGCAAACACTTTTGAAAACGGACAGGGTCAAAGGAGAAAACAGAATAAGTGGGGGGGAGGATAGGATGGAGGGAAATATAGTTAGCCTTTCACAACGTAACTACTATGGAAATGTTTTATATAACTACACATGTACAACCTATATTGAATTGCTTATCTTCCCAGTGGGGGTGGGTGAGGAAGGAAGAAGGGAAAAAATCTGGAACTCAAAGTTTTAAAAAGTAATGTTTAAAAAAAATTTTTTTCTTTTACATGCAACAGGGAAATAAGATATACAGGCACTGGGGTATAGAAATCTATCTTGGCCCTACCAGAAAGTTAGTGGGGAATGGGAAAGGATGTAAGAGAGCAGACTGGGGGAAGGGGTATTCAGTAGGCTTGCTATTTTGGGGTGGGAGGTAGGGGAAAGACAGGGAGAAAAATTTCTCACTCAAAGTCTTGTGGAAATGAATCTTGAAAACTAAAAATAAATAAATAAATTGGAAAAAAAAGAATGCTTGAGTCTGTAAATTCATTCCAACAACCCTCTCTTGTATTTCAGTCCTTGAGGGGTCCCTGAGCCTCTCAAACCACATCAGAAAGGAAACCAGTGGTCCCCAAACTTTTATGACTATTAGTAAAAAATTTCTGAGTCTAAAATTGCTCTTTTCCTTCACTAATGTTTCTGTAATATTCTTAACCAAAATGCCTCTCTCCCTGACCCACCATTCCTCTATGTGTAATGTTTCCCCCTAACAGAGTGAAAGCTCCTAGAGCAGTGGTTCTCAACCTTCCTAATGCCGTGACCCTTCAATACAGTTCCTCATGTTGTGGTGACCCCCAACCATAAAATTATTTTCGTTGCTACTTCATAACTGTAATTTTGCTACTGTTATGAATCGTAACTTAAATATCTGATATGCAGGATGTAACCCACAGGTTGAGAACCGCTGTCCTAGGGGAAGGCACTGTTTTTATTTTAGTATTTGTATCTCTAGTGTTCATCCTAGTGCTCGGTGTGTAGTAAGGCTTAACACTTTCTATCTCCTTCTCTCCCTGTCTCCTTCCTTCCTTTATTTGTTGAAATACTGGCTCCATTTTCAACATGAAGCCTTTCCTGATTTTTTTCCTACTTGCCAGTGCCTTTCTCTAAAATTTATCATGCATTTTGTATATATTTTTGTAAACATACATTGACTCCCCTAATCCAGATTACAAAGTCCTTGAGGGGAGGGGCTATTCCCTTTTTGTCCGTTTATCCCAGGGCCAGGCATGTTGTCACCTTCCACCAGCCTACTCATCACGGCACTGGAGCCTCTTTGTTCCCAGCTGTGGTCTTCCTGCCCCTGCTGGCCATTCCTTCACTGTTATTTTCCATTCTATTGATTCACAGACATCACAGCTGCCATCCTTGGCCCAGTCAGACTGCCACTTTCTACCACCACCAAAGCCTGCACACAAAGTCCTTTGAGGAAATCAGAGAGAGAAACAGAAACCACTGGGCTCAGCTGCCTCCTCAGAATCCAGAGCTGCATGGCCTAGGTCTCCTCTGTCATCTCTACTTCCACCACCCCTGCTTCTTATAGCAGCTGTTACTCACTGTCCCTGATGTGAGAAGTCCCCTTCCTAATCTGGTCACCGTCATTCTGGCTGCCCCAGGTCTCTCACTCAGCCTACGTTAATCCCCACTACCACCTCGATACTCTGGGCTTCTTACTAGGGCTGTGTCTGTCCCTGTTGCTGTCACTGACACAGTCCAGAGTATTCATGAATTGTGGCAGTGACAGGATGGAAGGAGGTAGGAAGAAAGGAAGTAATACCCATGCCACTGCTGCAGCAGCCACTCAGAATGAAGAGGCCTCTGCTGGAAACCAGAAAGTTGGAGGCCTAGACCCTTATTTTTTTTTTTTATCATATACTCCCTCCAATCATCTTAATGCACTTTGGTGACAACCGTTTTAGGCAAGAACAAAAACAAATAAACAAAGAAAACCCCACAGATGCCTAGCCAATGCTGTCTCTTTTGAGGGTGGTTAATTTTTTTTTTTTCGGTTCATCCTTGAAACCTTTTACTAAATTTATCTAGTTGGGAAACCATAAACATAACAGAGACAGTTCATTCAGTAACATTTGCTTGTGGGAATTTTGGATGCCAAAGGTGTTCAATGAATTAGTAGAATTACAAGAAGAAGAATTGTTAGAGAGTACCATAAACTCTGTCTGTATTATTATACCATTTGGAGATCATCAATTCTGGTGTTAACTCCAGAAGCCATTTCCTTCCTCTCCTGTGGTGTCTCAGGGCAGGGATAGAGTGAAGCTCGAAACCTGTAATACATAGGGACTAGCTGAATAACAGTGCTCAGCTAAATCATCTGAGAAAATGACTTGTCACCCAAAGAACCAAGGCTCAGCTGAGGTACAATTGGTGGACTCAGCTCAACTAGTCTGGGGTCAGAGACAGAGGTAACATATGGCATGGGATTCCAACTCAGGTCTTTCTGACTCTAAGGCAGGCCTCCTTCAATTCTAACATAATCCTTCTCTATTTATCACTGTCTCCATTTTTATTTGGTGAACAAAAAGGAATTTAATAGAAGCAAAATTATAAGAAGAAAGTCTAGATTTTAGCCTGAGTTGTCATCACTATTACGCTTTTGCTGCTATAAAATTCTCTTTTGGGCAAAAATAGAAAAATAAAAGAAAAAAAAGGTTTAAAAAATGATAAAATTTGGTAGATTGGAAAGAGTCTTGGCCTTGTAATCAGAAAGATCTGGGTTCAAAACTCAATGCCAATACTTACTAGTCTGAACCTGGGCAAAATAGTGAACATTTCTTAGCCTCAATTTCTTTATCTGTAAAACTGAAATAGCATTTGTCTTATTTAACTTCACAGGGTGGTTAGGAAGAAAGTCAAACATTTTAAAGTATGATAAAAATTACAAATAAATAAAAGGGTCACTTGTATGACTTAAGCAAGAATGTTATTTCAGAAAACATGAAGAAATGATACATACAGATAACTTTTTGGTACATGTATAAAGACTCTATTATTTCAATACATTTATCATTTATAAAGAACTAGAGGTAAAAGATTTTATTTCTTCAATAAAAGAAATTTATGACCTTGACGTTAATTTCTAAATAAGCTTATATCAATTATGCAATAGTTAGACCAATAGTAATTTTAAAACATTCCTATAGCATTACATAGTCTTATCCAAAGAAATACTCCTGGGTCCAGGCAGGTCAAAAGAATTACTATTTCACTCATCTTCAAGCTAACACTAAGGGAGTTTTAATGTTTCCTCTAGGTGAGTATGTTTCTCTTACCCTTCACAAATTTTCTTGACTCTGTTTTTCAGTTGATCACCTTGGAAGAAAATGATAAACACAGACTTGTGCACGTAGTCTCCCTAGAACCCAGAAACAAATCAAGATTTCATAGCTCTAAATGCTGATGAAAACTTTCAAATAAATTAGTTTCTGTGGTAGATAAGAAGCAATAAGTTTCCTAGTTCCTTCATACACTATACAAGGGTGGTAACCATGTTTATTAATCATTTCTTGTACCCTTAACAACTTTACTGAAAAAATAACATTCCCTTTGATTTTTATATCAGGCAAGTCCTTTTATTTATCTTCATATTGGGCAAGAGTGTAGGTCCTTAAGGCAGTCTAGCCCAGAGATGAGGATAATTACTAATCAGATCGTTTACCAGTTCAACTCAAACATTTTATCTGTCTGCATGGTGAAAAGAAAAGGAGAGGAGTTACTTTCTGCTCATGAGTTTAAATAGTCTCAGATAAGAGATATACAGTTAGTGAGATGTTATGAAATGACCATAAATCACTCAAACTTGACTTCACAAATAAGGCACAAAGTTTAAATAGTTAGGTTATATTCTAATCTAATTATGAGTGCTAGAGAAAATCCAGGAAATAAGGTGAGCAGACGCTGAGGAAGGCTCAGGAGTGTTTTAAATCTCTGAGTTCTCCAGGGATATCGAGAGTACATTCTTTGTACAGCTGCTTTGGTACAGATATCCAGACCCTCTTCCTGTATTTGTTGATAAAATATTGTTCTTCCCTGCCAGAGGAAACTTGGCTTAATGTTCCTGAGAATAGTTATATACTAGGTGTGACCTTAAACTCAGCATGAAATGTTTCCAAAACTCAGTAACTGCCTTCAGTGTGGCTTCAATCTGCCTTTGTGGACCATCTATGTCACCATAACCATAACCTTGGTACAGAAAATAAGTTGTATAAACACTGGGGTCATTTTCACCTCAATGATACGAGCCTGAAACCTCACTAGATTCAACATTTCTTGTTCAGAAGAACAAAGAGCAATGATTTAATAAATGTCATACAAAGTAGGAGCAGAAAGGTAACAATTTCATCAGTCAAGTATGGAGTCATGAGTGTTTTAAGTAGCAGCCAACTCTAGGCTATTCATCTATCTCTGATTAATGATATATTTTTTTCATTATGCATTTAACTTGTTTCACTTATAATACCGGAAACACATAGTTCTGACCATCCTGAGATTTATATTTTGAACTTACTATTATATCAAATGCAGGATGAAAGCTATCTCAAAATACATTAAAGAAAATTCCTCAATTTCCCAACCAATTTATTTGTCAAAGTGAGAGACAAAAAAAAGAAGTCTTCATCATTGAACAAAAACTTGAGGTCTAAACAGCTAAAACTATTAACTTTATCAGTTTAGAGTCATAATAGTACCCCTTTCCTTTCTTTCGGAGTTTCTTATAAAAATCAATTCAGTAGAAATAGAAACACAATTATCAAGTAATTGGATTTTGAGTATAATATGCTATCAAATTAGAATTCTTGCATTTTGTTGATTTTTACAAAAAGGCAAATTGCTTCAGGTCCCAGATCAGTAACAGAAGATGTGTGGAGCTACATCTGAAGTTTCAAATAACTAGAAAAATTTATTTCCAATTAAAACACCTCCATAGTCATATCCAAGCCTCAAAGCTTAAAAATGCCATATGTGCAATGAAAATTATAGGGAGACAGGCTGTCTTGTAGCTCATATTGAAAATAAAGAAATAAAGACCTCTTCTTTGAGATGGTCCAAGTGTTCTGTTACCATTCTGGGCCCCCTTTACAGAATCCTACTCCACAGGATACAATTTCCTTGTCTTACAGTCACAGGATCCTCCAGGGGGTTTTCAATTTCAGCTTGACGCAGGAATACATTCCCACGGCACACTCTCCACAGCATTCGCTCAAATGTAGGGAGGCGTTCCCGGCTAATCACACCAGCCACAAAACTGTGAAAGGAGTGGAAAAAAAAAACCCAAACAGATTAAGGATGCTATTCCATTTTATAGGATGAGTAGCTTTTAGAAGATTCAGCAGCTGGGACCTGAGAAGACTAACTATGGATAGGTAAGAAAGCTGCCAAGGTCTGAATCCTGGCCTCACCCACTACAGGAACCAGGAGGGGGCTGTCAATGTAGTAAATACATGAAACGGGCTAGGGACTGATTCACTAATGATTCTAAACAGAACGATATAGAGTACCATTCTCACAACAAGGAGACTCCTTACTACATAAGTTTTCTAAGATAGAAAGGGAAAAACACACCTTAAATGCAGAGTAGGCAGGTAAGAATGATAATTACCCAAGCCGTAAGGGTGTGCCTCTTCCGATCTCACTTGGGTCCAAAAGGGTTGATGACTCCTCCAACAGATCTGGATCCGCCATCTGCTGATGATGCAATTCAGCCTGAATTCACAAATCAATTAATATCTAATGAAAATAGTTAGTGGCATGCAGGGAACGAGGAACCAGGAGATGAATTTGTGAAAAGAAATATGACAAAAAAAGAGAAGATACACAAAAAAAGATAAATACAACACACAGAAAAGAAGGGAAGAGAACAAAGGGAAAAACAAGAAGTAACATATAACTGTCCCAGCAAGGCATCTGGGGAAATGATTAGAGAGATAAGAAAAGAAGAAAAAATATCACATGATGGTGACAATGTATAAATCTTTTATTTGGCAGAAGCCATTTTCCCTCTTTTTCTATTTCCACCAAATAAGTCATGAAAGCAGCAAAGAACACCTTTGCAGTCATGCGAAGCAGTGAAGGTACTTTTGGGTAGTGACCAGGAGTGATCTGGAGATACTCTCAAGCTGCTCCCATGCCTACAGTTTCACCTATGGCAAGCATGGGTTACAGGAAAGCACTGCTCTTTGAAAGCATTTATTACTCTCTCAAACACTGTTTGGTTAACAGAAGAAACCATCACCAGTTAGCTAAACGGAGGCCAAGAGCTTCAGGATCAATTAAGTCCTCTGCACTTGTTAGGTAGAGCTTTGGGAAGAGTCAATGAATACTGTGTTTATGCTTTTTAGAATATCTTTCTTCCATACAAAGAGATAGAATACAAAACAGCAAGCAGTCCTGAAACACAGTAATAACCTTTTACTGTTAGAACATCTGCCCTATAAGAGAAATAAGAACTAAAAACTCATAATGAAGTTTCCTACCTTATACTAAGGTATCAAGTTTTTGAAACCATGATACGTTCAGAGGCTCATGGAGGTTTTGTAGCTTTGAAGTTCCTTGGGCACACAACTTGAGAGGGGACCACTGATTCAAATCAAGTATGTGAAAGTTAAATTAAGAGTGATATGGAAGGAAGCACAACATCCAGATAACAGATTGGTACTATCAATCTCAAAATGAATTCTATTATTACAATTTATACAACAAGATGGGAAGACAGATGAAGACTTCCTAGACTTAAACATTCTTTCCATTATAGTCATTCTTTCCACAGAGTTAATCCTATAGCTCTTCATTCCTATCACAAAGAAGAAGCTGACCTTAAAATAAACTTATGTATCTGTCTTGACTTCTTGTAGTACCAAATACCAGTACATGTACCCACTCAATGTGTTTGATCCAAAGACTGGCAGAGGAGAAGGAGAGGAACAGAGGCATGAGTTTAAAAAGTCAGAACAGTTTTGGTTTGTTGTTTTTTCTTTAAGAGATCTGGTTTTTCCTTTTACAATTAGCTTTATCACAAGTTTGCTGATTTTCACTCAAATTTACTAAATAAGCAGCATGGAAGCCTCAATTTTTAAATCTTATGACTACAACACAAAAAAATGGATTTGACATTCCAAAGGGGAAAAAAATCAAGAGTACACAAGATGATAATATTAGATGGACTAAGAGCAAAGGAAATCTTTTGAAAACTACATTAGGAAACTAAAGTCGTCGTTAGTTAAAATTAACTGATAGGCAGAATTTATGTCTTGAAACTTGGGAAGTTAGGGCAATATAATGGTTATATAATCTGCCATTTGTATTCAAACGATAAATCTGTGGATTTTGTTTTTAAGTCTCATCAACTGAATGCTATAAAACAGAAATCTTTCTTTAAATCAATTTTAAAAGGAAAAAAATAAGGGAATTGTACTGCATTTTTAAATTAATGCTGAAGTATCTTGCTTTTTAAACTTAAAAGTTCAACATTGTAACCTTGCCTTGCAGAAGAGTCTCAGCAACATCCCTTAGTCAAAACCAGTGAAACTGAATGTTGCACATACTTTTTCTATCACCACTATCCCCCCTTCTCCACTCCCTTTAGCGAGGACCCATCTGAATCTATATAAAAATATCCTGGGGTAAAGAAAAAGAATATAGAAAATAGCTGAAGAATAGAAAACATCACTCAATCACTAGACTGATCCAACACACTATGTAGATTGAGGAATAAAAACAACCAATCGTGGATCTAAATTGGGATGAACGAGAAATCTGATTATGTTCTAGTCACTGTTTTCACTACCTCTCAGTTGATAATCACAAGTTTCCAAAGTGGCTTTTAAAAGTTAATACACCATGTTTAGTGGACAATCTAGCTGACCAATACCACTAACTGTGGGTCTTTAAATCTACATCTAAGACGATGTCATAGATCTTCAATCTAGAGCCTATCTACTACCTTTAATTATAACAATTCTAATGTCATCCTCATATTCAGAGGCTGAATCCCCTGATTCACCACTACCCTCAAAGCCAGAAAAAGAACATAGAAACATCTGAGAATGGCAAGAGTCCAGCATTGACGGGATGGCAGCACTTGACAATATAAGCAGCACATTCAGTTCAAATTCCTTCAATTTCCAACAGTACATGCTTCCTTTGCCACCAACATTGAGAAAGGAATGAATTACATTTTATCATCTAATTTATTCACCCCATGTGATGATGGATGGGAAAGAAAAATAAAGAAAGCAGATGGAAAGAAAAGTTAGAGGGGAAGGAAGACAGGGATCTGCATGCCATTAACCATTACTTTTCCAGTCTTCTTTATGCTTTCATGTGCTAGGGTACTTATGGGAAAAGATTCAGAGAAATCTCTTCAGCTCTAATTCTTCTTCATAAGCAAGAAGACTGAGAAAAGGATATTATCATTAACCAATCATTTTAAATATTCTAGACAAGAAATGGCTAAATCAAATTTGTAATCACCATAAAGCTTAGAAATATTTAATATATGCTCATTCTTCCTCTTCCATAGCAGCCAATGCTTAAAGCAGAATAATCATTTCCTGATTTAACCATTTCTCTTTAGCTCATTAATGTGAAATATTGCTATACCACAAATAATTGGGAAACCAATCTGCTAGTGCTATAGCCCATTTGCAAATTTTCAGGTATGGAAGAAATTTCAAGGATCACTCTAAGCCCATCAACTTTTCAAGGACCCACAAAGCCTATTTTTATAATTCATTCTTTAAACTATGCTCCCTCCACTAGAAAATGTTTTCTCTTTGGAGGGTCTTTGTTTTTCATTACTATGGTATAACAGTGGACAAAAGACTTTACTGAAAGCTTTGACTGAGCCACTATAGGCCAGGTGCCACAATGGAGCTGGTGACAAATACAGGTGAGGTATTATCTGCCCAATTAGTGTAGCTCTCAACAGAAGGACACCTTTCATTACTCTGAAAACACTGAGAAACAAAGAGAGATTATGAAAGTGTTTGGGGAATTTTTACCACAGCTAAAACATCATGCAAAATTAGCACTTCCCACAAAGGACAGTTTTTATGTTTGGTGTTTTTTTTGCTGGTTTAAGAAAAAAAAGGGAGTCACTTTTGATAATGTATTAAGAAGATTTAAGAATCCCTTATTTCCCATGACTTATGTTTAATGTTTATAACTCAAATCACTTAATTAAAATGATTTAATGACCTTTTTTTGCAGTCTTTCAAAGCTTTTGCCCTTATTTTATAGTGATGGTAAGGCAGTGAACTTACACCAAAAAAGTAGATGAATAAAGCATTTAATAAGTGCTTACTATTTGCCAGGTATTAGGTAAGTCAGATTAAATGAACAAGCTAAGCATACCTGTTGCAAAAGAACTTAAAACATTAGGAGAGAGGTTATCTCACTGTTCCTCACCCTTTTGAAAATGCAATGATTCATGGGATTGCTAAGAGAAATTATCATCAACTTCAAAAGTTCACAAGTTCATGAGCAAGCTGCATGATCACAACCAAACCTTAATTAATATAAAACCAAGCACTGCCTCACAGAAACAAGAGGCACTTAAATTTCAGAATCCTTTCCATGACATTAAGAAAGCCCAATCTGAGCCAAAACTCTCTGGTAGACTGAGGAATGTATTGCATCTTGAGCAAACTTTCTGTGCTCTAGACAGAACTGGAAAGCCAGTTTCTCTCTTCAAGAGAGAAGTGAAAAGCAGAACTCAAAATACACAAGCTCAGAATATGTCAGTTGCTGATGTTAAAGTTCTAAATTTAAATACTCTGCCAAGTTCCTTACAGGGCACAGGTGGTCCAAAAAAGAAACACCATGTAAAGAAAACTCTTTGGTAAAACATACAAACAGGGTGACTAAAGTAGTTTATGAAACATTTTTGACCTGCAGAGCATGGTCATTAACCATGTTTCAGATTACCAGAGAAACAGTTTCCATACGGGATATGAGGACTACCCAAAGGGCAGATAAGGAGAATAATAACTCTTTCAAAAATTCTTATTCTGAATTCTTTCCAATTCTTTCTTTAGCAAGCTGTCACCTGGTACCCCAGTTACCTACATTTTTAACACAGGGGTTTTTTCCATCTCTCTCCTAAGTTAATAAAGTTTCTGGGAGACTCTGGAGTCAGAAAATCATCAACTGAATTTGTCATGCTAACTACAAACACACCCTTTTCAAAACTTCCAGATACTCTGAGTTCTCACACACCCTAAAGAAAAACACTTGTGAAATTCAATATATGAGTGCGATCACTGTACACTTTCCAAGTTGAGAAGGGAGCACAGAATATTATAATTGAAGTTTTGGTGGAAGAGAAACAAGCAACGTAAGTTACGGATTAAGAAAAATTAACCTGTTTTGCCTACATGTTGTAGCCAGCCTTTCCCTATTTTCTGTGATCTAACTTTAACTGAATACTTACCTTAAAAAATAAGTATGTGCATCTTTCAGGGCATAGTATCCACTACTATTCTAAACATCCCCATCCCAATCTGATATGAAAAACTGCAAAAAATTTTTTAAAAAAATCCAAAAAACATGGTTGGCTGTGTACTGCATGAAAAATGGAAAATAATTTGAAGTTTTTCCAACTAAAATGAGTGTGAAAAAAATGGCACTTATTTCAAGGCAGCAACTGAAAATAATTATTAGAATAAAATATGGCCCACTTGTGGCAGGTAAAACATCAGCTGCTCAAAGAAACAAACAATAGTCTGACCTCGTCAAAAAACTGCTGAGTTTTGCGTAGTATAAATTTTAATTCCGTCAGTTCCAGGAAGTTTCTCTTCAAAGCTTCCTGGTTCGTGTTGATTTCTTTCAGTTCATTCTCAATTTTCTCAAAGTTTGCCTAGGAAGAAAAAAGACACGTTAACTCTTCACTAAAGTCAGTATGTTTGCCCTGTGTGTTCAATAGGATTCAGTCCTGTATAGTAATTGTCTCCACTGTCAGTTCAAAGATGTCCTGCATCTACTCTGAAAACGTTAACATTTAAACTAACGTACTTCTCTCTATTTGGCCTGTAGATGTTACTACAGCCAGTTCTTGATGAACATAAATGCACCTTTCCAAAGACCTTCCCATCCCCTCTTGAGGCTTCATATGGCCCTGCCCCCTCAGCAGCTCTTTGGACCCCCCTCACTGAGCAGAGGACCCCTGGCCTGGGCCACACTGTTGCCACTTCCACTGTGCTCCTGCTGGCGAGCTGGATTTGCACAATGTGAACTAATTAATGTAAAGCAAGAACTGTCTGCATCTACTTAGTAAGCTCAACAGACTACATGTGTACATCATTAACACTAATTGACATTTTGGCTGTCTGTTCACAGGAAGTGAGAGATATTTAACAGGAATAAGCATTTTATACATCATTACTTTAGTCAATGGATATCTATTTAGCTATACATGAATTCTGCATCAGACACCATACAGATCAAGTTAAACAGCTCAGGCCCTGGCCTCAAGGAGCTTACTATCTAAATACCACACAGACAAGGAAAAGCTGAGATTTCCTTTGCCCTATCCACAACAGTATGTCTGTACAGCCAAAAGAAACTTAACTAACCTTCCCAAAAGATTGTTTACCTCTAGGTCAATCATGTCCCGGGGGAAAGGCACCTCTGGGTTTTCACCTGTGTCCATGATAGGGATATTAGCTTTTCTTATCTCCTTCTCAACAAACCCTAAAATGACAGAATCAGGATATTTGTTGGCCATCTATCTACACATGCCTGGCACAGGTAATATTTATGCATAAACCAAAAAGACTTTAAGAAGTTTCCAATGATGCTTTGACTCAAGAGAAGTGAGAAATGAAAATCATTTTCTTCTTCACATTCTTCTCCTGCGACAAAAGCTCCATTGTGGCACAGCCAATTCTCTTTAACCACAACAGGCATTCAGTTCACATCCTATTGCCTCAGATGCATTTCCTACCTTTTGTGGAACAGAAACCATATAAATTAAAAAATACTATAACCATAAAAACAATCAATAAGAATGAACTTTTAAGTAGAATAAAAAGAATACTGAATATAGTGTCAGAAGACCCGTTGCCAAGTATTGGACACTAATTAGTAGTGTGACTATGGGCAAGTCAAAGCCTCTGAACTTCAGTTTCTTCGTTATAAATGAAAATAATAATACTTGAATTAACTAATTCTAAGGGCTGATGTGAGGAAAGAGCTTTCTAAACCATCAAGTGGTAAATGTAGGCTATTATTGACTTGTGTGAATCTCACCTAAATGTAAAATTATTCTGGCTTACTAATACTGTTCAGAGAATCAGATTCAGAGAAAAACATGTTTCCTACAATAAAGTCCTTAATACATATGGCAGTAAAACAGATCCCTATGGAAAGAGTATCAATCAATTTGAAAATTAAGTTGCTCAGTTATATGTATTTAAACAACAGACCAAAAGAAAAAAAACTGTTAAAAAAACCCCACAGAACTAAAAAATAAAAATGAAAGCAATGTTTGTTCAGTTCTCAGAGATGACTACTGAAAGTTAAGGATGGAGCATTAACAGATAAGAGTAACAGACACAAAGAGCAATAAACTAATACTAAAAAGATACCCTACTGCCTAAAATTCATAGTAAACTTTGACCAGTAATGACTCCAGAATATGGGGTTAGATTTACAGAATTCCTGGGGATCTTAGACTTATCTGACACTTCTATACTATCCACTGGTTAATGACAAAGTAGCTTAGCAGTATTTAAGTTGAGTGTTATACTCTTAAGAAGCATGATATCTATTACGGAAGATACATACTTGCCATATATAACAGAACACAGATATATTCTAAATATGATACTTAAGAAAACAAATAAGAATGCCTTTTTTGAGGTGGGGAGGGGCTAACATCTTCTTTTGTTATATCGGACTATTTTTTTAAAGACAAAAAAATTCACTTAAAGAATTATTAAGATAAGCCAAGGTGACACATACGGAGTTTACGATCCATTTCTTCACATCTCCGAACTTCATTGACAAATTTTCTTTGGAATACATTTACATCTGGATTTAACTAAAAAACAAGAACACAAAACAAGAGAAATAAACAGTTGCCCCCAACTTCTCAAGCAGTATCCTGGAAAAATGAAAACCCCACCTTGGGCCAGGATAGTATGCTTTATCAATTGTAAGTAAGGTGGATTCTAGTGCATGTAAAGTAAATTTTTGTTATTATTATTTTTTTTAATTTTATTTTAGTTTGCATCATTCATTTCCACAAGATTTTGAGTACATATTTTCTCCCCCTCTTTCCCCCACCCACCTCCCCAAAGCATCCATCCCAGTGTGTCCCCCCTCCCCCCAGTCTGTTCTCTCCTAT
>CM053584.1:146497980-146528118 GCA_028627135.1 Pseudochirops cupreus | reverse complement strand
CTTTCTTTTCCCCAAAGAAGGAATCTAGGGTTTGGGAGCTGTTCTTACTTTGCTTCTTATTCTTATTCTTACTCATGGTTGTTCAGACCGTGATTTTTTTTTTAAATCTCTGTGGGGCTCTACTTCCAGAAGGGAAAGCTCTGTCCCAAATCGCTGTGGTCCTCCTGGCTGCCGTAGCTCTCAGGAAGATGCTGGGACTCTTCCTATTTACTTCGGGCAGAGTGGATAATGAAGACTCCAGGACCCAGGCCCAAGACCAGGATCCACATCCAGGCTGCTCAACTCGAGAGCACTGGCCTCAGAACAATCGCTTAGTCCTCCTGCTGTCTGCAGGCCATGGGGGGGGGGGGGAAGCTGCAATGCGGAGGCGGGTGCAAAAGCTCTGCCTTTCCCTTTTCCGCTCTGGAGGCCTTCGGGCCAACTGCTTAACTCTCCTAGATTTGCAATTCTCACTGAGCTACTTCAGAATGCTGCTGGCAGCTGCTGCTAATCCGCTCACCTGAGGCTCCTCCACTCCTCCCATCCAGCCGCCCCGAGGCACAGCCATGGCTTTAGGCCAGGCTGGTTTCAGTTCACAGTGCTGATATGGTTCTTCCTAGCTGAGCTGACTTTAGTGGGAAGTATCTTTGTGTGCATTTTGGAGTTGTAGGATTGGTTTAGAGTCCTATTTCATGGGTATTTTGGGGTGGCTATGTGAGAGCTGCGATATGTTGCTGCTGCTATGCTGCCACCTTGGCTCCGCCCCCCCAAATTTTTGTTATTATTTCTTAGAGTTCTGTAACCCAGGATCCATAGCCATAACAATCTCTTGTTCCCAGGTATTAGATGTGAGTTCTCACAATTATGGTTCAAAACATCTCTACACTGCCTGTGCAGCATTATATAAAGATAAATAATATAAACATGCCCTGTGAATACACAGTGAGATACAGAGATGAGGTGATACAAACTTGTGAGGCTATTGCTAGCAATATGTCTCCTTTGTTTTCCTATAAAGCAGGTGGGCAGCGAGTGAGGAACCCTTAGGGTTGAATGCACAAGCTGGAATGCTATGCATGGCTTGATCAGCCCCCAACAAAGCTTGGGGGGAATCCGTGTTTGCCTCAATCAGCCTCCACTGAGGCTTGAGAGGATTTAGGGGAATGCACAAACTGTGTCTCCACTGATCCCATCGAGAGGTAGAGGTAGTTGCCCTCCCTCCCCTTTTCGAAGGGGTCTAGGTAATTAGGGAATGCTGTAGGAGTTTGTGCTCCCATTATCAGCAATCTCTTGAGAAAACTAGACCAGAATAAAGTAAAGTTATTAACCCCTTTGAAGTTGTCTTTCCTGTCTGACCAGATCAAGAGTGAATCTCTGCTAGCAGCCATCCTGTGTACTAGTGTTACTGGTCTTACACCAATCAAGATCTTCTACTAAAACATATGAAGTACTGGGATCAGCCATAACAATTAAAGATAAAAATCATTTTGCCTCACTGCAGCAATGCGGCAAAAATAACAACAACAACAAAAACCAACCTTATGGTATGTAATGTTTTTACCTAGCCTACCATCTTGCAATTCAAAGGTCACAATGACAATAAAAATATCGACCACTAACTTAAACTGTTTCTTTTCCTTTCTTTTATTCCCCCTTATGCAGAAACAGTGGGAGAAAATCATTGATGTAAGAGAAATGCAAATAAAGCTTCACTTCACACTTGTTAAATTGGCAAATATGATTAAAGGCAGGAGAAGTCAGGGCTGGAGGTGCAGTGGGAAGATAGACACACTCATATACCACCAGTGGAGATTCAAATTGGTCTAATTATTCTGGGAAATGATTTAGAATTATTTGAGAAAAATCATTAAAAAGGTTCATATCTTTTCACTTTTTGTGGTGGCAAAAAAAAAAAAAACCAGAAAGAAAATAAGTACCATGGGAGATTTAAGGAGGGGTAAAAAGGTTGAGAAGCACTGCTCTGATGAGTGGGAGGGTGAGCTAATTAGCAAGGTAGCAGAGGATTGCCTGGCAGCAGTGAGAGCTCAAGTGAGGTTATGTAACAAATCTGCAGTGGACCTAGTCAGTAGTCTCTTGATTTTCTCCTCTCTCCTATGCTGCTAAATGTGTATGGGAGTGAAAGTGGAGGGATGGTGAGAGTGATCCAAGATTAACCTTAGGAGACTGGAAATAATGATAAGTAGGTAAGAGACTTACAAAGAAAAAAGGACAATATAGAGTTGAACTGTTTTTCAACAAGGGGTCAAGATGGGAAAGGGAGGTAATGCCCCAGAGAAAACTGAGGGGTAGAGGGACTGGAGGTCATGGTGTGGACAAAGAACAGGCTTTGGTTTTGTAGGCAAAAGGAGAGGTGGCATGCCAATATGAATGAATTTCAGAGCTAATGGACAAGGAAGTGGTGCATTTGTGGGTGATGGCCAGATCAAGGTATTTCTGTGTGTAGCTGATGTGAGGTGGAGGGAAATGAATAAGTTGAAGAATTGCAAGTTAGGTTATTTAAGGAAATATGAGTACATATTTGAAAGTACTGAGCCATGTACTGAATTCATTAAGGAAAAAAGGGAAGTATTCTGGAGGCTGACAGACAACAACTACCAGGAAGAGAGGTTACTGAGTAATGGTGGGAGGAGAACCTGGGAATGGCAATGGGGAGCAAAGATTATTCTAACTCTCCCACTTCAACCAATGGGGAGGGGGAGGTATGGGTAAAAGTGCAGCCAGTGCTGGAAAGGAAGCTAGGGAGGAAATAAAACTTTAAACAGTGGGGTACCAGACTTAAAAAGCCCACTGTCCTATCCTAGTGGTTTAAGCTTCTAAATGGAGAGGTTATTTCATCTGACAAACATTTAAGTGTTAGAGGAATTCAATTCAACAAACATGTAAGTCCTTACTATGTACTAGGTACTGGAGATATAAAGATGAAAAAAGGATAGTTCTTCCTGCCTTTAAGGAGCTTACAGTCTAAAAGGGTGAAGAGGGGAATAAGAGATGAATTCAAGTAACTCTAAAAAAAAAGTAGAATGTGGTCAGTGAGAAGGATAGGTAGTAGATAATAATGCTATAAGAAATGGGAGAGAGGAGAATCTGGATGAGAAACAATCAGAGAAGGCTTCATGGAAAAATTGGCACCTAAATTTGGGTTACAGAAGGGGAAGGATTTCAACAGGCAGAAACTTAGTTTGGTGGGGTGGAGAGTTAATTTCAGGCATGAACAAAGGCATATCAGTGGGAAAGAAGAGGAGGATGAGAATGGAAGTATTGTGATAATTAATTCTGCTACAAAATGGTTTATATGAAAAGGGGCAATAATGTAGCTTGTGAGAAAAGGGATATTGGAACCTTGTGGACAGGACTTGCAACTGATTGGCTGTAGAGAGTTAAGAAGGGAAGAGTCAAAGATGACTTTGAAGTTTTAAGACATGGTTACTGGAACTCACTGTAGAACTGGTTCAGTCAATAACTACTGTAGGACATGAGGGTTAAGAAGCTGAAGTGGGGGCAGGCTCTGAGAGGGAAGATGAGTTCAGATTTAGACAGGCTGAGTTTAAGATACTAGCTGTACATCTTGAAGGTAAAGATCCATGGGAGTTGGAGGTCTGAGGAAAGGTCCAAGCTGGATTTGTAGATTTGGCAGTCATAAGGGAGACAATTAAAGCTATAGAAATGGATGAGATAGCCAAGGAAGAGTGCTACAAAAAAAACAGCTAAGGAAAGAATTCTGGAAGACTATCCATGTTTTAGGAGTGAGATGAATAAGAAAGAAAGGAGTAGTTAGAGATGTAGGAGAAACTATGAGTACGATATCATAGCCAACGGAGGAAAGAATCGCAGATAAAGGTCATGTTCAACATGGTCAAATGTTGTAGTGAAGCAAAAAACTGATGAGTTGTCCCCTAGTAAAATGTAAGCTTCTCAAAGGCAAAGACTGTTTCTTTTTCTTCTCTGTATCCCAAGTGACTTTAACATAGCGAGTACTTAATAAATTTGCTTACTGAATTCAAATGAGAACTAAATAAAGATCATCTCATTTACTGAGTGTCTATTATACATGCTATACACGGTGTACAGTAAGATAATCAGATATAAAGACATAAATAAAACATTGCCTTCCTCAGAGTTTACTACAGTAAAAAGGAAAAAAATTTGTACAAAAATAACTACAATAAAAGGTAAAGGGAAAAGTGCACAATAAACATGATAAAAAGAATATGTCAAATCACTAATAATAAGAAAAATGCAAATCAGAGCAACCCTCAGACCCAGGAAATTAGTCTAAGTGGTAAAAGGTAAGAATGACCAAAGATGGAAGGTTTGTGGAAAGACAAGCATGCTGATGCATCACTGGTGAAGCTGCAAATTAGAACAACCATACTGAAAGCAATCTGGAATTATACAAATAAAATGATTAAAATGTTTGTGCCCTTTGACTCAAATATTCCACTACCAAGCATATACCCAAGCAGGTCAATGACAAAAAGAAAGGTTCCACATATAACAAAATATCTATAGCAGTACTTTTGGTGTAACAAAGAACTGAAAACAAAGTGTATGCCTGTCAATTGTAGAATGACTAAACAAACTGTGGTAGATGGACATAATGGAAAATAAACAAACATGATGAATACAAAGAATGGGAAGACATATGAACTGATGAAAAATGAAGTAATTAGAGCTAGAAAAACAACATACACAATGACTACAACAATATATATGGAAAGAACAACCACTATAAAAGAAATAAATGTTGTGAAAGTATAAAATACAAGCGTGGGGCCAAGGAAGAGATATGAGAAGATATCTCAGCTTGCTCCTTTGCAGAAGTGGAAGGATTTCATGGATGTGGAACACTGCGTATGACATCAGATTTTTTTGATGCATGGATCAGTTTTTCCTGATTTCTTTTCCCTCTTCTTTCCCTTTTTTTTAATCTTTATGATAAAGGATGGCTCTCTGGGAGAAGGGAGAAGGGGGTGCAGAGAAAGCAATCCAATGTAAAAACAAAATATATTAATAAAATTGTCTTTTTTTAAAAAAAGAATGATACAAAGGAAGTGCTAAATGTAGAGGAAGAAAAGATTTTTCTTTGGTTGTAGTTATCAGGGAAGGTTTCATGTAAAAGGTTACTGGGCAAGCTGATTTAGGCCTTTAAGGATATGTGGAATTTTGACAGGTAAAAGATGGGGTGGGGAAAAAGGAATGAGAGTATTCTTGGTAGAGGGAATAGAAAAAACAGTGATAGAAAAGAATAAGATTTAGATAGAGAAGAGTAAATAATCTGTATTGGCTGGACAGTAAGGTACATGTGCAGTTGAAAATAATGGCTAGAGAAAATGCTATTCACATCCAGAGAAAGAACTATGGAGTCTGAATGCAGATTGAAGCATATTATTTGCTTTTTTTTTTGGTGTTTTGGTTTTTTTCTTAATCATGGTTTCTCCCACACATTCTAATATTTCTTTACAACATGACTGATGTGAAAATACGTTTGATGGGAATGTATATGTAGAACCTTTATTGGATTGCATGGGGGAGGGGAGGGAGGTGGAGAAAATTTAAAACTTAAAAGCTTATGGAAGTGCATGCTGAAAACTAAAATTAAATAAATTAATTTTTAAAAAAGAAAATAATGGCTAGAAAGGTAGATTAGAGTTAGACTGTCAAAAACTTTGAATGCCAGGACATCTTTTGGTAGGCAAAGGAGAATCAGTCAAGATTTATGTACAAGGGAATAACATGATCAAATTAGTACAGTAGAAATATTAAGGATAAATTAGTAAGGGAAGAGACTGAAGATAGAGTAGTTAAGAGGCTAATGTAATCAACAAGAGGAGAGTTAATAGTGAGAATAAAAGGAAGCTGTGATTAGGAAAGAATACAAAAAACAACACAGGAATATGACAAGTGAAGAAATCACAGAAAGGGTGGGGCTGAAAATGGCTCAGCAGTTTTGAACATAAGTAACTAGGAGAAGAGTAGCATTGTTAGCATCTATTAGGGAAATAAGGATGAAGAACCTGTTTGAGACGGGAATAATGAGTTCAGTTTTAGATAGGCTCAGGATGAGTAAGATTAGGTGACACTGGGGCATCCAAGTAGAAATGCCAATCAAACAAACATGTAAGAATAGAACTTGGAAGTCAACCATAAATAGGAGACAGCTGAAACCATTAGAGTTAACAAGATCACTGAGAGTATGTGTAGGAAAATGAGAGAATCTGGGAAAAGTCCCCATTTAACTTGGGAAAGGAGAAAAAAAGTTAGCAATAGATATAGAGAAATCATAGCCAGAGAGGTGGAAAGAAAACTTCCTGTTGTGAAAATAAAACAGAATTTTCAAATGCTGTTAACAAATCAAGAGAGACTTCTTAAATGCTGCTGGTAGATTAAAAAGAATGATGAGTTAAAAAAAAGCTACTAGATTACTTATTGGTAATTTGGCTCGGGTAAAATATGGGAAACTGCTCATAGCTTGAAGTCTATCATGATTAAACTCACTGCATTTTGATAACTCTTGTATGCTAATGTAGCCTCAGTACTTGGCTATTAAGTCTGTGTGGTTTTGCACTGGTTAATTTTAGGTGTGTATTTCCTTTCTTGGTGAATAAGTTGTAAACTTTTTGCGGCGTGACTTGACGCAATCATCTAATTTCTCTTATATTCTCTTCTGACGCTTATTACAGTGCTCCTAATATAGAAGGTGCTCAATAGTACCTACTTACTTACATATGTCCTCTATAGCTAGCTGCCTTGGCTACAAAACTGAAATGAAAAAACATCTTGTATGGAAGAATTAAAAAATAATTATGGCTTGAGACCTTGTTGAAGTCTGTGTCAGATAGAGAAATAGTTTATTCTTAGTTTTAATGAAGCTAAGATCAACCCTACATGGGTCAGTTTCATTCTACAACCTTAATACAGGGCTTTTTTCTTGAAAAAAATTTACAAATGTTCATGGGTAAACCTACTGAGAATGTCGATAGATCTGGTTCTATTCTATATGCAGTGGTATTATCTTTTTTTTACTCTCTGAATCCCTTCTCAACTCTGCAGGCAGAGTACAAAAGTAAGTGACTTGTTTGGGGTTTAGGTAGATACTGAAGAGAAAAGTTTGGACAAGAAAACAGTCCTGAGCACTATACCAAAGCAAAAAGAACAGTCCTTTTCTAAGCACTTATAAGGTCACAGAATCTTATAGCTAGTAGGGACCTGAGAAATCATTAGGTTTAACTTTCCATTCAAATCAAGAATTTTCTCTACATTATCACCCTCAGGTGGAAGATTTCTTTTTTTTTATTTAATTGATTTTTTAATTTTATTTTAGTTTACATCATTCATTTCCACAAAATTTTGAGTTACAAATTTTCTCCCCATCTTTCCCCTACCCACTGCCCCAAAACAGCCATCCCAGTGTATCCCCCCACCCCCAATCTATTCTCTCCTATGTCTTCCCCCCTCATCCCTCTGACTTTTTGGTAGGGCAGGATGGATCTCCCAATCAGGTGGAAGATTTCTAGAGAAGTGAGTTCACTGTTTTGTGAATTTCAATCTGCCAAATTTAGGGAAAACCTTAGAGACTTTTGCCTCTATAGCATATACTTTTATAGTTTTTATCTGGGTATTTTTCTCCCATCCTCTCGAATTTCAATTTAAAACCCTCTTGAGGGGCAGTTAGGTGGCACAGCACCACCGGCCCTGGAGTCAGGAGGACCAGAACTTTCTCTTTCAGGAGAGAGGGCCTCCTCTGAAGCCCTTTCTAACTCTAAGATTCTATAATTCTAACTTTATCTTTAAAGGGTATTTAAGGAGTAAAGATAAAAGAAATGATATTAAAACACCGTGGAAGACCATCGTAGAAATACAAAGAATCAGAACCCCTACCGGCCCTGGAATCAGGAGGACCAGAGTTCAAATCCAGCCACAGACACTTAACACTTATTGGCTGTGTGATCTTGGCAAGTCACTTAACCCCAATTGCCCTGACTTCCCCCTTCCAAAAAGACCAAAAATAAAAAAAACCACAACCCTCTTGATAAATTCTTCTGCCAAATATTACTCCTAGTCTTAGCAATATATCCACTCCTCTTCTTGCCAGGAAGTCATAATTTTATGATCTAGAAAACTAAATCTTATTCCTTGATGCTGTAGACAGCTATTCACTTCCCATATGATCTTTTTTTTCTTCCAAAGGAAGAAAAATTCCATTCAATTGAAAAAAATTTTAAAACTCCCACCATACTTGCTCCCATTTCCTACCCAAGACTTACATGTTGACATATTCTAGGATTTTTGTGATATTATTTCCACATGAATCAGCAAAAGCAATTGATGAATTGGATAAGTTTTGGAAGGCTGCCCAACATGTTTCAGATATAGGCAACAGCAAGCCAGCAAACACAGCCCATTTTCCACGTCACCTATATGTAGCCTTCACTGAGGACAGACTCCCTCAACAACAAACCCTACTTACTGGGGATAGTAATATAATTCTTTGTGACTGCTAGTGCCTGTGACTCTTCTACTAGTTTACTGTTACACTTGACATTGTTAACACCCTCCCTCACGGATATTCACTCCTCTCAGAAATTTCATGACATGACTCACTCCCAATTTTCCTCCTATCTGACCACTCCTTGTCAGTCTCTTGCTCATCATCCATATCATGTCCTTGAACTGTGGGTGTACCTTTAGCTTCTGTTGTGGGCCGTCTTCTTTATATTCTCTCACTTGGTAACTCCATTACCTCCCATACATTTAATTATTATGTCTAAGCAGATCCCTCCAAGATCTACATATCCAGCCTGTCTCTCTTCTGAGCTCTAGCCCCTGTTTGACTTTTAAAGCCCTTCACAACCTGAACCCAACCTACTTCTCCAGTCTCATTATACATGATTCTCCTTCCTACATTCCAGGGTGGATCCAGTCAAAGCCTTCCTCTGTTCTTCATCTGTGGCATTATCCATTATCCATCACTATAACTTTGCCCTGGCTGTCCCTCTTACCTAAAATGCAGTCACTCTTCACCTAGGCCTCACAGAATCCATTTCCTTCAAGATGTAGCTCAAGCATTTCATTCTTCATGAAGACTTTCCTGATCCCAACTTCTAGTGCTCTCCTTCCCTATCTTTTATTAATTTTGTATTTAATCTGTATATAGTTACTCTGTATATGTACATATACATATATGTAAATGCATACATCTGTGCATATATACACATCTCCCTCAAAAGGAGAGAGCAAGAGAATAGTGATTATTTCATTTTTTGTCTTTGTAATCTCAACACTTAGCACAATGATTGGCACATAGTAAGCACTTAAAATAACAATGTGTTGAATGAGTGAAAGACCTTACATTCACTGTATAAGCACTAAGCAACAGTAATCAGTCAGTTGACTAGTTGTGAAATAACAGGGTTAGACTAAATGATCCCTGAATTCTAGCTCTTAAGATTTGATTTAGTGAATATAGGACTTCAATAAACAGACTTAATAAGCCCAGAGGTACTTACATCCCGGAATTGAACCTTCCCAAGTTCTCCCAATTCACTGACACAACAGTAAGCAGCTTCAGATTGTAGGAAAAGCTGTGCCAATGTCATCTCTTCACTGCGGAAAAGCTCCCCCATATTGGCAGGGAAGTTTCAGCAACTAAGTAACTGAGTTTTGTTGACCTGAAACAGAAAAACGGAACGTTGTCCTGGAAATTTCTAAGGCAAGGAGTACAAACTAGTCCAGCACAATTACTATTTCTTTGTTCCCTTCTCTCCTCCTCAGTCTATTTACAACATCTGTTTTTATATCCTGTCTCGAAATCCAGAAAAGAAGAAGGAACAGAGACAGTTATGGAAACCAGTACTGTATGAATGTCACTTCCTGTGTAGCCAACATCAGGATCAAATGTCAAAGTCTTGTGACTAATATAACACCAGAGGGATGCATCTAGCTTAGAGTTACTGAATACTATCTCTACAAACTCTTCTTTAGGTATTCCAATACAAATATTATACTCTTAGTTATATTATGTCACAGTATCTAAATCTCATTTCAACTGGATCATAACCAAAACAGGAAGATATCTTCATTCCTCTAACCAAAAATTGGCAGTTTTTTCCCTATACTTTGCTAAAAATGCCTACCTTGATTAACAAAGATCTTTGTACTTCCAAAAATTATGGTTGTGTTAAAGCAGAGGCTAAAGGTCCTACTCTTATAAACTCTTAAGAAAAAAGAATAATATCATTTATACCCTCAGGTACACACCTTTTTTTTTTTAAAGGAGGCTGTGTGCTTAAACCACTAACTACAAAAAAAGAACCAATTTACAGGTTAAGAAGAATCACTTTGAAGAGCCATGCCTAAATGGGAACAGATTGATTAATGAAAACACATCTTTATTGAACCAAATGGTTCAAGTTCCCCACACTCCCAATGAAGCAGTCTAAAATTTTTTTAAATTTATTTTTGCAGATTAAAATGCATTCTGCCATCTGTCAAACTACCTTACAATTCAAGGAAGGTTTCATTTTTTATGCAGGCTTCTGATTAGGAGGTATCAAAGACAACTGGAGCTATCAGTGGTCCTGAAATGTCTATTTTTAAAATCTCCTAACAATGACTGTAGCTACATAGTGCAGAGTACTTTAGCCTAATATGCTATATTTTAAAATCTCATGATTACTTCCTTATTCTATATTGCAAAACAGCACTCAAGGGAGATATGGCCTCTTGGAGAAGCCATGAAGAACATATCTGGATAGCTTTTCTGAAAAATATTTCCAGGTGTTTTGTCATTTTGATGTTGGAGTCAGCCTAAAATACCCTAGACACACATTTTTTGCAGGAGTTCTCAAGACATCTATCATTCCATTACCCATTTCTGTAACTTTAGTCTGACTCTATCCCCATGTAAGCTCCTTAATGACCTCAAGGTCCAATGTTTTGCTTCTCAGCCCCTCAACACCCCCCAAGGGCAGCTGGTTGTTGGTCATTTTGTCTCCTCTCTGCAGCTCCTCCCCATACACTCTAAAGGATCTTGGACTCTTAGACCTCTAAACACGAACGGTTATAAAACTACCTCCGTGGCCTATTTAGAGGTGGATGGGCCTACCTGGAAGAGATGAGCTTACAGGAGGAATTTGAGCCTCCCTCTCTCCCATCTTGACAAGTAGTCACCTCAGATCTGCCCTTTCCCAATGCAGTCAGTCTACCAGACTCGAAAAAGAGTCTTGGACGGGGAGAGGAGTGAAGGGAGGGGCTTGAGGGGTTTCTCCTGAATCCATTATGCACCTGCCAACAAGGGCATCGTTTCTCTGGGTCCTTCTCCTAGCTATTTGGAGGTTGGGAGGGAGAGAACAAGGGGTTTTTTTCTGTGAATATAGTTCGGGAATTAATTTGCTTGTCTCGTTTTCTGTCCTCAAGGGTGGGAACAAAAACGACTTTCCCTATAAAACCATCTCGGTCTGCTTAGGCTGGGGGGGAGGGGAAGCAAAAAAGAAGGGGGGAGCAAAGGGTGAAAGGGCAAAGAAGAAAATGAGAAACGTAATGGGGAGAGGGTGGCAAGGTGGGGCGGCAGGATGGGGAGGGTCTCCCTAGTCGGAGCCGAGGGCTTAAGCGCTCCACCATTCTCTCTCAGCCTCTCCGAACCCCTTCAGCTCTCCCCTTAGCCCTAGACCCCGGAGGCCCGCAACGCGGGTCCGAGTGGGCTATAAGTCTCCTCTTCCTCGACCCCTCCCCCCACCCCAGGGCCTGTCAGCCCCATCCCCCTAGCTGCCGACGCGGTGGAGGCGGTGAGAAGAGGGGGCTCCCTCGGAAGCCGCCTTTCCACCGCCATTTTACCTGCAGCCACCGCTGTCCTCCGCGGCCGCTTCCTTCCAGTCGCCGCCGCAGCCGCGGCCACAGTTGCCGCAGCTACCGCAGAATCACCGAATCTCCGGCTGGGTAGGCCGGCCCCCCCCCCTCCCGCGTGCGCGGGCGTGCGTGCGTCACCACAGCAGATCCCGCCCCTCTCCTCGCCTCCGCCGGGATGTCTCCTTCCCACTAGCCAATAGGACACGACTGAGCTGAGGCTGCCGCAGTGCGGGGTCACGTGCCCGCACTTTGCCGCAGCCCCTCGAGGCTTGAAATCATTTTGTTTACTCGACTGAGGAAGAGGAGGAGGAGGTGGGGGGTCCTTGAAGGGAAAGGTCGGGTTGGGCTTTGGAGGAGCTGGTTATCAATTTTCAATCAACTCAGGCGCCCCTCCTAGACGTGGCTATGCAGTCATGAGGCTTCCCCTTGCAAGGACAGAGGCTCAGGGTCAAGCGGTCAGCTGTCTGCTCCTCAGCCCTTCCGTAGGCCCCAAGTCATCTGCTTGGGCTGGGGTATGATCCTTTGAACAGTTATTGAAAAGGTCACTGGAGCTCGCCTAAAGCGTGTGAGGCCTCGTGAGCCCCAGCTGGAAGGGCCCTTTGAGACCATCCACCCCAGGCAGAGGAAGACCAGGAAGCCTGGAGAAGGGAAGTACTCTTCTCGAGGCAGGACTAGAACGCAGGTCTTCCCCTCCACCTCATAAGAATAAACCCACCACAACAAGCCATGAAGTTCCTTCTCCAGGCACCTGGGTCACCTCTTCTCTCTTCTATCTCCTGGATAGTTGCTTCAGAACAAAATCTTCTCTCCTTCAGCCATAGATGAATAAAAAGAGGAAAACCACAAAATTATAAGCCACACACAGTTTGAGTCATTTTTCATTTCTGAGGTGGCTCTTTATGGGACCATTTCTCCATTGATGTTGGAAAGCTTTCAAGGGTAGTTTGTCAAAACCAGAGCCACATGTGGAAAAGCTAGCAGAACTGGTTTCTTCAATCTCAGTGGGTGGCTGAAAGCTGATGACATTTAGGTGTAGTGAAGGAGTTGGGTTCCCTCCCTCCCAGGTAAAAGCAAGATGCCTGAGAAATTGGGAAGCTAGAGCTATAAATCTCCAGTTACCTCCACATAATAACCTTGCTTTAGCTGTCCTGACTCAAAATACTATGTCATGTGCCTCTCTCCTCAGAAATCTCCAATGGCTCCCTTTTTTCTCTAGAATAAAAGGAAAGATTCCCAGTCTGGTATTTCAAGCTAAATTTATAATGTGGATTCCTTCCTATTTCTCCAACTTTCTAGTTTTATGTTATAATACTCCCCCTTCATGTGCTCTTTATTCCAGTCAAACTTGGCCTGCTAGATTTTCCCCATATAGGACATTACATCTTTCTGTATCTTTAAAGTTCAAGTGATAATACCCCTCTATTTCCTCAGTTAGATATCACTTACCTGAAGCCTTTCCTGATCCTTTCAGTTATTATTGATTTCTTGGAATTACTTGGTATATAGTTTATGTTGGTTAACTTGTATATGTTTGAGTCTACCCAGTTAAATATAGGCTTATAAGAGGCAAGGGACTATTTTTGCCTTTATTTCCCCTGGCATAGCACCTTTAAGTAGGGACCTAAAACATGTTTGATTCCCAGATACAGTTACTCACTTCACCCTTATAGGTGGCAAATCATCCATACTTTCTCATTCTCTGTATTCTTTGTTCATGGAGGGTTCCATAAACCTTTAGTAGAGAATCAATCTAATGACCTAGGTAGAGGCCTTCTTTTACAGTTTTTACTATTTCATCAAATGCCAGTACAACCCTTGGCCTGGCAGTCAATTATCCCTTGTTTGTTTTTGTATGACCAGCTTATGCCCTTTTTTAGTTACACACATATCCTTGATAATTAAATTCAACAAACATTAATCACCTACTGTGTCACGGACACTCTGCTTGGTGCTAGAGTTACAAAGACAAACACAAAACCATCCCTGCCTTCAAGGAGCTTCCATAATACTTGGGGTAAACCACAATGTACACAGATATGCAAAATATAAATTTAAATGCTGAATATATTAATATAAATATATTTGTAAATATATATTAATATTACTATATTTATAAATATATATTTATATGAATATAAATAAAATATGAATGCTGAATTTGTTGGTAGAGTAGAAGTTTGTTGCCTGAATGCTGTGAAGGGTGGTGTAGTAAAAAGAACCTTGTATAAGGAGTAATATCTGGTAGCAGTTGCCATAGGACATTGATTGAACAGTAACAAACAGAGAAGTCAGGAAAGATCTCAGGAGGTGGCACTTGGATGACTTAAAAGAGGAGAGAACATCTAGCCATGGAGAGGGAATAGCCTGTGCACAGAGGCTTTTTTTTTGTTTTTTTTTTGTTTTGTTGATCATTTTATTTATTTTGTTGAACATTTGCCAATTACATTTAATTCCTGTACTTGGGGGTTTTACCTTAAAATGTTTTAAATGACAAACTGAGAAATTGTATTTTATCCTGGAGGCAATAGGGAATCATTGAAACTTCTTGAGCAGAGGAGTGACATGGGTGGATCCACTGTGCTTCAGGAATAATGAAGAGAGTGTGTGGAGGATAGATTAGAGACAGGAGAGATGAGTCAGCATCACCAAGTAGGAGAGATGTCTTTTCTTCTATTTCTAGTAAGCAAAAGCAGTTACTTGCAATAAGATAATAGTTTCAGAGCTGGAAAGGACTCTAGAAGCCATTGAGTCCAGCCCCTCCATTTTACAGATAAACTAAGGTGCAGAAAGGTTAATACTGTCTAAGATGAAGTTTGAACCCAAGTCTTTCTTAACTTCAGGTCCAGTGCCCCATTCCCTACAGTTGTCTCCCCTTCAATAATTGGTTTCCATTCTCATAATTTATCAGTGGAGGCAGTTTTTCTTTTTGTCCCTGATATGATTTTCTTGAATATGTCTTCTTCCTCTATTTTCAGGCAATGTTACCTTCTCCATCCTATATACCTCTGTCTCTCTTCTCTCTTCCCCAGTTTAGAGCTTTAAAAATGTCTTAGAAAATTCTCTATTGCAAAATAAATGTCATTTCCTTCCTCTCCGTGTAAAACAATTGTGCCTCAGCTAGTTTACCACAAAGTTTTAGATTATCATATAGTCTGACCATTATGAAACAGCATCAGAAATAAGCATTGTCTCACTTTCCAAGAACCCAGACTATATCCAAACCAACCTGAGTCAGGCATAAATTTAATAAAAATACGATGACTGACTAAAAAATTAGTATACTTCTTTCTACCCCCCCACTTTTTTTAGTTTCTAAAAGTTCCAACTCAGTGTTGGACTCAAGATAAATTTATATTCCCTTGTTAACAGATATGGTTAATAAATAGGAATATCTTAGAGGACAGAATTAGAATATTGGTGGGGCAATACAAGCTTTACAAGATGACAAATTTGATTTAATTATAACTATAACTAATATTTATGTGATGCTTTGAAAACTGTAAAGCAGTTTAACTTGCACTAGTGTCTTTTTTTTATCTAATGATAATGATTAAATTTGTTGTTTACCTTGTCATTGACAGAGAAGAGAGTTTATTATATAAAGTTTAACTGATATTTCCTTTTTCTCACCAAAAAATGTATGTCTAATTCTGCATCTCTAGTTGATTAGCTCTCTTTCAGAAGTGGGTAGTATTTTTATCATCAGTCCTTTAGAACCACATTTGGGTATTGAATTAATCATAGCTTTTCTTTACTGTATTGTCCTTGTATAAACTGTTCTGTTCCTGCTTAATTCTGCCTCAATTCACACAAGTCTCCCCATATTTCTCTGATCCCATCCCCTTCATCATTTCTTATAACACAATAATATTCTATTACATTCATATATCAAAATTTGATTATGCTTTCTCCTACCAATGAGCACTTCTTTAATGTCTAGTTCTCTGCCATCACAAAAAGAGATACTATTAATGTTCTTGTACATATGTATACATTCTTTCTTACTTTGATCCATTTGGGAAACATGCCAATGTTACTGATGATTCAAAGGATTTAATGACACTTTTTGGTATACTTTTCAGGTACAGTTCCAAATGGCTAGACCAATTCACTATTTCACTAGTAGTCCATTAATATATACTTACACTCCCACATTCCTTCCATTAATTGTCATCATTCTTTTTTGGTTATCTTTACCAGTCTGATAGATATGAGGTAGAACCTCAGAGTTGTTTTAATTGGCTTTTTTCCTATTATTAGTGATTTGCAGCATTTTTTTCATATGGTTGCTGATGGCCTGGATTTCCTCCTTTGAGAATTGTCTATTCATATTCTTTGACCATTTAGCTGTTGGTGATGGCTCTTGTTCTTATACATTTGAATCACTTCCGTGTAGTAATAATAATAATAACTAGCATTTATATAATAACTGTTATTTGTCAGGCATCGTGCTAAGTGCTTCATAAATATTATTTCATTTCATTCTCACAACAACCCCAGAAAGTAGGTACCATCATTATCCTCACTTTACAGCTGAAGAAACTGAGGCAAGAGAAGGTTAAGTACTTACTTCCCCAAAGTCTCACAGCTAGTTAGTAGCTAAGACCTTATTTGAATTCCCTTCTTCCTGATTCCAGGTCCATCGTTCTATCCACTGTACCTCCTAACTGCTCTTATGTCTTAGATGTCATACCTTTATCAGAGAAACTTGCTGCAAAGGTTCTTCTCTCCTTGCCCCTAGGTGAACTTTCTCTTCTAATTCTTTTTTTTAATTAATTTATTTATTTTTAGTTTTTAACATTCCCTTATATAAGATTTTGCATTTTAAATTTTCTCCTCCATCTTTCCCCAAGATGGTGTGCAATCCTATATATGCTTTACATATACATTTATATTAAACATATTTTCACATCTGTCACATTATGAAGAATTAGAACCAATGGGCAGAACCAAGAAAAAAGAAAAAAAAAGAGAGAGTGAGAGCAAATAGTATGCTTCGATCTGCATTCAGGCACTATAGTTCTTCCTCTAGATTTGGATAGCATTTTCCATCATGAGTGTTTTGGAATTGCCTTAGATGCTTGAATTGCTGAGAAGAGCTAAGTCTATCAAAGACCGTCATTACACAATGTGGTTGTTACTGTGTACAATGTTCTCCTGGTTCTGCATCAGTTCATATAAGTTTTTCCAGGTTTTTCTGAAATCTGTCCACTCATAATTTCTTATAGCACAATAGCATTCCATTACATTCACAAACCACAACTTGTTCAGCCATTCTCCAATTGATAGAAATCCCCTCAATTTCCAGTTCTTGGCCACCACAAAAAAAGCTACTATAAATATTTTTGTACATGTGGGGCCTTTTTCCTGTTCTTATGACATCTTTGGAATACAGACCTAGAAGTTTGATAGCCCTTTGGGCATAGTTCCAAATTGCTCTCTAGAATGGTTGGATCAGTTCACAACTCCATCAACAATTCATTGTGTTCCAATTTTCCCACATCTCCAACATTTAGCATTTTCCTGTTTTGTCATGTTAGCCAATCTGATAGGTGTAATGTGGTGCTTCAGAGTTGTTTTGGTTTGCATTTCTCTAATCAATAGTGATTTAGAGTATTTTATCATATGACTTATAGACAAGTTTAATTTCTTCCTCTGAAAACTGCCTGTTAATATCCTTTGATCATTTATCAATTGGGGAATGACTTGTACTCTTAAAATTTGACTCAGTTCTCTATATATTTTAGAAATGAGGCCTTTATCAGAAACACTGGCTATAAAAATTGTTTCCCAGCTTTCTGCTTCCCTTCTAATCTTGGTTGCATTGACTTTGTGTAAAAACTTTTCAATTTAATGTAATCAAAATCATCCATTTTGCATTTCATAATGTACTCTATCTCTTGTTTGGCCATAAATTCTTCCCTTATCCATAGATCTGACAGGTAAACTATTCCTTGCTCTCCTAATTTGCTTATAGTATCAGTTTTATATCTAAATTGTGTACCCATTTTGACTTTATCTTGGTATAAGGTGTAAGATGTTTTTCTATGCCTAGTTTCTGCCATACTACTTTCCAGTTTTTCCAGTAGATTACTATAGTCAATTGGCTATTGTGTCTTGTGTACCTAACCTATTCCACTGATCCACCACTCTATTTCTTAGCCAATACCAAGTAATTATGATGATTGCTGCTTTATAATACGATATAAGATCTCGTACAGCTAGGCCACCTTCCCTTGCATTTGTTTTTTCATTAATTCCCTTGATATTCTGGACTTTTGTTCTTCCACATGAATTTTGTTATTATTTTTTCTAGCTCTATAAAATAATTTTTTGGTAATTTAATTGGTATGGCACTGAAAAAGTAAATTAATTTAGGTAGAATTGTCATTTTTACAATATTAGCTTGGCCTACCCATGAGCAAATTATATTTTTCCAGTTATTTAGATCTGACTTTATTTAAATGAAAAGTATTTTGTAATTGTGTTCATATAGTTCCTGGGTTTGTTTTGGCAGGTAGACTCAAAAATATTTATAATGTGTTCAGCAACTTTAAATGGAATTTCCAATGATTTCTATGGGTTTATTTTCTATTCTGCAACTTTGCAGCATAGAAAATCTGTTTGTTATTTCAGGTGGTTTTTTAGTTGATTCTCTAGGATTCTCTAAGTATACCATCATATCATCTGCAAAGAGTAATAGCTTTATTTCTTCTTTGCCTATTCTAATTCCTTCAATTTCTTTTTCTTCTCTTATTGCTAAAGCTAATATTTCTAGTACAATATTGAATAACAGCAGTGATAATGGACATCCTTGTTTCACCCCTGATCTTACTGGAAACGCTTCTAGTTTATCCCCATTACATATAATGCTTGCCGATGGTTTTAGAGAGATACTACTTATCATTTTGAGGAAGACTCCATTGATTTCCTTTGCTCTCTAGTGTTTTTGATAGTAATGGGTGTTGTATTTTGACAAAAGCTTTTTTTGCATCTACTGAGATAATCATATGATTTCTGTTAGTTTTGTTGTTGATATGGTCAATTATGCTGATAGTTTTCCTAATATTGAACCAGCCCTGCATTCCTGGTATAAATCCTACCTGGTCACAGTGCATTATCCTTGAGATAAGTTGCTGTAATCTCTTTGCTGATATTTTATTTTAAAATTTTGTATCTATATTTATTAGTTTCCCTTCTAATTCTAAGTGCATTGATTTTCTTTGTGAAGAATCTTTTCAATGTTATTTAATCAAAAGTGGCCACTTTCTTTCCTATGGTCCTCTCTGTGCTTTGTTTGGTCAAGAACTTGTCTGGTATATCAATAGTTGTAAAAGTAGCACTGTCCCTGTAACTTTGATTTGGTTGATAAAATTTTATTTCATATTTTTTGCATCAATATTCCTTTGTGATATGTCTCTGTAGGTTTTTTTCATTGTTTTGACTCTCATTTAGGTACCAACCATATTTGTATCAAAGAAGGAATCAAGGCAGGATTTCTCCTTTTGCAAAAATGAAGTTTATTTAATATTGGATTTAATTGTGCTTTGTTTTATGCAATTCATCTGGTCCTGTGGCTTTTTTTTCCTTCGAAAGTTCATTTATGGCTTTTAAAATTTTTTTTCTCTGAAATTGGGCTATTTAAATTCTTTATTTCCTGTTCTGTTTATCTTCATATTTTACATTTCTCTAAATATTAGTTTCATTTAAGTTACCAGTTTTGTTGGCATATAATTGAGCAAAAGCTTCCCATAATTTCCTTTATTCCTTATTTGTTGTGAATTCTCCTTTTTGATTTTTATACTGGTAATTTGGTTTTTCATTCTCCTTTTAAAAATCACATTAGATAACAGTATCTTTTGTTAGTTCTTTCAAAAATAGCTCCTAATTTTATTTATCATTTCTGTGGGTTTTTTAAAAATTGATTTTGATTTTGTTAATTTTTTAAATGATTTCTAGTTTGCACAAAAACTTCTGGGAAAACTGAAAAGTAGAATGGCAGAAACTAGGCATAGAGCAACATATTACACCTTATACCAAGATAAAGTCAAAATGGGTACACAATTTAGATATAAAACTGATACTATAAGCAAATTAGGAGAGCAAGGAATAGTTTACCTGTCAGATCTATGGATAAGGGAAGAATTTATGGCCAAACAAGAGATAGAGTACATTATGAAATGCAAAATGGATGATTTTGATTACATTAAACTGAAAAGTTTTTATACAAAGTCAATGCAACCAAGATTAGAAGGGAAGCAGAAAGCTGGGAAACAATTTTTATAGCCAGCATCTCTGATAAAGGCCTCATTTCTGTTTTGTATTTTTTTTGCTATTTTTGGAGGGGGAAGTTAGGCAATTGGGGTTAAGTGACTTGCCCAAGGTCACACAGCTAGTTTTTTGTGTTAAGTGTTGAGGCCAGATTTGAACTCAGGTCCTCCTGACTCCAGGGCCAGTGATCTATTCATTGTCCCACCTAGCTGCCCCTAAAGGCCTCATTTCTAAAATAGAAAACTGAGTCAAATTTATAAGAGTGCAAGTCATTCCCCAATTGATAAGTAGTCAAAGGATATGAACAGGCAGTTTTTAGAGGAAGAAATTAAAGCTATCTATAGTCATTTGAAAAAATGCTCTAAACCACTACTGATAAGAGAAATGCAAATCAAAACAACTCTCAAGTATCACATCACACCTATCAGATTGGCTAACATGACAAAACAGAAAAATGCTAAATGTTGGAGATGTGGGAAAATTGAAACACAATGCATTGTTGGTGGAGTTGTGAACTGATCCAACCATTCTAGAGAGCAATTTGGAACTATGCCTAAAGGGCTATCAAACTGTGTACCCTTTGACCCAGCAATACCACTTCTAGATCTGTATTCCAAAGACTTCATAAAAAAAGGAAAAGGACCTACATGCACAAAAATATTTATAGCAGCTTTTTTTGTGGTGGCCAAGAACTAGAAATTAAGGGTATGTAAATCATTTGGAGAATGGCTGAATAAGTTGTGGTATATGAATGTAATGGAATACTATTGTGGTATAAGAAATTATGAGACCTTGGACTTCAGAAAAACCTGTAAAGACTTATATGAACTGATGCTGAGTGAAGTGAGCAGAACCAGAAGAACATTGTACACAGTAACAGCCACATTGTATGATGACTGACTTTGATAGACTTAGCTCTTCTCAGCAATGCAAGGACCTAAAACAACTCCCAAACATTTATGATGGAAAATGTCATCCACATCCAGAAAAAGAAATATGGAGTCTGAATGAAGATGAAATCATACAATTTGCCCTCTTCTTTATTTTGTTTTGTTTTGTTTTTTCTTTCTCATTGTTCCTCATTCTTTCTAATTCTTCTGTATAACATGACTAAAGTGAAAATATGTTTAATACAAATGTATATGTAGAGCCTCTACTGAATTGCATGCCATCTTGGGGATGGGGGAAGGAAGCAAGGTAGAGAAAATTTAAAACTTCTGGAAGTGAATGTTGAAAACTAAAAATAAATAAATTACTTTATTTTAAAAAGGAAATGATGAGCAGACGGACTTCAGAAAAACTTGGAAAGACTTATATGAACTGATGCTGAGTGAAATGAGCAGAACCAGGAGAACACTGGTACACAGTAACAGTCTCATTGTGCGATGACTGACTTTGATAGAGTTAGCTCTTCTCAGCAATGCAATGATCTAAAACACTCATGATGGAAAATGCCATCCACATCCACAAAAAGAACTTTAGAGTCTGAATGCAGATCAAAGCATATTATTTGTTCTCCCTTTCTTTTGTTATTTTGTTTTGTTTCTTCTTTCTCATGGTTCCCTCCATTAGTTCTAATTCTTCTTTACATCTTGACTAATGTGAAAATATGTTTAATATGAATGTTTTAGTAGAGCCTAAATCTGATTGCATGCCGTCTTGGGGAGAGGGTAGGAGAGGAAAGGGGAGAAAATTTAAAACTCAAAATCTTATGGAAGTGAATGTTGAAAACTAAAAATAAATAAATTATTTTTAAAATAAACTCCTTAAGGAAAAAAATGTCTAGTTTGCTGTTTATTTGGGATCTTTATAGTTGAATGATCAATTCATTGCTATGTTATCTCTTTCATTTGTTAAGGAAGATGTTGGGAGATAAAAATTTTCTCCTAAGGGCTGCTTCAGCTGCATCCCCAAAATTTTGGTGTGTTATTTTTTTCTTTGTAATTTAAAATGAAGTTATCTCTTATATTAGTAATTCATTCTTTGTCCCACAAATTCTTTAGGATTACATTGTATAGTCTCGATTTTAATTTTAAATTCTTTCTTCAAAGAACCTCTATTATAATAATCTTGGAGTAGATGTTTTTGATTTTTCTGCATTTGTTTATAAGGTTTTTTGTGACTATCAAATAGTCAGTTTTTGTAAAGGTTCTATGCGCAACTGAAAAATATATAGATTCCTTTCTTCTTGCATTAATTAATCATGGGAAATCTATTAACATTTAATTTTCCTAAAATTTTACTGAAGACCATAACTTCTTTCTTGTTTATCTTTTTGTTAGATTTGTCTACCTCTAAAATAAGTACACTGAGGTTCTCAACTATCACAGTTTTGCTATTTCTCCCTGTAATGAATATATTTTTTCTTTAAGTAATTAAATGCTATGCCATTTGCTCGCATACATATTTTTATTTCATTGTCTACAGTGCCTTTAAAAATAATGTAGTTTCACTGTTATTTTTTTAATCATGTTTGTTTTTTACTGTTGTGTGATCATGATTGCTACCCTGCTTTTTCGAGTTCATCTGAACTATAATCAATTCTGATTGATTGAGGGTCTACTCTAGCTCTTCATTTTAACTCTTTGTAAATCTTTAGATCTCAAGGATGTTTCTTTTAAAACACCATATTATTGAATTTCTCTGCTTTCTAATCCAAGATCCTTTTCCCTCTTATTAATGAATTAATTACATTCATAGTTTTGATTAGGTATGTATTTCTCTCCCATCATATCCATTTATACTTTTTATTTTCTTTCCCCTTACTCTTTTCATCCATTAAATTTTCTTTTTTACCCCCACTTTAGGTTATTTCCTCTCATTTTTAGTAGCAGATCTTTTAAGTCTTGTGTCTTGTGCAATTTTGACTGATTCTCTTTTACTTAAACTCTTTAATTCTGGTTGCTTTTCATATTTTTTTCTTTGAAAATTCTGGATTTTGGCTATGACCTTTCTGGAAGTTTTCCTTTTTGTTTTTTTCTTTTTCTCAGAAAGGGGAGAGTTTATTCCAGAGCTGACAAAGGAGAATGAAGGAAATCTTAACATAGAAACTCTTCAATCCCATTACAAAAACTGGTAAGGAAAAAAAACAGTATAAACCAAACATTATTTCAGAGAGGATTGTAGGTAAGGCAAAGATGGGCCCCTAGATCCACAATGCCCCCACTGGTTGATCTAGGAGAGGGCAGAAGGCAAGGAAAGGGTCAAATCTCATCCTTTCCCCATTCCTACTCAAGCTTTCCCCTCCTTCCATTGTGAGACCCGAAGCTTGGGGGGTGCCCTTCGGAACCACTCAGACCAGGAGCCGTCATACACAGCTACATCACGCTTGCCGCAGAGGTAGGCAGCAAGGGAGATGTGGCAAGCAGTCACCCCCTTACGGCAGGTGGCAATGAGCGGCTTCGAGAGGTCCACTTTCTTCTCCTCGAACATAGCCCGAATGTCCTCAGGATTCTTCTCAAAAGCCTTCTGCCGTCAGGAAATCAGTGAAAGGCATGTTCAGGGAGCCAGGGATGTGGCCGGGTTCCAGGTCTTTGCTATCAGGCTCGGGCTCTGTCCCCAGGTACCTCCCCGGGGACCGAGAGTCCACCATCTGGAAGCGCTTGGACTCGAGGTTTTCCATCATCTGCTCATAGGTCTTAAGCAAGGACTTGTTGAGTGTGGCTTTTAAGACTGCGGGTTCAGGGTTCGTGGGTTCCGAGGTCACTGGGTGGCCGTCCTGCAGCCAGTTTCGGAAGCCCCCACTGAGCACAGACACCGTGCGGTGGCCAAAGTCCAGAAACATCCAACAGGCACACAGGCCATAGAAACTGCCCAAATCATCGCCGTTGTACGCTACCACGTGCGTGCTGTTGCTGATACCCAAGCAGCCCACATAGCTAGCGAAGGCGGCCTTGCTGGGTAGCATCATCTCGTAGGGAGAATTCTGGTCCCGGCATTCCTCTATGTTGAAGAAGGAGGCGCCGGAGATGTGGCGCTTCCGGTATTCCTGGAGCGCATTGCGCTGCCGAGGTGGGTACCAGGACACGTGGAGCACCGGCAAACCTGGGCCCAGCTTCTGGGCGTGGACCAACTCGGCCAGCCACTTGGTGGACACCAGAGCCCGGTAGAGCACCTGTTGCTGTACCATGGCCGGAGTCTAGAGCCTTCTGCCTGGAGGAGGGAGAAGCAGGAAACAAGGAGAACAAAACTAGCCTTTTTGTTTTTTTCTCAGGATATAACTGGTGGATTCTTTCTGTTTTCATGTTGCCTTTTGGTTCTAAAAGATCTAAGCTATTTTATGATTTCTTGAAATATGGCTTTCTAAATTTTTGTTTGTTCTGGTTCTCAGGGAATCTAATAATTTCTAAATTGTATCTCCCTAATTTATTTTCCAGGCGAGTTGTTTTTGATAATAAGTACTTTATAGTTATCTTTTATTTTTTCAAATTTTTATTTTTGCTCTAATAATTCTTATTGCCTTCTGGAGCCACTGATTTCTATTTGGTCCCTTTCTAATTTTCAGGAGTCCTTTACTTGGGTAAGTTTTTTCACCTTCTGTTCTAAGCTATTTATTCTCCTTTCAGTGTTTTATCCCAGAGCTCTTATTTTACTTATAATTTTATTTTCTCTCTTTTATTTAATTTCTTTCAGGTACTCCTGTAGTTCTTGTGACTAAGGCCATTTTTTCTTGAGGCTCTGGTATCAGTTGTGAATTAACTCACTTCTGGGATTGTGTCTTAAATAGCACTGAATTTATATTTCTTCATCACTTTTGGTGTCTTCTTCTGTTTACTCATATTTCCAGCCCCAGTTCCTGATTTGGGACTTTGTATTCTTGGATGGAGTAATTGTACTTTCTTTTTTCTTAACTAATTTCCTGGGTTCCTTTTATTGGCTTTTACCTGCAAGGAGCATTGATAGATTTCAGAACCCCTTAATCATTCAGGTTAATAGTACAGCAATCTTTACACCCTTCTTGAGCATTTCAGGTCAGTTGTTATGAACTTCCAGAATTCCTGGGGCATCCCTATGTGTGTTAGAGCTCCCTATGTGTGAAGTCTGAGTAGTCAGAGTTCTTTGGATTTCCAACCACCATGGAACTTCCTCATCTGAGCATTCTGGTTCTCCTTATTTTGAGTACAGAGTGCTATAGGCTTCAGGCACCCTTTGAACACCTTTGAGCAATGCTGTTAGATTTCTGACTTGTTTACCTATGCTGCTGTTAGATTTTCTGGAAGGGACCTCTTTCTATACCCCTAGGCTTCTGGATCTCATTTTTTACAGTCCTGACCTTGATGAGGGTACTTGCTATATGTGGCATCTTTTTAAATTTCTTGATCATTATTTTATTTGGTGACCTTCTTAGATCATTGCTGGAGTGTGTGTGGAGACCTAGCTCTACAACAAATGTAACCTTTTCTGTGTGACCATGGGCAAGCCACTCAACCCCAATTGCCCTGCCTTCCCCCTCCAAAAAAAATTAAAAAGACAAATATAACCTTTTGTGTAGCCATCTTAATCAGAAATTTATTGTCTAATCTTTTTCATTTTTAAAAATTTATTGTCCTCCTTCCAGTTTCTCTTTAAAATGTTAATTGGGTCTCTTGTGAAACTGACTATAAATTTTATGCCACTGCTTTTCACTGTTTTATGAGTCAGTAGGACATACTCTACTATCCTTTTCTTTCTGGGGGGGGGTTATTAATTTGTTTGTTTCCTTTTAGTTTACAAGATTCAGTTCCACAATCCCTTGAGTTTCAAATTTTCTCCCCCTCCTTCTCCTCCACCCTCCCCCCCCCATGGCGGCATGCAATCAAGTATAGGATCTGCAAATACTTTCACATTAGACATTAGTCAGGTTGTAAAGAAGGATTGTAACCAATGGAATGAACAATGGGAAAGATGAAACAAAACCAAACAAGAAAAAGAAAGAGAACTGGTAATTTGCTTCATTCTGAATTCAAACTCTATTCTTTCTAGTCCTTTCTAGTTCTTTCTCTGAATGTAGACATCTCCTTCCATCATGAGTCTTTTGGAGTTGTCTTATAACCTTTCATTGCTGAGGAGTCCATTCTATCAAAGTTGGTCGTCACATATATGTTGTGTCTGTAATTGTGTAGAAATTTCTCCTGATTCTGCTCTTCTCACTCAGCATCAGTTTGTATAAGTCTCTCTAGGTAAATATGAAGTCGGTCTGCTCCTCATTTCTTATAGCACAATAGTATTCCATTACATTCATATACCACAACTTGTTTAGCCATTCCCCAATTGATGGGCATTCCCTTAATTTCCAATTCTTTGCCACCACAAAAAGAGCTACAATAAATATTTTTGTACATATGGGTCTTCCTCCCACTTCTATGATCTCTTTGAGATATAACCCTAGAAGTGGTATTATTGGGTCAAAGGTATGCAATTATTTATAGCCCTTTGGGCATAGTTCCAGATTGCTCTCCAGAATGGCTGAATCAGTTCACAACTCCACCAACAATGCATTAGTGTTACAATTTTTCCACAGCCTCTCCAGCATTTGTCATTTTCCTGTTTCCTCATCTTTGCCAATCTGATAGGTGAGATGTGGCACCTCAGAGCTGTTTTGATCAATAGTGATTTAGAGCATTTTCTCATATGCTTATAGATATTTTTAATTTGTATCTCTGAAAATTGCCTGTTCATATCCTTTGACCACTTATCAATTGGGAATACTATCCTTTTCTATAAGATTTTACAAATGAATGTAAAATCATCTGTTGCTTCTGGCTGCTATATATGGCTTTGCTTGACAAGGAAATAAAATTTTACTTGGCAGAATTGGTTTATAATTTCCTTTGTTTTTTTTCTTTATGGTGATTAGTTAGTATTGGTTTAATTTCCTCAGGAAATAGTAATGATCTCTACATCTCTTGTTTTGTCTATTATTTTTTGGCATGAACAGCTTGTTTTGGGGTGGCTAGGTGACACAGTAAATAGAGCACCCGCCCTGGAGTCAGGAAGACCTGAGTTCAAATTCAGCCTCAACACAACGCAAAAAACTAGCTGTGTGACCTTGGGCAAGTCACTTAACCCCAACTTCCCAGCCTTCTCCCCCTCCATGAAATAAATAAATAGAATAAAAATTTTTAAAAACCCCATTTGTTTCACAGTTTGACCTCTTGGTCACGGTGCCCCAATTATACATTAAAACTTCTCATTTTAATCATTTTAAAAAATTTGCTATTTTTATCTTTGTGCTAATAAATTGATTGTTGGACTGTACATTTGATTTAGCAATTACTCCCACATTAGTAACCAGTTTATTTCCTGTCTGTTAAAATATAATCAGTTTCATTTTTTTGTGGATGCTATTGTATGCCTTCCATGCCAAGCACCTTCCAACCTTTTTCCTGAAGAATGTGAATATAAAATTTCTGTATCAGTCAACAAACTTTTTGTCTCTTAGACCTGAATCATGTTTTCCAACATACTTTTTTTTTTTTTGCTGTCCTCCTCTATGCCTCCATTTGCATGGAAATCATCAAGTATTAAATTGTGTTGATTTAATTTGGACGGTCTTAGCAAATTATTCATACAGTTTCAGTTAAATTTTAAAAACCAAATATTTATCATGAACATTGCAATATGAGATGAACAAGTTTCCCATGAAGGGTTTATTATTGCCTTTGGACTCCTCTAGCTTTATTTTTTAATTTTTTATATGTTTTTAATGTTTTGATATTTTCTGTTTCTTACATCACCATAATTATCCCAACTATCTCTTTCCCTCCCCCTACAAAAAAAGGCCATCCCATTTGACAAAATAGTTTTTTTTTAGAGAAGAAAAAACAACAACAAAACTCCCAGCACAACTAACAGATAAATTAAAAACGTTCAAAAAATTTGCAAAGTGCAATACCTGTGGACCTTCTACCTCCATGAAGGAATAAGTTGAAGGTGTCTTCTCATATTTCTTAATTCAAGTCCTGCTTGATCTTTATAACTTCGTTACATTTACTTTTGGGATTTTTTAGTGTATAGTTCTTCCCATTTACATTGTTGTATTAACTGTGTATATTTTTTCCTTGACTCTGCTTCCTTGACTCCACATCAGTTCTTTAGATTTTTCCATGCTTCTTTGAATTCATCACATGCATCATTTCTTAAAGTACAGTAATATTCCATTGTATTCATGTACCACAATTTGTTTAGCCATTCCCCAGTTGATGGACATCTACTTTATTTCCAATTCTTTGCTGTCACAAAAAGAGCTGTTTTAAATATTTTGTCAACTACAGGGACTTTCTTCTTATCACTGGTATCCTTAGGGTATATATAACTCCAGTAATGGAATCTCTGGTTCAAAAGGTATAGACACTTTAGTCCCTTTATATTCATATTTCCAAATTGCTTTCCAGAATGGTTGTATCATTTCACAACTTCACCAATAATGTAGTAGTGTAATCATTCCATAACCCCTCCAAAATTGAATATTGTCATGCTTTGTAATTTTTGCCAATTTACAGGAGGTGAAACTCATCACCACTCTGTTATGGGGTGTTCAGGGCAGACTAACATCTCTGGTGTGAGGGCTTGCTGAGCCCTTTTCAAGGTTGGTCATCCATCTTTGGTGTCCACCTGTCACCAACTTTCACCTGTGGCTCCAGAAGCTGTAGCATGTGCAATGACCACGCTTTGGTAAAACAGTCTTGGCAGATAGGCTAAATCAGGTTGAGGGTAACCAACAGGCCTCAAATCCATCAGTGATCTAGGGCAATGTCTACCCCAAGCATGTGAGGACTGCCCCCTGGCAGAATGGGAAGATGTTTTATTCCAGTAGCCAGGAACGTGATTGATACACACTCTTAGAGATTGGTCAGTCAACAAAGACACCAAGGTCATCCACTGCATCCCAGGCCATCACCAGTCATCTTGACTTCTGTCTTGCCATTGGACTTTAGTAACTCTGGAAGAGACAGTGAGGCTGACCACTTTGTGTAATTCTGTCTTGCTTCAATTCATAATCGAGGGAAAGACATCATCCATCAAGTAACATGATGTCATTGGTCCTCTTTGAAAAACAAAGGGGGGGGCAGCGCCAAGATGGTGGCGTAGGAGCAGCAGCATATCGCAGCTCTCACATAGCTACCCCAAAATACCCATAAAATATGCCTCTAAACTAATCCTAGAACTCCAAAACACACACAAATATGCTTTCCACTAAAGTCAGCTCGGCTATGAGGAGCCATATCAGCACTGCAAACTGAAACCAGCCTGGCCTAAAGCCCTGGCTGAGCCCCAGGGGTGGCTGGACGAGAGAAGCTGAGGAGCCTCGAGTGAGCGGATTGGCGGCAGCTGCGGCAGTGTTCAGAACTAGGTCAGTGGAGCGTGCAAGGTCTTGGGAGAAAAACGGTCCGGCCAAAACGCCTCCAGGGTGGGAAAGCAAAAGGCAGAGGTTTTGCACCTGCCTCTGCACTGCAGCTTCCGCGCCCTCGGCCTGCAGATTGCAGGGGGACTAAGTGATCATTCAGAGGCCAAGTGCTCTCGCGTTGAGCAGCCTGCATCCAGATCGCAGTCTTGGGCTTTGGTCCTGTGAGTCTTCTTTATCCAGTGAGCCAGAAGTGGGAAAGGAACCCAGCACCTTCCTGAGAGCTACGGCAGCCAGGAGGACCCCAGCGATTTGGGACAGAGCCTTCCCCTCTGGAAGCAGAGCCCCACAGAGATTTAAAAAAAAATCACAGACTAACCAGCCATGAGTAAGAATAAGCATAAGAAGCAGGGTAAGAAAAGCAACCAAACCCTAGATTCCTTCTTTGAAGAAAAGAAGGACCAAGGCAGAGAGCTGCAGGACAGCACAGCCAGAGATCCCCCACCAGGGGCTTCCAATAAACATGAAGATTGTCTTAAAGCTAGAGATGAGCTGAAGAAGGATTTTGAAAACCAAATAAGCGAAGTGGAAGAAAAATTGGGAAGAGAAATAAGAATGTTGCAAGCAAATCATGAAAAAAGAGTAAGCAATTTGACTGAAGAAATCAACACCCTAAAAAATAGATTAACTCAAATGACAAA
>CM053584.1:146370369-146497480 GCA_028627135.1 Pseudochirops cupreus | reverse complement strand
GATCCAGCAATACCACTTCTGCGGTTATATCCCAAAGAGATCATAGAAGTGAGAAAAGGACCCATATGTACAAAAATATTTATTGCAGCTCTCTTTATGGTGGGCAAAAAACTGGAAATTTAGGGGATGCCCATCCATTGGGGAATGGCTAAACAAGTTGTGGTATATGAAAGTAATGGAATACTATTGTGCTATAAGAAATGGGGAGGAGATGGACTTCATAGTTACCTGGAGAGGCTTATACACATTGATGCTAAGTGAGAAGAGCAGAACCAGGCAAAACCTGTACACAATCACAGACACATCGTACATATGATGACCAACCTTGATAAACTGGACTCTTCTCAGCAACGAACAGCTGTAAGACAACTCTACAAGTCTCAGGATGGAAGGAGATATCTACATTCAGAGAAGGATGTAGAAAGACCAGAGTTTAAATGGAGACTGAAGCAATCTACGTGCTATCGTCCTTTTCCATGTTTGGTTTTGTTTCTTTTTTCCCCATTGTTCACTCCATTGGTTACAACCCTTCTATACAACCAGACTAATGTCCAGTGTGAAAGTATTTGCAGATCCTATACTTGATTGCATGCTGTCATGGCGGGGGAGAGGGAGGGGAAAAAATGTGAAACTCAAGGGATTGTGGAACTGAATGTTGTAAACTGAAAGTAAATAAACAAGTCAATTAAATTAAAAAATTAAAATAAATAAGCAGAAATGGGAGAAAGAGCAAAAGTGGAAGATTTAATCTTGGAAAGGAAAAAAATAACTTTTGAGATGATGGAAAGGAAGAGAAGATTCAAAGAAATTTTGAGGTGGTGAGGATGTGGTAACAGTTGGAGAGTGGAAAAGATAGACTTGAGTGTTACCCAGGAAATCGATTCCACAGCTTTCTTTAGTAGCCAGTACCAGATACTAACTTATATAATAGTAACTTATTTTAAGGAAATTCTTTCTGATAACTAGTTTAAATCTCTCCTTGTGAGTTTTGCATTTAGTCCCATTTTTTCCCAAAGCCTTGGAAACGTAGTCTAACATTGTATACCTGCTATTTCACAGGAGCACAGTGGCTCTACAGTGCCTTCCATTCTGAACAGGATGCAGACAAACCAGACTCCTCCAACTTATAACAAAACCAACAAGTTTACATCTGGCTTTCAGAACTTGGTAGATGCTTATGGCATTGGAACATACCGGGAAATCAATCCAGGTAATATCCTAGACATTTTTCCTTGAGACCTACTTCTGGATGAAAATCTTACTATTGAGCAGTCAGGACAAAGTGACAGAGTCTCTTGATAATAGATAATATCCCTGTTGGCAGTTGGATTGGTCCTGTTGTCCCTTTTGGCTCACAGGGAGCTACTATCAGCCCTAGATTTGTGTATAAAACCTTAGACTTCATACAAAGGACTTATAAGGAAGTTGGAACAACTTATTGTATTGAACTGTTACCATGTTTCCTCATGGCTATAAAATACTTAGCCTTCTTTTGGCAAAGCACCAGCAGAGGCAACTCCAAGTAAAATGTTGATTTTTGGTTATGATTATTCTCTATTTTGAAGATAATCTTACTGACTCCTTTTTTCAGGTATGACAGCAAATTTTAAGTCAAATCAGATTGCAAAAGAATCAACTAATAATATTTTAGTCAAGATATGGCTTACCGTTCAAATAACTTGATGTACTTGTAGTTCTTTGAGAAAGAATTTCTCAAAGCCTCAAATTATTAAATCACAAGCCTGAAAATAGAACTAGCCTTGTCCTGGATGTGGGACATCTTTCACTTCCTGACAGAATCATTTATTGAAAAATAATAACTGTACCATAGGGGGAAAAAACATGCTTGTCTTAGGAATGGTGGCACTGAATTCAGAGAAGGGATTAAACTGAGCTGTTATTTTTCATCTTTCTTTGCAGTTAAAGTCAAAGCTGCTTTGGTAGACCCCACTAGGAAGGTTTTTCCCCAGTGACTATCTAGTTTGACAACTGATTTCAGACTTCTTAGAGTAGAACGTCCTTTTATGATATTAACAAAATGTAGAGAGGATCATGGTGGATTCAACAGATCAACATTTTTACTGATTTCTAGACTTAGTCTTTTTCACCACACTTTCTGTCCTTTGGTTCCTGTATAGCTCCTTATACCATCATCACTTTCCCTTTCCTGTTTGCTGTCATGTTTGGAGACTTTGGCCATGGGATTTTGATGACTGTCTTTGCTATCTGGATGGTGACTCGAGAGAGCCGAATCCTCTCCCAGAAGAATGGGAATGAGGTAAAGCTAAGTCACCCTTTCATTAGACCAAGAGTTGCACCGATGGGAGGAGGGGAAAGCTTTTGCTTGAATTATCATCAGTAATATAACCCTCTTGGTCACCTTATAGACTTTGTCAGCAAAATAAACAGGAAGAGTGAAGTTGATATTAACACTAGTCACAATCTGACTGCTATTTGAGAAAGTAAACGTGGAGCTAGCATTGGTCTTTCCTTTGAATTGCTCGACCTCAAAATGAATCATGGAACACGTGGGAGGATTGGGATACTACATTCTTAGAGACATTTTAAACATTGTGCCAAGACTAGATCCTGTAAATACACACTTGTACTCTGCTTTCTTTCCATATGCCAGATGTTTAGCACTGTGTTTAATGGCCGGTACATCATTCTGCTTATGGGTATGTTCTCCATCTACACTGGACTTATCTACAATGACTGCTTTTCCAAGGCACTTAACATATTTGGGTCATCCTGGAGTGTCAGACCAATGTTTGCTAATTGGACGTAAGTTATTAGAGAAGCCAAAGATCAAAGTTCTTTCTTTTCCTTTGCTCAGCTTTGCTTTTCAAGACTGGTGGTGACCTAGAACAGTGTGCATTCCAGAGTGCAGCCTAAACAGATCAAAATGTGATTGGGAAATATTTAGCAAAGTAAAAATGCAGTAGAATGTAGATAATGTTAATATGTGGTTTTCTAAGTCAATATCCCACAGGGGATCCTTATATATGGTTTAGTGCCCCCTTTTCTATTTGAGTTTGACACCACTGAGTACCACAAAAAAACACAACCCAGAGCTAGTTTTTCTTTAGGTAGTGACTAAGTTGGCAAAAAGGTTTTTCTGTTTCAAAAAGGATGCAATGTCCTCTTATATGTGACAAACTGAATTATTTTGGTAGGACTCAAAAATGTCAGGGAGCCGAAACACATGGGCTTTTTTCCTAAAGTAATAAAATGTCAAAAAAAAGAACCTTTAAATTCTTCCCTTTGGGGCATTTTTCATTCATTATAGGTATCTTTCCTCTTTTTTTTTTCCTATCTCTCAACTCATTTCAGCTGTTTGCCTCTTCCCTTTCTCACCCCAGCTACAACCATTCTCCCTCTTCTAACAAATAAGGTTTCTGTTTTTTGTTGCAAGGTCAGGTTCTAGCCCAGGTCTTCTTTTCTTAGCCAAACCAGTAAATGTGATTTTTTTTTTAAACCCGACTCACTAGGGAAGAAACACTTCGAGAGAATCCTGTTCTCCAGTTAGACCCTGCCGTCAAAGGTGTATTTGAGGGACCTTACCCTTTTGGCATTGATCCGGTGAGAACTCTTTCTTCCTATATGTTTGTCCCTTTTTCTGTTTTTCTTGAATGTTGGTTAAGAGAGAGTAAAGACAGCTTAATTGTGGAATCTTCAGAGACCTAGAACTTTTCCAGGAAGGTTCAGTTGGTAGTGGTCAAAGCCATTTGAGGCCAAAGGGCCTCAAATTTTCTTCCTAGAAGTATCCTTTCCCTTCAGTGGAGATGGCTCAGTGGTAAACTAGGAAAAACTGATATTGAAATCACAGACTAGGTCTTAAAACTCTTTTTTTTTTGGCTTTTTGGTGGGGGGAAGGCAGGGCACTTGGGGTTAAGTGACTTGCCCAAGGTCACAGGCTAGTGTTGAGTGTCTGAGGCCAGATTTGAACTGAGGTCCTCCTCACTCCTGAGCTGGTGTTCTATTCACTGTGCCACCTAGCTGTCCCTTAAAACTCATTTCTTAAATCACGGTTAAGTTTTAGTCTTCTTTGAACTGATTTCATTAGGGTGAAAATGCCTCTTTTCTGGAGGAACTTGGGATTTCCATTCTTAACCTTTCAAATAATTCTACCTCTGTAATCTCTTTTGCATTCATTCCCATCTCTCCCCTCACATGGCTACTACTGTAGTTTGCGCACTTATTATCTCTCAGCTGGACTATTACAGTAACCCCCGCCCTCATTGGCCATCCTATATTTAGTTTTTCTGTTCTCCAGTCCATCCTTCACACAGTTGTTAAATTAATATTCTTAAAGCACAAGTCTTAAAACATAGAAACTCCTCAACTTGTCATTTAAATTCTTTCAAAGCCTGTCTCCAGCCTACCTTTCCAGATTTATTGTACATTACTCCCATTCACAACACTGTTCCATCTATACCATTCCACTTACTTTCTGTGAACTTGCCATTCCATTCCTGCCCTTTGTGCCATTGTATGTACTGTCATGTCTACCTAGAATGTGCTCCTTCCTCACCTTTGTCGCTTAGATTCTTTGGCTTTCTTCAAGGTTCAGGCCAGGTGCCACTTTCTCCTTGAGACTCCCTCCTGAACCCCTACTAGGTCCAAAGTGGCTCATGTTCTCCTCCCCAGTATTACTTTTCATGAACTTGGTATATATTTTGTGTTTATTTCTCTGTGCCGTTTCCCCCCAATAAAAGGCTCCTTGAGCTCAGAAATTGTTTAGTTTTTCATCTTTGTATTATCAGTGCTTACTAAATGGTTGGTGAATGAACTGAATAAAAGATGATCAGATCTACTAGATCATAAGTTAGATAAGGGGTTTCTTTTTAAGAATAGTTGATTAAAAAGAAACTATCATTTAATGAGTCATTGAAGGCCTTTCATCATAAAGAATTTAAATAGGGTGATCTCTTCTTTCTAGTTTTGTTGAATTCAGCATCTTTTTTTAAAAAATCATCAAGTGCTACCTCTTCATCTGAGGGAAGATGTAAGAGGGGGAGAAAAGGAAGTTCTTAATAAATACTCTATATTTTCTCAGTAAAGTTCAAGGGAAGATCTTCAGCTGTGAAGGGTTGGGGAGGTGTGTAGGAGCCTTGAATAGAGGGGAAAAGGTTTAGAACAGTCATGAATGGAGTGGAATAACAATTAGGGAGGAATAAAGCATTGCCTCGATGCATTGAGAAACCAGTTGAAATTAGAAAACATAAATTGTAGTGGTTCCAGGCAGCGCAATAGCTTGACTTTTTCTAACTCCATTCAGCTGCAGGTGACTAGTATCATGATCACTTCCATTTCAGTCTCTTCCCTCTTTATATCTCTTTCACTTAGCTATCAAAATAATCTTCCTGGTGAAAAGGTTACTGATCATATTCTTCTTCTGCTAAAAACCTTTTTAGTGGCCTCCCACTGTGTCAATGATAAAAAGTACAAACATATAAAAATGGGGCGGCGAGGTGGGGCAGTGAATAGAGCACCGGCCCTGGAGTCAGGAGGACCTGAGTTCAAAATCTGGCCTCAGACATTTGACACACTTACTAGCTGTGTGACTTAGGGCAAGTCACTTAACCCCAACTGCCCTCCAAAAAAGCAAAAAAAAAAAAAAAGTACAAATTCCATAGCCTGACTGACATACAAGGCCTTTGTCAATCTGGCTCCAAGTTTTTAGTCTTAGTATACACCCCTCTCCTTCAGGCCAACTTGGACTACTTGCTATTGTCAGACCTAGCCTGCCCTTGCCTACCTTGGTGCATTCTTAATCTATGGGTAGCCTTAGCTATGTACTGAAACTCAGATTGTTACCCCTAAAATGGATTTTTCCTATGTCTCTGCCTGTTTGAAATTCTTCTCTTCCTTCAGGCTTCACTTAATTGCTACCTCCTCCACAAAGCCCATTCCCAACTAGAATTGAACTTTCCTTCCATCGTCTGTTACCCTATTCTGCTATTTCTTAGGCACTTATATTTTAACTTACATTTATCTATGAGTCTTACTCTTCTCACCATCACATAGATGTTTTGCTTCTCATGTGCTGAAAAAATGCCTTTTTTTATCTTTGTATTTCTAGTACCAAGCAGAGTGCCTTTGCAGAGAGAAATTTGTTTGTTTTAATTAATTCAGTAAATGTTTGTTGAGTATCTAACCTATTTGTTTTTACTCTGTGGGGGGAAAAAAAAAAGATTTGCAAATCACAGCCCTACCTACTTTCGGTGATTTTAATGGAAAAGAGATCTGTACCCAATAACTACAATTTTGTTAAAAAAAAAAGGTCTTTAATTCTATATAAATGGCACTAAGTTTAGTATATAAGTGGAGGGGAGGAAGAAAATACTTCTGGATGGGGTGATTGGAGAGGCTTCATAAGGGAGGTGGCATTTTGACTTAGATCTTGGTGGATGAATAGAATTTAACCAGGTATAGATGAGGGTAGATAGAACATTTCAGATGAAGGAAATGGCATAAATAGTCCAGAAAGGAGTCTCCTTGGACTGTAGAATTCAGACTAGATAGGTATAATGAGGCCAGATCATGAAAAGGTTTGTATTTGAGATAAAGTTTGAACTTAATTGGTAATCATAAAGAAACCATTGAAGATTTTTATAAAGAGAGTGACATGAATCAAGGCCTAAGGGGTGTGTGTATATTGCATCTACCCAATGTCTCTGACCTTTTTTTTTTAATTTTGTCTTATATGACAGATTTGGAACATTGCTACCAATAAGTTGACCTTCCTCAACTCTTTTAAGATGAAAATGTCTGTCATCCTTGGTATAATCCACATGATATTTGGTGTTACTCTCAGTCTTCTCAACCATACGTGAGTTACTATTTCCAATATAGGGGCATACTTGGTTAGAAAAATGTCAACATTTCAGGGAGTATTTAACCAAGCCTTTGTTCTTCATATTTCCTATTCCTTTAATTTCATTTTTCAGAATTACATTAGCCTACATTCCTCTAAGAATTTACAATTTGTAGTACTTTTTAAAAATATAGTCTTTCAGTTTGCATAATATGCAGATGGTTTTGTTGACACATAATTATTTTATATATACTCTCCCAATTCCCTTTCTCATTTATATGGTGTGAATGGGGGAGTGGGGAGAGGAGCATAATTTAGAATTCCTTTCAAGATCCTTGAGAGTGGGGCTAACATTTGATTCTGGAGCATTCTTATGATACCAAAGTTTCTTTCTGTTGCCTCTTAATAGTAGTGAAGACAAAACTGGGGAAGAGTATGGGTTATAGCTCATAGGTACTTTTGTCCAGAGAGAGGTAGCACTGCCTTGAGATAATCTATTCACCTCTTTATCCTTTGTCTCTCCTCCTGCAGCTACTTCAAGAAGCCTCTGAATATCTACCTTGAGTTTATTCCTGAAATTATCTTCATGACCTCGTTGTTTGGCTACTTGGTTATCCTCATTTTTTATAAATGGACAGCCTATGATGCTCATACTTCTAAGGATGCACCAAGTCTTCTGATCCATTTTATAAACATGTTCCTTTTCTCCTACTCGGACTCCAGTAATAAGATGCTTTATTCTGGGCAGGTGGGTCATCCCAAGAATGCATCTAGGTCACTCTGACATACTGGCGTCTGTGCATTAATTGTCATTCATTCAGAGCTAGGGAGCTCAGTGATACAGTGGATAAGAGTGCTAGGCCTGGAGTCAGAAATACCTGATTTCAACTCCCACTTGAGACACTTACTGGTTCTGTGGCCTCCACAAGTCACTCAACCTCTGTTTGCACCAATTCCCTCAACTGAAAAATGGGGCTAATAAGAGCACCTATCTCACAGGGGTGAGATAATATTTGTAAATGAGATAATCTTAGTACAAGTGCTTAGCATATAGTAGCTGCTATCTAAATGCTTATTCCCTTCTCTTTCCTTTCCTTTCTCTCTTCCTCTATCTTCCATTTAGAGACCATACCTCATACTTTGCAAAAATTAATTCTTTCACTATGGAAAAGGATACTGGCTATTTCAAGTGAAAAATCAAAGTGTAGTGGAAGAAAAATATGTTGTGGCAGCTCTGTCCACTGTAGTTGATTTTTTTTTTAAAAGATAATAAGAATTAAGTTTTGGGGGCATTTCAGAGTTGCCCCTCAGAGTAGTTATCCTCCTAGGGCCTTAGCTGTACTGAAACTCAAATTGCTGCACAGGTTGAAAGTCTTTTGAACATTTCATGGTTTGTGGGCCTGACCTGTTAGGCCACTTGTGGAATTCTGATGCTCCTAGAATTTCTGTGGTTTTGACTTGGGGTCCTTGACTGTTCTTAGTGATCATTGTTCAATCATTTCAGTCGTGTCCAACTCTTTGTAACCCCATTGGGGGTTTTCTTGGCAAAGATGCTGGAGTGGTTTTCCATTTCCTTCTCCAGCTCATTTTTCATATGGGGAAACTGAGGCAAACAAGGTTAAGTGACTTGCCCAGGATCACACAGCTAGTAAGTGTCTGAGGCTGGCTTTGAACTTGGGAAGATGAGTCTTGATAACTCCAGACCTGGTGTTCTGTGCACTATGGCACCACCTAGCTGCTGCCCTCTCAGTGTTACTGCCTCCTGTTTGGGTTTGAATTGTTGATCCAGGTCTAGATCCAGACACTGTTGAGTTTGTGAAGGTCCAGGTGGCTCCAGATGCTGAAGAGCACAGGGCTTGTTTAAAGTTTTCCTGAGGAAAGGCCTGAACACTGACTGAAAGCACACTACATCTTCCAGTTGTTCTAAGAGATTGGATTATGTTGTCTGTTACAGAACTGAGTTCTCTAATAAAAGGGTTGTGATTAGAAACCTTGTGTGTTTGATTTCATGGATTTACATGTAGGGTGTTTTGTTCCTCTTCCATTCTCCTGCAGCAAGGAGTTCAGTGCTTTTTGGTGGTGATTGCAATGCTGTGTGTTCCATGGATGCTGCTGTTTAAGCCACTGATCCTTCGCCGTCAGTATTTAAGAAGGAAGCATTTGGTAGGTGACTGATTTTAATGTACTTCTCAGAGCTACTAGATTTTTGTCTTTTAAGATCAGCAACTGAACAATTTACTTCTATTCAAGGATATTGCCTAAAATGCCTTATATATAACATGTTCTGACATGTCTAATGACCTTGTAAAACAACAGCATATGTGTCTGCTTCTCAGAGCTTTATATTCAGCTTTAAATGGCTGGAATAGAGAAACCAAATCTTCCCTCCATTTCTCTCCCCTTCCCCACCCAAAAAAAGTCTTTTATATTTACTCTTATCAGCCTGTGGCTAATGAAAACTAAAAGCGTCAGCCAGAGTGGGGCTATAGGCATGGTGAATGGGTGAATTTAGTTTTGTGGTTTGTCTAGAAAACCACAGGGCTAATGCTGAAGCACCACTGTCTGTTGAAATGAGTCAGTAATACTTTCACTGACCAAAACATCCGGGGAAAAAGGTTTTATTTGAAGTAGAGCTGATTTTTTTTTTATTTTTAAAGCAGCATACATACCTTTGTATACTTATTGCTAATATACATCTGATTGTTTTTCATTTCTGGCTATATAACAATGTTTAACTCAGGATGCTGCCTGGGAAAACAGGAATGCTTTTATTGCATGACTCTCAAACAGCTTTTGGATTGTTTTGCCCTGTTGCAGAGCTGTGCAGTTACAAGACACTCCCTCTCCCTTCTCTGACCATCTTTCATCTTCTCATGTATCCTCCATTCGTCTCCCATCACTCCCTCACCACCACCAATCTATCCCTCTCCACCCCCCTTTTTTTTCTTTCCTCCTCCTTTCTCTTCCATTCACTATCAGGAAGGGCAGCCTGTGGAGGCCCCAGTCAGCCCAACCCAGAACGAGCAGGGACTAGAGGCAGCAGCGGCTGCAACAGTGAGTGGATTGGAAACCAACCAACAATCACTTTGTATATTTTTAAAGAGTTTCCTAGTCATGTACCAGAATGCAGAATAACTCTACTGAGGGCGTGGGGCATGTATGGCTCTTGGGAAGTATGTCCTGGTTGCTTATTGGGGCCGTGGCAGAAGAGATTTCTACTTCTTGAAAACAAATTCTGATGCCATCAGTATAATTATGACATGCTAAGTTCATATGCCAGGATGAAAGGAAAGTAACTTCTATAGATCTAGTCATATTCCAAATATAGCCCCATGATCCTAAATCAAGATGACAGCAGTGGGCTAACCCACTTTCATGTCCCTGTATTTTGTTATATAATAGGGAATTTTCAATCTGCAGGCAAGCTTATCTATTTGATTTCTGAATTTACTCTTTCTATACTTAAGTGATGTTGAGTCATTCGCTGTTTCAAGTGATAATAGATTCTCTCCAGAGGAGGGTTTTATATGCTTCTTCTACTTTGTGAAAATTTGGGGAGTCCTTATATCCCCAGCCTTTCCTATGAGATTTCTAGTATTACACGTGCCATCTTGTGCGTATCTGGTAAAATAAATCAGTTTGCTGTCTGTCTTAATTCCTCCCGTTCTCTACCACTGCCTAACTATTCAGCATTAGTTATTTGAAATAAAAATGTTAAATATTTGTTCATAACAAAACTCTTAATAGGATCTTGTTCTGTGACAATTTCCAGATTAACATGGTGTGTTCTAGGAAAGCAGTGCATGTACACACCTATGTTTATTACAGATAGAACAAAAAATGACTCATAAACAGTACACCAGTAGTATCAAACATTCTTAAAAGAAAAGGAAATGTTCATATCCTTGATGTTATTTACATCAGGTGTTTCTGATCACTTCTGATCATTAAGTTTTTCCTAAGCACTAAGCTAAAAAAGTACTGATTATTTAAACTAGGGGTCATTTTAATGCTGATGCTACAGCAATGCTGAGAAGTGCCTGCTATGTAGTAAGTGACTAATGCAGCACATAGACTTTTTTCTTCCCTGAAAGTAGAAAATGTAAGGCACATTGCCTTGACATGTCTGTTCATTCCGTAAACTCTTCTTTCTACTTTTCTTAATAAAGTTAAGGTTAACTTGTGAGAATGTCTTGATCTTGATGCTTTTAGTCTGGCCTCCTCTTCTGTGACTTTCTACTATGTTGTTTTACCTCTGGGTCTGGAAACCTTTTTACTGATTGACTTTTCTCAAAAAAAGCTTTTGCCAAAACATCCATTCCAGGAGGAAAGCAAGAGGTCTTTGGGACTATTAATAGTTTTATACATTAGGAACCCTAGATTAAGAAAACATTTGGGCTGCAGATCCAAACACTAACATGATTTTGTTACGTTTTATCTTTGTTGTTTATTTTGTGTAACAAGTTATTTTGTATTTACCAGTTGTGTGTGTGTGCCCATACTCTCTCACAGTGTTTTTTCCCCTCTATTCTAAAGAGGCCAGTCAATGTCTTGTTCTGGGATGTCCCATCTGTCTTGATTCTGCCTTATCTGATGGTTCATGGAAACCTGAGGATCAGCATTCCACTTTAATGAACCCTACCTTTCCCACGTGTTCCTCTCCTCTGCTGCTTCTATCCCACAACCTTCCCCGCCAGTCAGAAACTAAAGTTGTATGCCAGATGAAATCACATTTTCTCTCTTCACCGCTGTTCCACTGCCATCTTCTAGGATGTGTACCTTTTCAGTAGCACAACCTAGATCCTGAAACAGTACCAGAGCTGAAGATTACTCTAAATCCTGGTCAGTAGGCTGTGCTCTGAGCTACATTCTGAAAGGTGTAGCCCAGAGAAGGAATCTGAGGGGAAGTAGCCCAGCTTGCCAGCATTATGGTTAGTACAGCTGAGGTGACTGCTGAACAGAAGAGTAGTCCTTCTCTTGTTTGGCCCTTCTGAACTGTCCTCTGTGTACAAGAGCTGGAAAGGTTTGCAGGAAGAACAGTCAAGCTCAGCCTCTTTAACTTTATAACAGATTGAGGCTGAATACTAGGGGCCCATAGTTAGGCATAATTCTAATTCTGCCTCTGCTTTGCTGTACATAGGGGTCATCTCCTACCTTTCCAAACCTGAGTATTTCTTAATCAAATTGATTTAAGAATTGTCAACTTAGAGACATTTTTGTGCTGTCGTATGTGGAAGAGCTCAGGATCTGACCAAATGCCTATAAAAGGAGCTGTTCTAACACTCCAGAATCCTCCATTTAAGGAAGGGTTTTTTTTTATTTATTTATTTATTTATTTTTGGCTACTGTATATCCTCCTAGCAAAAGTTATATGTGGAATGAGCATGTCTTCTGCCCCGATAGGGGCTGACCTCTTCTCTTTGCTCTGGAGTGTCCATTCAGAAAACAGTTATATATCTGTGAAAGAACTGTAGGGCTTTAATATATACCTGCCAGAAGTTTATCAGACTGATATAGTCACTTGTTGCTTAGCCCACCTAACTTGTAAGAAATATCCTCTTCAGTGCTACAAAAACTTGACTCATTGAAGGTTAATTTGTGACTCTGATCTGTTTATATTAAGCATTTCATTCAAACAGGTTTCTTGATGGGTATTGATTATGATGAGGTTTGTTTTTTTCAGATGCAGCAGGCAGAATTACACATTTCTTCGAGAACAGGATGGAGCTGTAAATTTAGGTTGGGTTGGAGATGGGGGTGGGGGTTGTTGAATATTCTGTATTTTCACTTTGCTTTTTAAAAAAAAAGTGGGATTTTTTTTGTGTGTGTTGTAAGAATGTGATACTTTTCTGAGGTTTGTATGAACTAACCATCACCCTATCCCCACTTGATGAATGTCACATTAAAGTCCAGGAAATTCTACTCTTTCTGTTCATCTGTGTAGGGAACTCACAACTTTGGTGGGATCAGGGTGGGCAACGGACCGACTGAGGAGGATGCTGAGATTATTCAGCATGACCAACTCTCCACCCATTCTGAGGACGCAGACGAGGTAAGATCATGAATCTTGGCCTTTAGGACCAGCAAGACAGTGGTGTGAGATTTTTCTTCCTCCACTTCGGACACTTAAGAGGCCTTATTCTCTCTTGGTCTTCTAAAAATTCAGCCTGCCTTCTGAACTCTTAGAGTTCCATAACATTTTCTAATGGGCTGCTGCACCCAGATACCAAGTGCTCCTTACAAGAGCCTCTGGCAGTCTGGGTCCTGATGTTCTACTTCTTGAGGCTACATGTTACTGGTAGTCTACTCCATGCAAGCCCTGTTGCTCTCTACACTAAAGGCAGAGTGTGGCCCAGCTCCTGAACTCTTGATACTATGAGCGCATGCTGCTACTGGTCCATAGACCATGCATTTCTTCCTACCTTTGCCATCCCAAGGAGTGTCCAAATTATTTGGTATCAGTAAAATCAAAGCTATTACTCTGTTTTATACTGTTCCTGTTGACTTTGATGATCCTGTTCCTTTTACATTTGGGGGTAAAAAAGACCATCTGCTCAGAAAACGGTGGCATTCTTTTAGATTAGCCTCTGCAACCCTCGTCCTGGCATCATTGTTCTTACTTCAGATACTCTGGCTGCAAACTTTTGTGGAAGTGATTTTCCTCCTTCCTGTAGAGAAACTGAAAAGTCATTTGATTAGGCTATGAACTATCTACATAGTCATTGTCAGTCCACCATTCTCCAAACACCTGACAGTAAAATGCATCAGAATTGTTAATGACAATGGCTCATCTATTTTTTTTGTTCTTTTTAAAGTTAATAAGTGATGAGAGTCTAACCACCACCTGGCTGAATCTCAGGTTTTTAGCCTACCCAGCCACTTTCATGATGTATCTGAGCGTTGGATTTTTAAAAAAATATATTTTGAAAGGGTCAAGGCTCATTTAAAAAAAAATCTCTTTATTGTTTCAAAAATCTGCTGTTTATATATTCCCTGTATTCTGAGGAAAGGCCTCTAGTACATTAACAGCACTTAGCATTGTTTGTCTACCTAAGAGAAGATTCATTAACCATGTGCTCAATTCTTGTAATCGTGTGTTTGGTATGGCCTCACACTAAGTGTAAATTTATGTTTTCAAGCCTACCGAGGATGAAGTGGTAAGACTAAAGCTGGCTTTGCATTCATGTTTATCTGGAGCTTCTCTTCCCATCCTTGTGATCATGCCGCATACACATATCCTTGCAGCCTGCATCTCATGGCTATGTCTAATACTTCATAAAATGTATTCTTAACAGTTAGCTCATCTGCATTAACTGCATCTCACGTCATTCACCTCTGTCTTTCTGTTTCCTTTGACTTTGCTGATCCAATACCTCTACAAGTCAACTGAGAATGGCTTTTCAAAAAAACTGCAAGTGATGTCTGTGTTGGCATTCTTGAGATTATTGCCTTAGGGGCTAAATCACATTGACTTCTGTCTTCCTCTCTTGTGATGTTGCAGTTCCTACGCCACTAGGAATAACTGTGTTTCCTCCTTGCCACCAAGCGCTTGTGAGCCATTTCTACCATTTCCCCCAGATCCTAGATACAGCCAGCCTTTTGCTGCTCTCATCAGCTCAGTAAAATCCCAATCTGCTCATAATTAATGTTCCTGAATCTCACTCAGCCTGGAGTTCAGCTTTGTCCTCTGTGATCCAAGCTGAAGGAGAAAAACTTTTGAGAGGAGTCTTCTCCCCTCAGATTGTCTGACTTTACATCCCCTGTAACCATACTCTTAATGGAAGAGGGGCCCACTACTATACCAAATATACTCAGATTTTTGTGGTAGAGGGAAGAGAAAATTGGCAAAATTCTCAAGTAGCCTGTGTATTAGAAGGGCAATATAGCTCAACAGTAATTCACTTTAATGATGAAGAAAAAGTTTGTGTGTGTGTGTGTGTGTATGTGTGTGTGTTTTAAGGACCTCAAAGTTCTTTGAACATTTGTCTTTCCCCCAGAAATTCTCCTTAAAATAGCAAAATCCAAAAACTTAGTGTTCCCTATTTCCCTCATTTTTATTTCCCAGTTTTCCCAGTAGGAATAAGACCGGGAAAAGTATTTTCTCTTCCTAAAAACTGCATGGTCTCATTTCTAGCATCAAGTGGTCTTTGTGTCACATCTTGGTTATTCTTCTATGAATATTTCCTAGCTGATCTATGTGGGAAGGGGTGTGTGTGTGTGTGTGTGTGTGTGTGTGTGTGTGTGTGTGTGTGTGTGTGTGTGTGTGTGTGTGTTGGCCACCTTTTCCCATGTAACACCAACAATTTCAGTCCTATTTTCTGGGCTTCTTCCTAATTGGGCTGTAACTCCCCTAGTCACTAAAAGCATAAAAATTCCATGTGTAGATTTCTTCGTTTGTCACTGTGACATTAGAATTAGCCATTTCAGGAGGACCACCAGTTACATTTTACTAAATCTTTATGGTTAAATAGTTATAACATTTAATACTTATTAAGCACCCAGGAGTTTGGTGTCTACAACCAAATCCAGATAATTGAGACAATTACCTGGCCAAGACAAGAAAAAAATCTTCTACTTCTGCCTGAGTTTCCCCTATTTCACTTTGGTAAAAACCATTGTACTGTCTCGAAGTGTTCAATATTCCCTGGTCATTGGGAATATTTATGGCAATTATGTGTTTTAGGAATGGATGTGAACAATTGACTGTCTAAAGAAATATTTGAAGGTACAGCACACTGCATGGCCCATTTAATCTTCAATAGAGAAGCCAATATTAGTTACTTCCTCCTCCCTTTCCAGTGTGATTGTAATAGAAGAGGCAGTTCCTAAAGGGTGAAGGCAGAGGAATTACCTTCACCAGTGAGTCTGTTTAAAAATACAGAGAGCTGGGATATCATTCCCTTCTGTTGTGATTTTGGGGGAGTTAGAAAACTGTTTTGAGTTCCTCACCATTCGTTGGAGCTGTTAGGGTTTTTGTTTGTTGGTTTTTTTCAGAGGTAGCTAAAAAGACTTAAAAAAAACTGCCCTGGAAAAAGGCTCAGAAACATACCAGAATGACTATAGCACAAGGCCAAAGTAAAGCATGCTTTTGTTAGATGAACTTTGTCCTGAGAGCTGTCTGGGCAGGGCCTGTCCCCCTGGGGACATAACAGAATTGCTTTTGCCTGCACAGTTAACTGACTGAACGGGCCCCCATATGCACGGGCAGGCCTCACATGTCTTCCCACATGTATGTCTGGTGCTATGGGGGGTGGGGTCACACTCACATTGAAAGAAATAAACTGCAGTAGATAATAGGCTGCACTTTTCCCCAAACTCTTTTCCGAGGCTCTGACTTTGAGCAGGGGGTGGGGGAAATGGTAAGCGCTCTCTTGGAGGCCTATGTGGTCCTGCCTTGCCCAGTGGTGCTGATCTGAGTGTTTGTTGTGTTTGTGAAATTTTAACCTGTGAGTCATGGGAAGTTATCTTTCCCAGTCTCTTGGTCTGGGGGGAAGTGGTTGTTCTAGGAGGGTGGAGATCTAGAGCTCTGGTGGTTCTTTACAGGACTACTTTGTCACTCCACCTGTGTTAGTGGGAAGTGAATGATGAGCGTTCCTGGTCTTCTGGAGGCCATTATATGATTTCACTCAGAGCTCAGCCTTATGACCTCTCTGGGAGCAGTCCAGAGTCAACTTCTGAGTCCTGACCCCCCTCCCATTATTTTGAAAATGACTCTGGTTGATTGCAAGGAAACTGACTGGGGAAAAAATGACACTGGAAGGGGTAAAAGGGAGTGCCATGTTTGGCCTAAACTGAGCACCCAGATAAAATTTTGCAAAATAAATTCTCTGTGTTCTTTCAAAGGTCACAAAGAAAGGAGAGGTTGCCTTGCCCTAGAGTAGATGCAGGGCTCTCTCTTGACAGTTAGGTTTTTTTTCTGATCTCCCCTGAGCAGAAGCAGCCTAGGATTAGTCATCTAAGTACAGAAACAGTAAGTCTTCTGCTGGCATATTAAAGGGAAAGCAGTAAATGTCAGGGCCTTAGACAAACGCTTCAGGTTCCTTTTCTGGAATCTCTGTGGCATGAAATGTCTGGGACAAAGGTGTCTGTCAACAGGGTTTTATTTATTGAGCATCCCCAGAGCAGAGTCCTGTGCTTGGAATAAAAACTCAAAGCCAATAGAATTCTTGCCTTCATACTTATATTCTGTTAGGATACAAAATGTATACTATAGTGTTGAAAGAATAAGACTCAGATTAAGTTAGAGAAACTAGATTAATCCATATAGCTTCTAAGGGAAACCATAATGGAAATTAAGAGCTAGGTTTAACGTTACATGCTCATATCCGCTCTAGAGGTGAGTGTCCAGCTATGAGAACTGCAGCCAACACTTAGTGACTTTGCTCGGGTCACATTGCCAAGGACTCCTCTAATTGCCTGCTGCTCCTTGGTCTCATAAACTCTTCCTGTTTCCTTTCCCCACAACAGTTCGACTTTGGTGACACTATGGTGCATCAAGCCATCCACACCATTGAATATTGCCTGGGCTGCATCTCTAACACAGCCTCCTACCTTCGGCTCTGGGCCCTCAGCCTTGCTCATGCACGTGAGTATCGTTCTCCTATGATGAGATGCTATTGGCCAACCCTCATCCCTGGGCAGAACCCTAGAGAGGTGTTAGAAGCATAATTCCCTAATAGATTGGTTATAAAAGCCTTGGGACTCCTGAGGCTTTGGGCAAAGAAAAAAATGGATCTGAGGCAAAATGCAGGGAGAGGTCAGCAGTACCTGTTTTCAGCATAGTTTTGCAGTGTTCATATGTCCCCAAGTCTATGGGCACTAGGACAGAGGAAAGCTTCTCAGGGTAGAATATGGGGCCCTAAGCAAGGGAACTAGGCCTTTACCTCTCAGTGAGTCCCTTGATGCACTGACAGTTCACTCTCTTTCTCCTTTTCCAGAGCTATCTGAGGTGCTCTGGACCATGGTGATCCATATTGGTCTGAAGATGGAGAGTTTGGCAGGAGGTTTGGGCCTGTTCTTCATCTTTGCAGGATTTGCCACGCTAACTGTTGCCATCCTCCTGGTGATGGAGGGCCTTTCTGCCTTCCTCCATGCACTAAGGCTGCACTGGTAAGAGGCTGGGGAGGTTACAGATAAGATGGGGAAAACCCCATTATTGTTGATACCATTGAGATGAAAATTCAAACCCCCTTGAGGAAGGAAAGCCTTCTGACCTCCCAGGTCATATACCTGTTCCTTTTGGAAATATCAAGCACTTTTCTCCTTCCTTCAGGGTGGAATCTTGGTCTGTCCTGGGGAAACTGACTAATTTTCACCTCTTCATAGGTGATTTAGAAATGCATGGCAGGAAAACTACCCAAAAAAACCCTGAGCCTACTTTGGAAAAGCATCTCAGCCTTCCATTAGCCCAGTGAAATTTCCATGGTGGAGATTATCATGTTGCCCATTCTTGTCTTTGTGTTTTTCCAGTACCCTAAAATTCTTACTTGAAAGAATTTTGCCTGATTTTTGCTCAAGTGTTTGCTATTGTCATCCTAAGGAAATGCAAATTATAGTATAAATGATTTTTTAAATGTTTCACAAGTAACTGGCTCTTTAGGTTTCAGCTTATAGATCAGCTCTTTTTTTCTGTTAATATATTCTTCTGCAAATATAAGAAGTTTCCTTTGCAAGGAGCAGCTCTGAGTTAAATTGAGAGGAAACATTGCAGAAATGGCCGTGAGAAACTAGGCCCTCACTTGGTCTCCGCAGCTTAGCTTGGCATGTGTGCTTTAATAGGGTTTTAGGAAGAAAGGGTGGTTTTGTGTTTTGTTTTATTTTGTTTCTGTAGGATCGAGCTTGTAGCATTCTGACTTTTGGTAGATCTGGCTAGCCTAGCCTTTCCTCCTTTGTGTAGCAAAAAGAATACGATTTGGCAGAATGGTCCAACTTCTGCCACAGCATGGGAGCTCCCATGTGTGCTGGTTCAGTCGTGAGTCAGGAGAGCTAGTCTCATCTCTGCCACACTTTGGGTGACCCTAATTAGACCTGTCATTTTCCTTCCCTAGGCCACAGCTTTCTACCATTTGAAATGAGATTGTGGCCTCTAAGGTCTCTTCTGATACTCCCATCCCATTGGGCTCTGGCTATTTTTGTACTTGAAGTAAAATTTACAGTCTTAGCCTGAGACCTTTTCCCTTCTCGGTAGGTATGTTATCCTCTTATCTTTGCCTTTAATCTGGTTTGGCCCTAGCTGAAGCTGTTGTGCTATATTCAGCTATTTATTTGTCTGCCGTGAGAATGAAGAGTGAAGTGTGAGATGTGAAGCTCACTCTGATTTGGTTTGCCAGCTCATTCCTTTAAGAAAGTTTGGTCTGTTGTTTCTACAACACTCTCACCCTTTGCTGCTTTGGCTTCATTTTTTCCTCTCTCCTCCCTCATTCTCCTACCCCTCCCCAGTCGCCATCCCACCACTCTTCCATTTGGAATAAAACTACAGCGTTAAGAGTGGCAAGTTATTTTTTAAAGGCACATCACCCCATTCTTGGCTTATCAGCTCTCTTCCCCATCATACTTCCTTAGGCACTTTATGTAAAAGGAACATCTGAGTAACCAGCATGTGGTGACTCACAGCAGCATGAGTCACATTTTCTCACCCTCCCTGGCTTCCTTCCCTTCCTATTCATTCCACTGTCTCTTTTGCCTCCTGGACTCAAGGAGCTATCACCTCCTCTCTCCATGTTCTATCTTAAATGTCTGGCTGCTTCCTTTACTTTAGTCATCACAGCGCCAGGAGAGAGAGCAGTGAGCCTCTGCCTGGTGAAGCCAGGAGAAGGAGGAGTTCCTTTGCACACACATATTGGCTTTAGTAGCATTATCATTCTTACTTTTGTTTTAATGTGTTAGAACTGATTCTAGGTAGAGTGGAGTTTTAGATGATAGTCGACTCTCCTGGCCAGAAGGATTGTGCCAGTTCTGTACTCAGCTAAGGGACATGATTTCAAGTTTTCTCTTATGAACAAGCCTGAGAAAAGTTGCAAGCCCTAATAGATACAATCAAGTATTTTCAACTCATTGAGAAAACAGATCCCATTAGTCAAAGACAGGACATGGTATTTTGTGACCTCTGGGCTCAGTGTGAAAACTGCAACCTCTATGTGTTTCTGTCCCTTGGAAGGGTTGTATTTTCTCTGTAACCAGCATGGCTTGATTTATCACAACATAAACCCCTTCCTGATAAGATGAGCAGAATTTTCTGATGTTAAAGATGTATATTTATGATATTTGTAATAATTCACAATTATATAGCCTATGATAGTTTATCAGCCAGCTCTGGACAGAGATCATCAGAGTGAAAAGACTTGCCCATGATCACAGAGCTAGTGAGAAAGTCAGGATTCAAATCCAAGTTATAGGTTCCTAGATTAGAGCTGGGAAGGGTCAGAAAGGTCATCTGCTCCAATGACCACCTTTTACAGTTGAGGAAACTAAAACCCAGAGAGGTTCCTGATTCTGCCCAATTTTGAACAAGCTAGTAAGTGGCTGAAATTTGAACCCAGGCCCTCAGAGGCACTCCTTCTTTGTTGTTCTTTCTCTATGTGTTCCCTCCCCAAGAGACTATCTACCTTGCCTATCCTAGTTCCTGCTCTGGTGTTAGCACCTAGATTTCCCCCAAATACCTTTAAGAAGTACTAGCTGATACATAAGGGGATGAAGAAAGCAAAACCAAAAACTTCACTTTGCAACATTTCTTAGAATCCAGTTATTGTCCCTTCTCTCATTCTGCCCAGTCATTCAGTACCATCTCCAGGAAGTTTCCATTGGCAAGGTTGGGGAATCCCCTTCCTGTCTGCTCCACAAGAATAGGTGGTGTTGTGGGTCCTGTGCCCCTTCCCCCCCCTCCCCCAGCTTGGATGAGTTTCAGTAACTTTATGGTATTCCTAGGATCTCCCAAGTTGAGACAGGGTTGCTGGAAGAATTCTGACTTGTGGCCATCTTGGAAGGGCCAAAGAACAGCTGCTTCTGCTGGGTACAGCTATAGAGATATTCCTGCTGTGTTTCCTGATGTCCTCCAGGGTAGGGTTTGTACCACTTGCAGTTCAGATCGTGTGTCCCGGTTTTGGCTTGCAGGATTACCCTATTATGCAATTTCTGGGCCTGTTCAGTGACAGCAGGAAAAAGGATAACTTTTGATTCCCTGTCCTGTGAAGTTCATGGTCTGAGGGGTGGGAGCCAGGAATCTGAAGGCTGTGCACTGCAGGAAGGGCTGTGCTAGGCAATAGGAGCCAGCACTGGTGTGGAACAGTATCTGAGACGCTCAAGGGGCTATTTCTGAGAGCCATCTGTTCTCCTATTTCATGAATACCCCTTCCTCTTGAACTACAGTTTGTACTTTTTCCTCTCTCTTTCCTTCTCCTTGCCTCCCACGCCTGCTGTCACATCTCTTAGTAAACATTTGGAATGATGTGACCTTATTAACCAAAATTCAAAATAATTCTTTCCTGTAAAGATGGTGTCTCATTAGAGAAAACCGAAATATGATTCAGAAACCTGAGTACTGAGACTTAAACTGACAATTTTTTTTTTCCAGAAAGGTCATTATATATAGCCTTTCTCATCTCAGGCATTTCTTTCTCCCTCCTTTTCCCCTTTCATCTCTCTTATCTCTCCCACACATCCTCTTGGTTGATGAGTAAGAGGAATAATTTGAGACTAATTTATTATAAGCCATTGATGGGCCTTGGGCTCCAAGAGACTGTTGAATAGGTATGGGAACAGTTTCCCAGCATGATGTTGGGGGTAGAATAGGGTCAAGAAGAGGGAAATTGTATTGAAGCTTAACCTGGGAAGGATATTTTCTGAACATATGGGTCATGAACACAGATAACCCATGTTCCACACCCAGAGAGAGGAGTACAATACTGGAGGACTTGCCAGAACTAATACTTTCACCCACGCTACCTAGGGCCTCAGGTGGGACCCACTTTTCTCCTGCTCAAGAATATGCTATTTCCTGTGCTATCCCAGACATGATCTCTGAGTGTGAGTGCAGTTGGGCCTTCTGAGTCACATATATTGACATATACCAAGGGCTGAAGCCTGCGAAGAATCTACAGAGAGACATGGTGAACTTCCTCAGGTCCTCCTGCAACTACATGAAGAATTCCTGGTAGAAATGTAGAGGGGTGGGAGTGGTCAAAGTGGGCCCCCACAGAACAATTTGCAGCATGTTCCTGGCTGGTGGAAAAACTGACTAGGCAGCAAGCCATGGCCTTACCCCACCCAGTCCCAGAGGACTTTGTGTTTGTTCTTTCTCAGGAAGTGCATGTTTCCCTCACTGGAGGAGAGAGCTTTCCAGCTCTGTGCTATGGAGAACAGGGTGGTAGGGCAGGGAGGTGAAGTCAGGCTGGCCCCAGGCCCAGCTGGTTCCCTTTAAGATCCTCATTATGATTTCTGGGCTAAGGGAAATATTCTTCCAGCTTCCTGATGCCAGAATTTGGCCCTTGGTCTGGGAGCTCCTTTTATTCCAGGCTGTGTAACCCCAGTGAATCACTAATACGTAAATGTAAACTGAGTGTCCAGTGTACTTTTTCTCCTGACATTGGAAGGTGACATAGCTGATACCAAGCTGTCCTGGAGCAGCTTGTGTTCAGGATGGGGGTTGGGGAGCAGGGTTCTTGCGTACTGCCAGTAGGACTACTCGTCCATCATCTCTCACCATTGTGTATATATCAATACTTTATATGTAGTCCAGACATTTTAGCTTCTGGCTCTTTCCCTCTTAAGCTGCAATCTCTAATTTATTATCCTATTCTTTATCTTTGCTGACTCCAAAATGCAAGATATTACCCTGCTATGTAGGTGAAACAACAGCATGAAGGCCTATGGAGGGTGGCATACAGAAGAGGTACCAGGATTGGGGGGAGAAAGATATCTTACAGCCAAGCCCTTGCTTCCTTCATGTATTACAGCTTTAGAAGTATTTGTATTCATTAAGTCAGTTTATGTTAGTCACTGGGGACTATAGCACCTCCTGAAGCAATGTTTGCCCCCAAGGGCAGTGATGTGACTAGTCCAATGCCTAATCAAGTGAAGAGGAAGTCAGTCCAAGCTGCTTATAGGAAAACTCTGTGACTTCCTGGGAGTATCTGGGACCCTAGCAGAGCCTTTGTGGAATGCAGAGGGAAGGCAACACACATTCTCTCAAGTGGAAAATTCTACTCTTCCACCCAGGAGGCCTGACCTAGGAGCTCAGCAACCCCAGTGGCCTCATAGGGTACAAAGAAAGTACAACCAAGAAAAAACCTCCCTCCATCCTTTCACCCAACTTCTCTGGGATTTCAGTGTAGGAATCCCTGGGTTAGGGTTGGAGGATGATGGAGAAAGAGGAATCCCTGTGTTTGACAGGGTCTCAGATCAGCTCCTGTAAAGGAATTCATCTCCTCAGTGTCATTCCCCAACCCCTACCTATGGGTTCCTGAACCCCTGGGTCTTGAATTCCCAGATGGAAAATATTCCTCAGAAGCTGCACATGCCTCTCTTTCTTCCTCTCTCTCTTTTTTTCTTCACTCTGAATCACAGATTTTTTTCTCCATATTTGGCTATTGTTTGGTGGCTGGGCAGTTGTCCAGGGTCATACTCTTAAGATAGAGTTTATAAGGAGCAGGAACAGCCAAACAACCTCCATATCACTCTGGTTACAGAAGAAAAGGGCCTCCCTCTCTACCTCCCTTTGAGTTTCAAACTAGCCTCAGGGACACTGCCGTGAACAGAGAGGCAAAGCATCTTGGGAAGGGAGTTGAAGTTCTGTTTTTCCCCTTAGTCCCCAAGAGAAGAATTTCTGCTCACAAGATGTTTTTGTGGTCTGAGAATGTTTTTGCCATTGCTTTAAGAATACTTCCCCTCCTCACCTCCCCCGTTTCCTGGGAATAGTCACATTTCAATAGAAAATCTCCACTGTAGCTACCAAAAAAACCACTACTTCTCCAGTGGCATTTGTTGAGCGCTCCCCTGTGATGGCTCCGATGTGTTATTGTCAAGCCCCTGCCTTCATTCCGGAAGGCAGAGGCCTCTCTCCCCCCAGCAAGCACCATTTGTCCCAAGAAGGGCTCTATAAGGTTTCACTGAGGCAAATACACATGGAGAGGCTCCTGGATCCTGCCTATAGTGTTAGACTGTGAGTAACAAAGAGTTTATTTTAAGCCTAAATGGGGAGGGACTAGGGAAGCATGGACAGTGGTGCTGGGTGTGTCCATGGGACCTTTAAAAAAAAAACCTTAGTGGAAACATTTCACTTAAAAAAAATAACCTTTAATAAAAAGCATCTTTTACACATGGAGCTATACAAAGAGAATTGCTCAGACCCAAATCCAGCTGATAGGTGCACTGCTGCTGGCAGAAAGGGAGCTGAGAGGGCTCTGAGCCCAGCTGTGTTAAACTCAAAGAGAAACTGACCCCTGGAGGCTGCATATTGACTTAGAAAACAACACATTCACATTATCCTTGTTGTTTCTTTTATTTTGTAAAATATTTTCCAGTTGCATTTTCATCTGGTTCAGGCTGCCCTGGAGTTGTCAACTAATCTAGCCCAATTCCCCATCCCCCCCATTTTATATAAGGAAACCAAGACCCAGAGTGTTTGACTCTAGTGGCAAGGCAAGAACATCAGGCAAGGGAATAGAATGGGATACAAACAAGTAACAGTGTGTCCTTGAGGAAGGTGTGAGAGAGGGGCACAGCCAAAGGAAAAGCAGCATAGTGTGCTACAAAGAACATTGGACTGGATACAAGTCACGGCTTTAACAGTAGTGTATGGCCTTGGACAAGTCACTTTCTTCCCTGTAGGCCTTAATTTCTTCCTCTGTGAAATGAAGAGGCTTGGACAAGAGCTTGGAGGTCCTTCCAATTCTCTGGATGGTCTGTGACTCTGGGAGTCTGAAGGCCAGGGGAGTCAGATGTCAGCTGATTAAGCTGGGAAGGATTTCTGGGTGATAAGATTGTGAGACTGATCCTATGGGGCTGTTTCCTGGGGTGGGGTTTATCAGAATCCAAGTTGTAAGGGTCCTTAGAGGCCTTTAACCTAAGGGCCATAACTATAGCATCTTTGACAAATGATTATCTAGCTTCTGCCTGAAAACCTACAGTGATGGGGCTACACTACCTCCTTAAGCAAGGCAACCCATTCCTCTCAAACTATGGAGTACCATGCAGTGATAAATTTTATTCTCTATCCTCCTTTCTCTAGGGTTGAGTTCCAGAATAAGTTCTATAGTGGGACTGGCTTCCAGTTCCTTCCCTTCTCCTTCGACTACATTCGTGAAGGAAAGTTCGATGACTGACCAGTGGTCCATGCCGTTCCAGTACACCCCATGCCCCTACTGTGATGATTCACTCTTCTCTCCAGCCTGTGTTTGTTGTGATCTCTGAGGCCTGGCTACCACTGAACCTTTCTAGCCATCTGTGGAAGTCATGTAGACTGTGATTGCTCCCCAGGTCTGTCCCTGGTCCCCACAGCTTTGTGTTCCGTGAAGAGCTTGAGCAGCATAGCCATGATTCTGATGTAGCCACTGACCAGAGAGCCAAGTTACCTTCCCAGACACCTGCCCATTAGACATTATAGAGGCCAGGGGGAAGACCTCTCCCTCTTCTTCCCTAATCTGTGTTCGCTATCCTTCTCACATTTGCACCCAAGTAGCAACAGATGTTTGGAGGAGTTCGTCCCCTCTCGTTAGACAGGGGAAACAGTAGTTCCCCACTCCTGATGTATGTGCCCTATACCTTTAGCAGGAATTATTGGAGGAATTCCCAGATCTCCTCAGGAAGGAGCAACTTCACTTAAACTCAACAACAGATCTTGGAAGTAGATTAGTATCTCCTTCCCTGTGCCCTTCAACCATGAACCTTTGCAAGTTTTGTTGCAATCTGGAGCTCAATTGGAGCAAAAAGAGGGTAGAAGTGGCCTCAGTCCAGGACCAGGAATTCCTCCCTCTTTACTCCTCAAACCCACAAGTTCTAAGGAGGTTTCTTTATTTGAGATTTCTAACTCCTTAATCCCTCCCATATATCCAAAGTGCAGAGAGTTACCCACAGCAAGAGTCCTTGCTTTCTCCTTAACCCACTGGGATTTATCCTACCACCCCTTCCACTCCAGGCCTTTCATAACTCCTCTTTCCCCATCTCTTTACTGGTTTTGGGGGGCAGGGTGAGGACAGCTGAACACTATTTTGCACTGACACATCCTATTTGGAAGAGAACAGGAGATCCCCAAAGATCCTGACCCCTTCCCTCCTCCACAATCATGCTGTTTTGGTATGGACTACAGCCGCCCACAATGATTCTCTTTGTGAGACTGGTGGGCCTTCCTTGTTTTTCAAAGTTCTTGTGTCCCTTCCCACCCTCAAACTTATTTTTCACAAACAGCTATAGTTAGGCATGGGAAGTGGTGCAGGGAACACCTAGGTTGCTAAATGGAGATAACTGAATTGTACTTCTGGAGGATATACTTCACCTTGACCCACACTGGGCTGTCAGGTTCATGGCCCTTTAATCATGTGTTGGCACAGTGGCCCCAATAGCCATGACAGTTGTAGCTAAATTGGCATCTGTCTCCACACACTTCCTTATTGTCACTCCTGGCATTTACAAATGAATCAGTATAGGGAATTCCTCTGACCACTGCCCTCTCAGGCAGTGAGAAGGTGTCTAAGTCTGTCAGGAACATGTGAGCACAACTCCTCTGGAGAAAGGGAGGAAGGTTCTACTTCCCCAGGGAAAAGAAATGCATGAGCCAAAGAGGCTGGTATTGGAGAATGAGGATCAGGGGAAGCTTGGTTCCTTGTGTGTTGGCTGCTGTGACCTGCCTCAATTCCTTGTGCATGGTGCTCCCCTGCCCACCCTGGCCCTTGTTTACATGACCTTTGCTGTGTGTTTATAGTAGAGTTTGTTTAAAATGGAGTCACCTGAGAGGAAGCTCTATGCAAGGGCCCTCTGCAAACACGCCTGTGCTGAATAAAGTGTTTAGTTCCACTCAGCTGCTTCTGTCTGTGTCCTCTTTCTCATCTCCTTAGATCAGATCACCTTGGTTCTCTCTCCCCAGCTTCTGACCATTTCTACCCATTTCCCTATTATTATTCTCATTCTGCCTGACCAAAGGCTGTAGCTGGAGTGACGCTGGCCAGAGCTATTAGTTTGTGAAATTCTCACCTTATCTCACATTTCCCTGGCATCTTCCCTTTCCAAGGAGCCAAGGGCAGCATAGCAAACTCCACCCATAGGGGCCTGGCAAGGACTAGCCCTTGTCTTCTCCATGCCCAAACAGTCGTGAGAAGAGAAGTATCTTGTCTAAGGACTTGGCACTAACTCTCCTTTCCCCCCTTCTCCAAGGCCTTGTTCCCCAGCAGCCAGGGACTAGGCAGCTGGGCTATTTCTGGCTCTGTTACCCTGACCTCTATAATGGAGTAAAAGTTCAGTTCCATCTCTGAGGCAGTTAGGCAATATGTGAGGCCCTCTGATAGGCAGGCAGAAGAGAGAGATTTAGGGAGGTCGTTCTTCCTCAAACTCCTTGCATCTCTCTCTCCAAAGGACAACCCACAGAAGGAATGTAGGGCTGAAGTGGCCTATACTCATGGAAAGGGGGAAAGAATAGGCCTCTCCATTTCACCTGGTCCCTGATGACCACCCATCACTTCCCCAAAAGTTGACTAAGATGTCAGCTCTGTGCTTGTCTCGAGGAAGAGGATCTAGAGCTCAGCCGGTTTGAGAGAGAGAAGCTTCCTCTCCCAGCCTAACAGGAGGGGAGCTGGTTGAGATAATAAGGTCTGGCTTGTTTCCAGACTGAGCCAAAATCAGGAATCCAAGGTGTTGGGCTGGTTCTGAAAATGAGGGTGGGAGTGGAGGGCTGGCTAGCTGCTGCCAAGGGGATTTTTCTAAAGCAAAGACCTGACCCTGTCGTGCCCCTCCTCAGTGAGGCTCCTAATACTTCCAGCATCAACTATAAACTCCTCCACTTGACACCTGAAGCTCTTCATAACACAGCCTACTGTTACTTTTAGGCTCCCCTCCATGCATTCTATTAGCTATGCTGCCTTTACTTGATGTTTCTCAAATATGATGCTATCTCCTGACTCAGTGCCTTTGCATTGGCTGTCCTCACTGTCTGGAATAATCTCCCTCCTCACCTCCATCTCTTGAGTGCCCAGGCTTCCTTCAAGGCACATCAAATCCCACTTTTCATAGTAGGCAGGCCTTTCCTCATCTTCCCAGTTGCTAGGGCCTTCCCCTCTTAGACAACCTCCCACTGAGTCTGTCTGTAGCTTTTATGTACCTAATTACAAGTCTCCATCATTGGAATGTGAGCTCCTTGAGGGCTGTTTTTGGCCCCCAACCCTTTTCTTGGAGCCAGTGGGGGCTAAGTGACTTAAGTGCCCAGGCTCACACAGCTAGTCCTCCTGATTCCAAGACCAGTGTGAGATGCTCTTCACAGGGTGCTCTGCCCCCTACTTTTGCCTTTATATCCCCAAAACTTAGCACTGTGCCTGGTAAGTAAGCTCAGGTTGATTGGTGGGGGAGTAGGTTCTCACAGGGATTGAGCCTTCTTTGGAACTTGCATCAACTTCCTCTCTAAGGACTCTCAGGTCCCTACTCTCCTGCTGACTTTCCCAACCCCTCTTAATTTTAGTGCTTTCCCTCTCAGTTATTTCCTATTTATCCCATATGTAGCGTGTCTGTACACATTTACTCGTCATCATCCCCCATTAGGTTGCAAGCTCCTCCAGGTCAGGAACTGTCTTGCCTCTTTCCCTCTCCCCAGCTCTTAGCACAATGCCTGACACATAGTAGGTGCTTAACCAATATTTATTCACTAGCTTCACAAACCTTTAGAGCATGCCACTCGAACCCAAGGCCAAGTCCAGTTCCTGCCCTGTGCAATCTGGAAGAAGCCCCAAGAGTCACTGTGATACTGTCTCTAGGTCTCTTTAGCTCTTCCTTCTCCCATTCCCACCCCTCAACACACACTTTCATAGCTCCTGCTAATTCTCGCCATCCAGTAGAGCTTTAGTGTAGGAAACTAGGACAGCACCTCAGTCCCTATGTCACAGGAGGGAAGAACCTCAATTGTACTGGCTACCTCTGTCTTTTAGGATGGGACTGGACCAGGGGTGGGGAATCTGCAGTCTCGAGGCCACATGTGGCCTTGTAGGTCCTCAAGAGCAACCTTTTGACTGAGTCCAAGTTTTACAGAACAAATTCTTTCATTAAGGATATTTTAATATGTTTAATATATAAAGTAATATAATATTTAATAAATTTTATTTAAGTTTGGATTCAATCAAAGGGCCACACTTGAGGACCTAGAGGGCCACATATGGCCTTGAGGCTGCAGGTTCCCACCCCTGCTGGACTTTTCAGGGAGGAGCATTGGTTCCCTGAGCCCTCTGGACACTGCTAGTCCTAGCTAATTGAATCTATATGATAGGGTTGCACTGCTCTCTGGTGGCCAAACTAAGAAACGTTATTTCCCCTCAAAAAAGGTGGGGCGATGGGAGCTAAATTGGGAGTTTTGAAATGGGGAGTGAAAGGAGTCCGGAGGTAGAATCTGTTGTCAGAGGCTAGGGCTGTGTGGGTGAGAGGGGTGTTGGTGTGATAAACAAAGCTTTAGACCTGCAATCAAAAGACCTCAGTTCGACAACCAACTTTGATTTTTAATAACAGTATGACCATGGCTTGTCTGAATCTGTTTCCTCATCTGTAGAATGGGGATAATGCTTCACACTTCAGCTTGTAGGCCTGGGAGGGTCAAATGGGATAATGTACTGGCACATTAAAATGTACCACTGAGATGTTTCTACAGTGCCATTTCAGTGTCCCCAGGGACTAAGAACCCAGGAATTGGGGTGTGGGGAGGAATCTGTGCAGACTCTTTGTTTACATCTACCATCACCTCTAGGCTCCTGTTTCTATTCTAAAGACCCTGAAGCCCCCGTTTTTCCACTCCAGTCTTGTGAATGGGGTTAATACAAAGGAAAGGCACTCAAGGCAAGTATGATAGAGGACTATTTTGTGGAGGGCAGGTCAGAGCCCTACAAGAGTATTGGGAAGATAATCGTGGAATTTGGGAAGGCTGTATCCAGGACTTGCCTAAAAAGCCTGGTTTACTCCAGTCATTCCAGAAACATGTGGTTTAGAAAAAACAGCAAACTACTAGTAGTAGACAGGACAGGGTATAGTAATTTCCATTAAAGTCCTGGGTCCCTGACCTGCATGACAGTCTCTTTACTCAGCTAGACAGGCCTTGGAATTGGTCTCCTGCCTGAGACCCCCATTTTATTCCTCTTGGCCAAGACATATTGGGAAACTCCACCTCTGACTTCACCCACCCACCCACCCAAAGGACCCAAATTCCTTTCTTGATGAGCCCATGTGAACTGATGAGTCCATTAAGCACCTACTTTGAAGAAGGCACTATGCTAGGCATTGGTGATATAAAAAAAGGGGAAAAACAGTTCTTGCCCTCAAGGAACTTCCCTTCTAAGAAGGGAGACAACATGCAAACAAATATATACCAATGAGATATACATGGGATAAACTGGAAATAATCCCAGAGGTTTTCAAAGAAGTGCTAGATGACTGCTTATCATTAGAGGGGATCCTTATTCTAATACAAGTTGGACAAGATGGTGAGAGGAAACTTCCAACTCTGAAAGTGTGTGTGTGTGAGTGTGTGTGTGTGTGTGTGTGTGTGTGTGTGAGAGAGAGAGAGAGAGAGAGAGAGAGAGAGAGAGAGAGAGAGAAAGAAAGAGAGAGAAAAGAGAGAGTTTCAATTCTAGCTCTATTTACTCCATGCCTGACTTTGGGCAATGTCCCTTAATCTCTCAGGGCCTCAGTGTCTTCCTCTGTAAATAGGGGGTTGGCCTACATGGTATGTAAGCTCTTCCAGTTCTAAATTTTATTGCTAGTGCCAATTTCAGAGATAAGGCCACTGAAGCTCAGAGAGGTTAAGGGTCTTAGACAAGGACACAAGCAAAACAGTGACATGGCTGGTCTCCCTACCTCACATGAACTGTCTTCTCCCCTAATCAAAGCTGCTGCACAGCTCCAAGTATGGCCCTCCAACAACATTTAACAAGCATTTGTTAAAGGCCTTCTTATGGGTAAGGCACAATGTTAGATGTTGAGGATAACAAAAATAAAATAAGTTCTGGTCTCAAAGCACTTCCAGGGAGTAGGACAAGTAAAGAGATTATTTTCAATCTTTGCATCCTCATTTGGCAGTCACTGCCACACAAAGAGTGCTTAAAGAATATTTGGGGATTGAATGCTGATTATACTCAGCCTTGGATCAGTCCTACCATTGGTCACCTTTGTTCCTACTCACAAGTTGCTGAATGATGGTAGAGAAAATCATTCAACTGTTGTGACTGTGTACACTACAAATTTATGTTAAACAACCTCAACTGGGCCCTCCCTGCTGCTAGGCAAGCCGATTGTACCTCCCTTATCAAATTCTCCTGGTTCATTTTCCTATGCCTGGGCAGTGAGGTGGCCAGTAGAGTGCCAGGTCTGGAGTCAGGAAGATCTGAATTAAAATCCAGCCTCAGGCACTTACTAGGTGTGACCCTGAGCAAGTTACTTACCCTTGCTTATCTCAGTTTCCTTGTCTGTAAAATGAGCCAAGGCAGAATTCGAACTCAGGTGTTTCTGACCCCAAATCCTCCATTCCATCTACTCAATGCACTCCCTCACAGCTCCACTAGGCAAAACAAAACTTGCTAAATGCAAAGGAAATGCAGCTCTCCCTGCTTCGAGGTTTAAAGCAACCTAAGACCCGGTAACCAGAGCCCCACGTGACTCACCTGCGGGTCATTTAACACCTTGCAGGGCACGTGCACGGACGAGCGGCCTGTGATTGGGCAGCAGCGGCACCTCCCCCTTCGGAGTCTTAGGCAACTTAAAGTTGAACTTAAAAGTTGAACTCCAGGGCGCGGGAGCCGAGAGCTATGGCGGCGGCTGCGGCGGCCGTTCTGGCCTGCCTGCTCGTGAGCGGGGCTGGGGCTGACATGGTGGGGAACGAGGCCCACGAGGCAGCGGCCGTGCGGGGTTTGCTGTCGCGGTTGCTGGGGCCCCGGGCGGCCGCGGGGTTCTCGGTGGCGGTGGAGCGCTCCCTGGCGCTCTGAGCGGCTGCGGCGGCGGCGGCGGGAGGCCCGTGCAGGTGACCGGCTCCAGCGGCGTAGCGGCCGCGGCCGGGCTACACCGCAACCTGGGCGACTTCTGCGCCTGCCACGTGGCCTGGTCTGGCGCGCAGCTCCGCCTGCCCAAGCTTCGCCCGGCGCTCCTCTGGCCCTGCTCCCCGCCCCCTCCTGTTCCGCCCGCCCCCTCCTGTTCCGCCCGCCCCCTCCTGTTCCGCCCGCCCCCTCTCCTCCTCTCTCCATTCCCCTCTTCTCTCTTCTCTAATGCTTCTTTACCTGTCTCTCTCCCTCCTCTCTTTCCTCTTCCTCCTTTCCTTCTCTCCCTCGTCCCTCTCTTGGTTTTTCTTTTCCTCCTTTCCCCTCCTCCCTCCTTCTCCTCTCCTTCCTTTCCTTCTCCTCTCCTCTCTCTTTCTTGTCTCTTTCCCTCTCTCTCCTTTTCTCCCTCACCTTCTTTTCTTCTCTTTCCTCCCCTATCTCCCCCCTGACCCTCTTCTTTCCTTTCTCTTCTCTTCCTGTACATCCTTCCATCTCTCCTCCTTTTCTTTCCCCTCCCTCTATCCTTCTTTCTCTCCTCCTAATTCCTCTCCTTCTATCTCCCTTCTTTCCTCTTTCCCTTCCCTTTTCTCTCTCTCCCTCTAATGCTCAGTCACCTTTACTTCATCTCTACCATTCTCTTCCTCTCCCCTTTTCTCCTTCTTTCAATCTCTCAACCCTCTCCCCCTTCTTTCTTCCCTCTCCCTCTCTCTCTCTCTTCCCCCCCCCCCTTTCTTCCTCCTCTCTCTATTTGGAGGAAAACAAATTATTTCCCTTCCCTGGGTCTCAGTTTCTTTCTCTGTAAAAGGAAGGGTCGAACTAGTTCAGGACTGGGGAACCTGCAGCCTGGAGGCCACATTTGGCATCCTGTATTCAGTCAGAGAGGCCTGCACTTGAGGACCCTAGAGGGTCACACCTGTAAATACTGCATTGACCCTACAGTGCCTTGTGTCTCCTCTGTTAGGATGTAAGCTCCTTGGGGGCAGGCATATTTCATTTGTCTTTGTAACCCCCATCTGTCACAGAGCAGATGCTTAAGAGGTGTTTGTGGCCTGATTAAACTGATAAAGCAATTTAAGTTATAAAAACTTTCACCATAGCAGTCCCAAGAGGTAGGTAGTACTGTCATCACCATTTTACCAATGAAGAAACTGAGGCTGAGAAAGGTTAAAAGTGACTTATCCAAGGTCACACTGCTAGTAAGTGGTAATAAGAGCTGACACTTTTATAGCTTTTTAAGGTTAGCAGAACACTTGACATCCATTATTTCACTTGTACCTCACAGCATCCCTACCAGGTTAAGTGCTACAGTTACAATCATCACCATTTTGCAGAGGAAACTGAGTCTGAGAAACTTTGTGACTGCCCAGGTAAAGTGCCTGCAGCAGGATCTGGACCCTGACTCTAAGTCTTTCCCTTACACCCATGAACCCTCTCGAGAAACTCTTAGGAAACCCTTGTTACAGAGGGCACTCATGGGATGACCTGCCTTGAGCCTCTCCCCAGAATCCTTGCCTTTGCTCTTCCCTCCCTGCCTTCCACTAAGTATCAGATGGTTCTAACTGTGAACTGGTGACCACATTAAAAAGTCGTTTTGTCAGCACTGTTCCAAAATATAATGATTACCTAATTTGGGTTTCTTTTCCTGGTATCTGTGAACTTGTGTTTTTTTTTAATGTTAATTGTGTTTTCATAGAATTAGTTTCCTTTGTAACCTTATGTATTTTACATCATACATTTGAAAATAGTATTCTGAGGATAGCTCTATAGGCTGCACCAGACTGCCAAAGGAGGTCTGTGTCACAAAAAGGTTATAAACCTGACTGTTCTGATGGTTAATCCCTGAAGGAGGAGATACTTTGACACAAAAAAACAGCCAGTGTGTTAAGGTTTGGTGAAGGTGCTCAAGGGGACAGCCCCTACCCCCGCTCACCCAACTTCTTTCCCAGGAGGGTCACTTTGACCTCTATCAAGTCTCCTATGTAGGGTCTTGATCCTGCCTCTGGTCTCTCCTACCACCTCTCTCCTCCATCATTCTTCCTCTACCATTGTCTCATCCTTCCCTTCCAGGGTGTTCCCTCGGGCCAATGTCACCAATCTGGGCATGTGGGGCCACTTCAACTGCACTTACTCCTGCTCCTTCCTCTTGGCCCCAGAAGATCCCTTCTTCCCAGTGGTTGGGAGCTTCTTCCTGAGGGAGCTGACTCAGGAGTTTGGCACTGACCACATCTATAGTGCTGATACCTTCAATGAAATGGAGCCCCCTTCCTCTGAGCCAGCCTACCTGGCTGCTGCCACAGCAGCAGTCTATGAGGCCATGATTGCAGGTGAGGAAGGCAACGTGCTGAGGCTAACTGAGGGAGGTGGACACAGATGGCAGGACATCCCAGGAGGGATCAGATGAAGAAGTGAGATGGGGACATCAGAGGAATGTCAGCCAAAGAAATGAGAGGTTTGGAGTGTGTGGGGTGTCAGGAGGCTGGTGGTGAGTATGAGCCTGCTGTTAGTGAATGTGAGCCAGTCTTAGCTCAGATCCTTACCAGCTGCATGACCCTTAGCAAGCCATTTAACTCCCTCTGAGCCTCAGTTTTTTCATCTGTAAAGTGGGCATAATAATAGCACCTACTGCCATGGGTCACTGTGAGGACCAAATGGAATAATGTACGTCAGGTGCTTTGCAAAGCTTAAAGCCCTTTACAGATGTGAGCTGCTAATGTGTTCCCCACTCAAACCCTGGCCCAGAGCTCACAGATTTATTACAAACCATCAGAATGGGCTTGATGCCTTCTGCCTCCAGCACTTACTGTCTGTGTGACCTTGGGCAGGTCTCTTTAGCCACAGTCTCCTCATGTCCCAAGTTTGGGAGTCAGACTAAGTGGCCTCTGAGATCACTCCAGCTCTGATTCCTCAGTCTCACCATTCCTTTTTGTACATGGGGAGGTGACTTCTGAGATCCTACAGCTACCGAGTGTCAAGGCTCAGGCTGGAGCTCAGGTCCCCTGACTCCCTCTGCTCACCATCTTTGCCCTTTCCTTGGGACTCTTATTAAGCCCCCTCATTTTTAACTGTTTGTTCCCTCCCAGACAATCCTTTTCTCTCCACTCTCCCATCATTCCTGTTCACTTGGGAGGCATCAGCCTCTCCAGCTAATGGCTGCTTTCCTCCTGCCTAGAAACCATCCTCAGGAGCCCTCCCTTGATCCCCAGCCCCTGATCACTCTCCTCCCTCTCTTCTCTCTGTTGTGGCCGCCCTCCACGAGAAGCTGCCTAACACAAGTGCCTCTGCTTGCCTCTTCTCCACTCTGCAGTCTGGCTTCTGACCTTATCCTTCCGCTGAAACTGCTCTCTGCCATCCCCAGTGATCTCATACTTGCCAGAACTGATGACCTCTTCTCCATCCTTATCCCTCCTGACTCTCTGCAGCCTTTTACACTTTCATCCACTCTCTTCTCTGGGTACTCCCTCTCTCTGGGTTTATGTGACATTGCTCTTCTGTGGATCCCCTCTTATTTACCTGGCTGATCGCTCCTCCGTTTCCTTACCTGGGACTTTGTCCAAGTCGTACCCACTAACCCTGGGTGTCCCATAGGCCTCTGTCCTGGCCCCTCTTCTCTTCTGGCTCTGTACTGATTTTACTTGGTGCTCTCATCAGCCTCATGGATTCAGCTATGATGTGATCCCTCTTCATCATTCTCAGATCTGTGTATCCTGCCCTAACTTCTCTGCTGACCTCCAGTCTCACATGTCCAGCTGCCTATTGGACATCTCCAGCCAGATAGCCCATCAGTGTCTTAAAGCAGTATGTCCAAAGCTGAATTCCATGTCTTTCCTTTCCAAGCCTTCCCATCTTCCTAACTTCCCTATTACTTTCAAGGGTATTGCCATATCAGGCTTACAGTTTCAATGTAATCCTCACTTTCAGATGTTAGAATCCTATCACTTTATAGCATCTCCATATACAAGTCCTTCTCTCCTCTGACACTGCTACCACCCTGGTGCAGGCCCCCTCCCCTTCACTCTTGGAATTTCAGTAGCCTGCTGGTGGTTAGCTGGCCTTCAGCTGCCAGATTGATCTGAACCTCCAGGTCTGACTCGGTGCCAGTGGTGCTCATCACCTCCAGAACCGAGTGTATTTGGTATTGATATGACTACTCTCTTTGACTTACATATCTCCCCTCCAGCACCTTTCAAGCATCATTACACCCCTCTCCATCCCACTGGCTCTGATCAGTGGCGCTGACCTTCCTACTGCTTCCTGAACAAGAGCTTCCCTCTGCTGACTCAGTGCTGTCCCTCTTGCCTGATATTTTCTTCCTCATCTTTGTCCCTCCCTGGCTTCCAGCTGATATCCTACCTTCTACAGGAAGCTCTCCTGAATTCCCTTCATTCTTCTGCCTTCTGTCTATATCTTGTTTGTACATAGTTTGTACATACTCCCTGCTAGCCTGTGAGCTCCTTGAGAATAAGGAGTCTTTTTTCCCTTTATGTCTACCTCCGGTACTCAGCACAGCCCCTTGCACACAGTAGGCACTTCATAAATGCTTACTAACTGACTGACTAGATCCAGAGATCCCAAGATTCCCTAAAGGTGGAGCTAATGAGTCAGAAGTGGGACCCGGGTGTGTGTTTCTCCCATGTAGGATGAGCCCAGAGGGTCCAGGGTCAGGGGTTGTGAGGCTATAACTTCTTTCTAGGCTTGGAGTCCCCTTTGGGAGATACTCTCATGTTTTCTTCCTCTCATAGCAATCCCTTCTACCACCCCTTATTCCTGCAGTGGATGTTGATGCTGTGTGGCTTCTCCAGGGCTGGCTTTTTCAAAACCAGCCATACTTCTGGAAACCTCCCCAGGTAAAGACTGTGCTGAAGGCTGTGCCCCTTGGCCGTCTTCTCATCCTGGACCTCTATGCTGAGTCCCACCCTATCTACTCCCACACTGACTCCTATGGCCAGCCATTCATCTGGTGCATGCTGCACAATTTTGGGGGAAACCATGGGCTATTTGGGACATTGGATGCTGTGAACAGGAGACCTTCAAATGCCCGTCTCTTTCCCAATTCCGCCTTTGTGGGTACAGGCATGGTCCCAGAAGGCATCAACCAGAATGAAGTAGTTTATGCCTTGATGGCCGAGCTCGGCTGGAGGAAGGACCCCTTGCCTGACGTAGGGGCTTGGGTGGCAGGCTTTGCAGCCCAGAGGTATGGGACTCCCCACTCCCATGCAGAAGCTGCCTGGTGGCTGCTGCTACAAAATGTCTACAACTGTTCTGGTGATTTGTGCACTGGCCACAACCATAGCCCACTGGTGAAACGCCCATCCCTTCACTTGGCCTTCTCTGTCTGGTATAACAGGAGTGATGTGTTTGAGGCCTGGAGGTTAATGCTGGAAGCAGCCGCAGTGCTGGCAACCAGCCCTGCCTTCCTCTATGACCTGCTGGATGTTACAAGGCAGGTGACCCAGGAGTTGGTGAGCCTGTACTATGGGGAGCTCAGGACAGCCTTTGAGGCAGGAGCAGTGCCGGCCTTGCTCACTGCTGGCGGCCTGCTGGTCTTTGACCTACTGCCCTCCCTGGATGAGCTGCTGGCCAGTGATGAGAGGTTCCTTCTAGGAGGCTGGCTGGAACAGGCCCGGAAGATGGCAGTCAGTGAGGCTGAGGGCTGGCACTATGAGCAGAATGCTCTCTACCAGGTGACCTTGTGGGGGCCCACAGGGAACATCCTGGACTATGCCAACAAGCAATTGGCAGGACTGGTGGCTGGCTACTATGCTCCTTGATGGAAACTTTGTGGAGATGCTGGTGAAGAGCCTGGAGGAGGTCACCCCCTTCCACCAGAACCAGTTTGAGAGTGAAGCCTTGCTTTTGGGGCAGAACTTTGTCTTGGGAGGGGAGAAGTTCCCTACCCAACCTCAGGGTGATATTACCCAAGGTGTCAAGCAGGAGTCGTGTGACCCACTTCCTCACCTGTAACACCTGGGACCTCCACTAGTTCCTTGTACTTTTAAGTTCCTTCCTAGGATCCTAAACCCTATCAGTGGCCTGACTTGGGACCTGGCCTCACTGAAGAGACCCTTTTTAGCTGTGGTGAAGGTCTGGGATAGAAAGTGGGTCCCATGAATTGAGAATAATGGAGCAGGCTATCCATGCCATTCTCTCCTCTACTCCAGAACTGGATATTAAACCATTGTTTTTTGTCTCAATGCATCAGTAAATCACTACTTCAGCGTGTCTGCCTGGACCTGTCAGAGGAGCCAAGCAGCAATGTGTATAGAGAGAATAATAAAGTGGATATGACTTGGAAAGTCCATTCACTCCCTCCCCTCCACCCAGCTTGGAAAGCAGCTAGATTTGGCTCCAGGTTTCTGTCTCTTCCCTCAGTTTCCCCTGCCTGGCTTTCAGAAGAGGAGGCTTTTCTCTGTGATGCCTGCCAACAGATTAGGCTTGGGGAAAGGGGGGAAAGTATGAATAAAGGGGCAGTGAAAGCTCACTGGCCTTGAGATAATGAAGCAGACACAACAAAGGAAGCTGGGGGCTTGAGAAGAAGGAGGTGCCCTTGGGGCTCAAGGGCTAGGCCTCTGCATCCTAGCCTTTTGCCTCTGATTCCTTCCAGCCACCCCTTTGCCTGTCTCTCATATCTGTCTCTTCGTCTCTCTATCCTGTCTTTTTCTATGGAGCAGAAGGTAGTTCTCATCACAGGCTGTTCCTCAGGGATCGGTCTGCATTTGGCACTTCGCCTGGCGGCAGATCCTTCAGGCAGTTTCAAAGGTGGGAAGAGAGCAGGGGTCAAAGCCCAGCTGTGGAGGTGGGGTATGGGTCCCTGGTTTCAGGTGAGGAGGGAAGGGATTTGTTAACTCAGGGAGATCCTAAATCCAGGCAATCCACCTTCCCGCTCAGTGTACGCCACTCTACGGGACCTCGAGTCTCAGGGCCGGCTGTGGGAGGGCGCACGGGCTCGAGGCTGCCCTCCAGGCTCCTTGGAGACGTTACAGCTCGATGTGACCGACTCCCGGTCGGTGGCAGCTGCCCGAGACCACGTGACCGAAGGTCGAGTGGACATCCTGGGTGAGATTACCCGGACCCGCTTGGGTCCCCTTCCCTACCCTCCTAGTACCATTCCTTACTTTCTTTCCCAACCAACTAAGAAGTTGGAGGTGCTTAGGGATCTGGGGAAGCTTTGGAGTTTCCATTATCTTGTCTGATCTCAACTTCGTTCTGTCTCATTTCTAAACACTTAAAAAAAAAGTGTTCTGAACACTTCTGTTGAGTAGTGTTTTCTGCCTGAACGAAACTGAGCTGGAAGGCTTGGAAATCTGAGAATGCCGAAGCCTGGTTGAGTTGGGGAGGTTTGACCCTGAATGTTCTTGACCCAGTGTAACGCAGCTGGGGAGGAGGGGAAGTAGTAGGGTAGGCACAAGGAATGGGCTCCTCCCTTCAGTATGTAACGCCGGCCGTGGCCTGCTCGGACCTCTGGAGGCCCATGCAGTAGAGGCTGTGGGCTCCGTGCTGGACGTGAACGTGATGGGGACAGTCCGAACGCTCCAGGCTTTCCTTCCGGATATGAAGCGACGCCGCGCTGGCCGGGTGCTTATCACCGGGAGCGTTGGCGGTCTGATGGGTGAGTTGGGGGATGCCAGATATTCATGATTATTGTGGGCACTGATCGGGCGTGGGGATTGGAGCATCCAGGTTTTAGCTCAGTCACCTTGTTCTTTCTCTCCTGGCTCCCACAGGCTTGCCCTTTAACGCAGTTTACTGTGCTAGCAAGTTTGCCCTGGAGGGTCTATGTGAGAGTCTGGCTGTGCTGCTCCTGCCCTTCGGGGTCCAGTGAGTAACTAGGATACCCCGGGCACCCCAACTCCCTCCCCTTCAGAGACAACCCCAGGAGTCCTGTCCCACTAGAAGCTCTGCTAAAGACTGCGCCCGTTCTCCCACTTTCCCTTGCTACAAGTTTAGAGTGGGAGTAACTCCGGATCCAGTATCAGAGAGGACTTGGACTCTACCACTTCCTAGCTATGTAACAATTTTTCGGGGCTCAGTTTCCTTAAATGCAAAACAAAAAAGTTGCGTCTCTAAGGTCCCTTCCAACACAAACGTTCTATTATTCATGGACGCACATCACTTAAGCGCCCGGCCATCGCCTAAATCTGGAGGGGGGGGAGTAAGGCGAGGGGAAGGTGCTGGGGCACAGGAGGGCAGAGGGTGGAACAAGGGGAACAAGGATGACGCCCCCCATCCCCAGCCGCTGTTTCTGCCCTCCCAGCATTAGCCTCATAGAGTGCGGCCCTGTACGCACCGCTTTCCAGGATAAGCTGGAGGGGGGTCCTGGCGGAGTACTGGGAAGCGCCGACCTGGAGACTCGGGCTCTCTTTTGCCGCTACCAGCGCCACTGTGAGCGGGTCTTCCGGGAGGAGGCACAGGACCCAGAGGACGTGGTGGAGGTAGAGTGTAGGAGAGACTCACTACTCCCCGGGAGGGGGGGCACTGGGAGGATCTGAGGAGGCCCAGAAACAGGTATCTGGGGCGTGGAGCGAAGGCGACAGGTGCTGGGTCCTGTCCGCACTTCTGCCACAGGTTCTCCTTTTCTTTCCCACATCAGGTGTTCCTACGGGCGCTCCGTGCCCCTAGCCCTGTCTTGCGCTATTTCAGCACTGAGCGCTTCCTGCCACTGGCCGGGCTCCGACTCTCCGATCCCGGCGGCTCTCAATATGTAGATGCCATGCACCGAGCTGTCTTTTCCGAGCCCGAGGAAGGGGAGGCCGGTAGTGAGGCTGAAGGCCTCGAGAGCTCCTGAATTAGAAGCGCCTTTTTTTCTCCCCGACACATACCCTCAATAAAGTATCCTGCCCGTGTCATCTAGCCAATGACCTTTTTTTCCGAAACAAGTTTTCCAAAGGGAAGTAGAGGTGGGGGCTCGTATGAGGGGGCTGTTTGCCTTCTTCAGATGGCAAAACAAACATTGGGAAATTAGAATTTGGGGGAGGGGTATTGGGAAAACAGAAACTTTTGATTGGATAACAGTTTGTATCAGGTCTTGCTACTTTGTCAGTGTGTGGCTTGAGGCAAGTCATTTCTCTGTTTTTCCTATGTAAAACTAATTCATCAAACAAGCATTTTTGAAGCACTACTGTGTCTAAATCCCTGTGCAAAAATTAGGGAATTGGACTAGGTGGTATAAATTGGCACTGTCAAACACTATCGGGGTGCACTGAGTTTGGCCTGAACCAGATTAAATGTAATTTGGAAATGTTTAGTAAAATAAATAATAATACAACATAGGTAATGTTAATGTGGTTTTCTAAGTCAATATGCAGCCAAAAGGACCCTTATGTGTGTTTAACAGCTCCATTTCTTTTTGACTCTGACACCAGGTATAGATGATTCCTTCCAGTACTAACAGTTCTTGCTTTTAAGTCACTTAAGATCATCAGCTTTGGTCTTTGGTTACTGTCTGTGTTTGAGCCCCAGTTTTCTCATGTGAAAAGTAGAGAAACCAGCCCTGCCTATCTTACTGGCTGTTGTGGTGAATCATTGAGACAATAGATGTAAAAGAGATATTAAAAGTGTAGAGCCCCTGAAAATATGCACTCGCAGGCTCCCTCAAGAGCTCGAACACACACACACACACACACACACACACACACACACACACACACACACACACTGTTTCTGTCTCTCTCTCTTCCCCCCCCCCCCCAGGAAAGAAGTGGGGACAAGCACTGACTAGAGCCAATCCATTCAGTTCTCATTCTCCGCCCTTCCCACCACGCCCTGTCAGCTGCTGAAGGAGGGTCTCTCTAATCCCCTACCACAGCTTTCTTCCCAGAAAAGCTGTTTGGGCAAGTTTGGGAGAGAAGCTACAAGTAACCCCAAGAAGACATCTATCTGGCTGACTGCCTACTTACTCTGTAGAGCAAAGTCAAAGGGAAGGTCAGAGTTTTCCCTGGACACGTGCACTTCCATTCAATGGATGTAGATGGCTGAACAGGAGAGGACTATTGATTCACCCAGCAATGGACTTTGACCCCTGGAACCAGAGCCTACGTCTGAGAGGGGCTACGGGGAGTGAGTATACACTGCTACACAAGGGACAAAAGAGAAAGGTAAGATTCCAGGGAAATGATCGCTTAAAGGGAGCCGGGGGCTGTGATTCTTAATAGGGCATAAGGCATAAAAACAATGACCAGCAGAGAAAAAGAAGTACCAGGAATGGATTTAAGGAGGAGAAAAGGGAAAGCAGGGATGGAGAAAGCTGCAAGTGTAAGGGTGAGCAGAGTGAAAAGATTGGGACCTAAGGAAGGCCTCTGGTGGGCCTGAGGATAGAGAGAACAGCTTGGTCCTCATGGGACTGATCCTGTTTCTTCCCAGGATTCTTCCTCTCCTACTCTTTCAAACTTCTTTCTTCTTTACCCTTCCTGGGGCCTACTCAGGTCCAGACTTGTTCCAATAAACCAGTCCAAGACCCTGAAATCATATGGAAGGGCAAAGGTTGGCCTTTATTCCTGTGGCCTGGGGTGATGGGTTGTGCAGACTGAAAGGATTTTCCAACCCTTGGAGAGCTGGCCATTGACTTCGATTGTGTCTCCATCAGTAACCACTCAATAAGCATTGAGAACAGAAAAACAAAATGGCCTCAAGGAGCTTACATTCTATGGGGGAAACATATGCATATATAATATATAATATGAGTGTGTATGCATATACACACAACCCCTCCCCAAAATGTATCCTCTTTTGGGCACCTCTCCAGAGGGGAACTACTACTTACAGTGTTATGGGGCACCATATGGGTCCAGGATTTTAACATAGAGTTCACAAACCTCCACTAACCAGTTGACAGAAAGCCAGTACACATAATTAGCTCAAAGCAAAGATATTCACTAAGATGGCATGGCAAGAATAGATGATACAAAACAAGCCCCACAAATCCTGAGACACACTCTCCCACAAACACACATAACGGCTGTGGGAAGAACAGGCTTAACTTAAGAGTACAATGGTAGTAAGGCACACACAAGAGGCAAAACCCATAATTCTGATACCGAAAGGCTTCCATGTAGGAGAGCCTTACCCCTCATGATAGCAGCATCTGTTGGGGAGAGTCCATTGCTTAAAAGGGCTTATGGGTCTGCTTCTCTCTGCAGAGGAACTTCTGAGTCCATAGCTAGCTCTTTGCTGCCGAAGGTCTCACTCCTTGAAGGTGCTTCTTCCTTCGGGCACGGAGAAAATATCCCTTCACTCCCTATCTCTCTGGAGGGGAATCTTGCTCCCCAGAGTGCCTGGAATTCTTTCAAAGTGACTCTCCAGCTACTGAATGGGCTGTGTATCTTGTGGTTTTGAGTCATCAATACAGTTACTCTGGGTTGTATTCACTCAAACTGCATAACAATATATTCAGGGCGAAGCTATAAAAGGTGACTTTATTTATAAAGCTTCTATAGTTAATTTTTAGCTCAACCAATGGTTGACCAAGGGTTGGTCCTTTGGTTCAAAATGAGAAAGGTTCTCCAAAAGGGATTAACAGGGTAGTAACATCTTATTAACACCTCGTTATCCGTCTCCGTCAGCCAGGGGTAACGTGTGCGTGTGACTGGACAAGATGGTCTTAGAGATCCTTTCCAGCTCTACACCTATGATTCTGTGACTCACTTCTCAGATGTTCTTTTGCTTTGGGTGTAAAAAAACCCGGTCCAATTAGTCTCCAAGACGCCCTCCAGTCCTGACAAAAAGCCTGACTCCGCCCCCTGGGTTCCTTTACTTCCCACGTGATCGCCCCGCCCTCTCCCGCATCTCGCGAGATTCTCACTTTCGGGGTCCGGGATAGCCAGGATTTCTCCGAGTCCAGAACTACGAGCTACCTGATCCGTGACAGGAGCACTTCCGGGTGGACTCTGGGGCGCGGCGGTAGCTGCAGAGGCGTCGGGAGAGGGGGCGGCCCGAGTCTGGGGGCTCCGTGAGTACCGGGGAATTAAACCCGGGCCGGGAGCCACTGACAAACCCGACCCGTCACTGCCAGCAGGTGGCTCCGCCCCTTGGAGACAAGCCCCGCCCCTTGGAGACAGCTCGCCTTTTCCACGTTTTTCTCTCCTCTGGGAAACAAGGGGAGATGAGGGTCCCAACTTCTGGGTTTCCTGTGTCTCGGTTCGGCCTCAGAGCCAATCCCTTCTAGTCCATGTCTGCGACATTATTTCTCCCTCTAAGACCTCCCCCTTCCTAATTAAACTAATCTGATCGAGCATGCGCGAGTGCCCCACTGGGGTGAGGATTCTAGGTCGCTAGTCGAAGAAGTTTACGCATGCGCAGGCAATCCTAATGAGGTTGGAGGGGTCTAGCCGAGTCTGTGGTAGAACCCTGTACGTGCTCGGCAACACGAACTAGGAGCCATTCATTGATTGATCCATCATCACCAGTGCTGGGCACCTCCATCCCTATCCCCATCCCAGAGCCTCTCGTGTGTCCTCCCACAGGTGCCATCAAGGGGAATCATCTGTGACTTGAGCAGTGGTGGTGAATTGTGGTCAGCATGTCTGCCTTCCGATCCGGCCTCTTGGTGCTGACATCCCCGTTGGCAGCCCTGATCCCACGCCTGGCACCCATTCTGACCTCTGCAGCTCGCCTGGTGGAGCAGACTCTGTACGTCCACCTGCAGCCTGGCCTCAGTCTGGGTGGGCCGGCCCAGCCCCACTCCAGCCATGTGCAGGCCACTGTGGAGGTCATCAATCTCATCACGGGCCTCTATGCTGGTGCTGATGCCTATAGGCATCTGGACATCCGAATCCTGCTGACCAACATCCGTACCAAGAACCCAACCTCACCACCTTCACTTGGCTCTGTGCAGAACCTAGCCCATCCCCCCGAAGTGGTGTTGACAGACTTCCAGACCCTTGATGGGGGCCAATACAACCCAGTTAAGCAACAGCTAGAGAGATATGCCACCAGCTGTTACAGCTGCTGCCCACAGCTTGTCTCTGTGTTGCTCTACCCGGAGTATGATCCAGGAGATACTTCCACAGACCCATCAGTACCCTATTCCTCTGCTCTTTGGTCAGCCTCCCCTATGCCTCGATCTCCCAAACACCTCCTACAAGGCTACAACCATGTGGTAGTAGGGGGAACATTTGACCATCTGCACAATGCCCACAAGTTGCTGCTTACGGTTGCCTGCCTCCTAGCCCAAAAGAGGCTCGTGGTTGGAGTAGCAGACAAAGACTTGTTGGCAAGTGAGTAGATGAGTCTGGGGGTTGACTTGGGGTGGGGAGGTTGGCAGAGTAGGGGAAGATAGACTCTAATGTTCAAGTCTTGGGAGTGACCTTTGGGTATGTGCACTTTATTCTCTTACTCCCTTTGGAATTGAAATGTGGGTGGTATAGTTGAAGGCTATGTTAAACTGAGCTTCAAAGTCCATATCTCTTTTAAACTCCTCCAGGTCTCCTCTATTATGATCTCCCCTTTCCTAGTTGGCAGGTTCCCTGGTCTGTGTAGCCTCCTCCATTAATAATCATTGTTCCTTCCTCTACAGCCTGCTTGAATGCTGCTTTTCTCAGTCAGCCACAACAAAAAACAGACATTTAGGTACCCTCTCTCCCAATCATAACCACCCTCTTCCATTTTTAGTTCTCTCTAGTACCCCTCCCCCATCAGTGTACCTTCTTTTACCTCCCTTCTTGCTCCATTTTCTCTCACTTCTTCCCTTAGATAAAGTGCTCCGGGAGTTACTTCAACCATATACAGATAGGGTGAAACATCTGAGTGAGTTCCTGGTGGACATGAAGCCATCCTTGTTCTTTGACATAGTCCCCCTCCTAGATCCCTACGGTCCAGCTGGCACTGATCCTTCCTTGGAGTGTTTGGTGGTTAGCGAGGAGACTTACCGTGGGGCGTTGGCTGTCAACTGCCGACGCCTTGAGAATGTAACTCCCACAGGGAAATGGGCAGAGGGAGTGGCTGGGAATAGGAGGGTGGGCAAATATGTGTTGGAGTGGGCTCACCAAAGAATTATGGGAGGAGTGATACTTTAGAAAGATACTGGGATGGGGGAGGGGTTATACAGTGGGATGGCAGTTTTGAGGTGTTGGGTAGGGGAAAGATGGGGAGAAAATTTGTAACTCAAAATCTCGTGGAAATGAATGATGTAAACAAGAAAATAAATAATTTATTTAAAAACAACAACAACAAAAAAGATACTGGGAGTGAAACAGAAAAGTTTGCAGCTTACATGCCAATTTCTAGGTTAGCTATGATTGGGTCCTTAATTTCACCCACTGAATAGTTTGTATGGCTTAAAAATGAGCCCTGGGGATTCAAGGCAGAGCTCTGTTAATTGTCTCCATTTTAAAATATCACCCCATATTGCCTTTACCTCTTGCCACAGGGGATAGAGGAGCTGGCTGTGTATCAGATTTCATTGCTGAAGAACCCAGACCGCAGTGAGAATGAGGAAGACAAAGTTAGCTCCTCCAGCTTGCGTCAGCGATTGTTGGGAACCCTCCTTCGACCCCCCAGTGTAAATACCTTCTACTTCCAGGGGCTAAAAGTGCTGGCTCCCCCTGAAATGTAGAGTACTGGCTCTTAGTGGGAAAATACCCTTATAGGGGAAGCCTACATGCACACACACAGGCCCAAGTGATTGTCCTAATCTCAGTTTTCTAATCTCCCCCTAGGGGGCCCCTCCATCCTTGACTTTTTCTACTTTTTCTCCTTTTGGCAGAAGAGACCAGATCTCCCCTCCAATGTCTATGTAGTGGGGCTGACAGGACTGAGTGGCTCAGGAAAGAGTACAGTGGCCCGGTTACTGCAAGACCTGGGGGCAAAGGTCATTGATAGTGACCAGCTGGGGCATCGGGCCTATGTACCTGATGGCCCTGCCTACCAAACTGTGATAGAGGCCTTTGGAACTGGTATGTCTTGTAGGGAAAGGTGAGGTGGTTGGAGGGGCTGAGAGTATAGAAACACCACACTTGTCTCACTGAGGTTCTTATTTGTGGCATCCTAGATATTCTCCATGAAGATGGCACCATCAACAGAAAGATTCTGAGCAGTCAAGTGTTTGGGAACAAGGTGAGTGTACTAATCTCTAAAGAGGTATGTGGCTCATATGCACTCCCCTACTTCCCATGGACCATGCATCCTTGACTCAAAGGCCCTTTCTTTTTCCCTTACCCTTGGAGTTTTCTATCTTTTATTGGTAAGGGGGGGGTCTTTTAGTTATCTTCTTGTAGGTCCCCATCACTTCCTTGCAGCTTGTTGCTGCAAACCTTATAGCAGCTGGCTTTGTCACAGGGGTAGGACTAGCGAATAACATCTTCCCTGGTCCTCTCTTTGCTACTAGAAACAGCTGAAGAAACTCACAGACATTGTGTGGCCAGTCATTGCCAAGATGTCCCGAGAGGAGATCAGCAAAGCTACAGCTGAGGGTGAGTGTGAAGGATAAGAGCTTCAAAGGACTGGTAGGAAAGTTCTTCCCTTGTCCCCTCCCCTACCCACACCTCCATTCCAGGGCCAGGGTATCCCACCCAACTGCCAGGCAAGCACATCCCAGAGAATCTCTGATCCAGGGCAAGTGGCTGGGATGAGAGATCAGTAGAATGACTGGGGTCCACCTGCAGGGAAGACCGTATGCGTGATTGATGCGGCCTTGCTGCTGGAAGCCGGCTGGAACAACATGGTCCATGAGGTGTGGACAGTCATTGTCCCAGAAAAAGAGGTAACTGGACCCCTCCTATCTCCCCTACCTCAGCCCCCACTTTGGGCTCCTGAATAGTTCCTGTGTCATGTTACTGGGATACATCAGAAGTATCATGAATGACAGGTTTTGTGTCTTCCAGGCATTAAAGCGAATCATGGAGCGAGATGGTCTGAGTGAAGCCACTGCCCAGAGCCGCCTACAGAACCAAATGAGTAATCAGCAGCGTGTGGACCAGAGCCATGTGGTGTTGAGTACACTTTGGGAGTCAGATATTACCCAAAGACAGGTAAGGGGATTGAATAGGAATCAGAGGGGAGGAAGGAGGGGTTCTAGTGAGTTCCTTTTGACTAATATGTCTTCCCACAATTTTCCTCTGAAGGTGGAAAAAGCCTGGACTCTTCTGCAGGAGCGAATCAAGAGCCAGTAATTCACTCGTGAAGGCTTCTTCATCTGATCCTTGATTAATGATGACTGATTAATGTGGTGTGGGAGAGTCCGAACTGGGCAGGTCCCGCCCTCGGGGGGAGAGCTCCTGGGGTATTCCCCAGGGGCTAGGCCCAGACAGAGGTAGTGCTGGGCTGCTCAGGCTGCGGTTCGGTGGGGAGATTGGAGGCCGGCCTGGAGGCACGGGCCACCCACACAACCCCAGCACCCACGGCCAGGCTGGAGGAAGGGCACAGCCGACCCCTCTGCCCTCCCTGCTTGGTGTGACAGGGGCCCCCCGGCTGGCTGGGACCAGGGGTGAGGATATGAAACTAATTAAAGACGAATTTTCCTGTAAGGCGCTGGCTTACTGTGCTCCTTGCTTCCGGGGAAGGTGGCGGGATGAGCCACACTTAGAGGTCCCAGCTCAAGTTGTGGCTGGGGTCTAGGGGCTAGGAGGCTGCGAAGCCCCGCTGCTGCCACCCTAGGATTATAACCAGCGCATCCCGGCCTCTGTAATCTAGCCCGACTAAGCCTGTGGGGCATTGTGGGAATTGTAGTTTGTGAACGGCCAGGAGAGAACGCTTCCTCGTTTACGTTATGTAAAGCAAGTGCATGAGCAAATGAATTCGCTAGAAAGTCACCCTCCTCCCCCTCCTTTTTTAAAATTAATATAGACTGCTCGATCCTCAGAAAATCTTGATTTAGGGGAGTGAGTGCCGTGAGAGAAGGATGCAAAAGGCAAGGATGCAAAAGGCTGTTACTGCTTAATACTTGAATTTAATTTCTGGCCTAATAACCCTTTTAAAATCCTTGATTGCACTTTACCCTTCTCCCTGCGCAGGCGCGGCGAGCCTACTTCTTACGCCCTGGGATTGGCGGGCTACTGCCCATGTGGGCTCGGGCCCCGCCCATGGGGGGGGGCTGTCCGCGGCGTTTCCGGTTCGTTTGGTCTGACAATGACGGAGCGGGGCGCCTCTCCGGAGGACCCCTGGGTCAAGGCAAGCCCCGTGGGCGCGCACGCCGACAAGGGGAGGGCGGGTCGGGCACGTGCACGCAGGGGGAGTGGGAGAGCGGGGGTTTCCCCCACTTCCCCTCAGTTCTCCCTGCCTCGCCCTCAGGGGCTCGGGGCTGGGGGCTGCGGAGACAGCCCGGGTCCCCCGCGTGCCCAAGTGGGGAGCCGAGAGAGCGGATTGTGTGTGAGTGTCTGCGGCGCGGGGGGCGGGGGGCAGGGGCGGGGGCTACGCCTGCAGCCGGCTCCGGACGGGCCGGAACCTGAGCGGCCTCCCTACCCCCGCAGGTGGAGTATGCATACGGTGACAACAGCCTGGACCCCGGTGAGTGGCCCAAGTCTGAGTGACGCGGCTGCTGCCCCTCGGGGTATCGGGATGGGTCAGAGTGTGCCCCGGCCTGTAGATATCCGATGGGGGAGGAAAGTAACGGGTCTCCCTCTTTTGTGCAGAGTAGGAGCTATAAGGGTTTGGAAGGCAGTGAGTGGCTATCTCAGAGCTGTTTGGTGGGAGGAAAACTGTCCGGGGGTCCGGAGGCCAACCTTAGCGTCCAGCTAAGGGCTTGAGGACGTGATTTTTCTTCGGTGCCTCTCTCTTCCAGGGCTCTTTGTAGAAAGTAACCGAAAGGGGAGTGTAGTATCCAGAGCCAATAGCATTGGCTCCACCAGTGCTTCTTCTGTCCCCAATACAGGTAAGTAGCAACCCCCTTATCCTTATTTCCAGTCAAATTAGGTTCTTTCCCTGTAAGAACTCCATTGTTTCCAGAGACCTGGGGTTTCAAGACAGCATCCAGAACTAATTTTCCCACTAACATATGAAGCATGAAGGTCACTTTAAGATTAGGATTACCCCACCCCTGAATTCCAGACGTCTCCCTTCCAAGGCTAAGGTTTGTGCTGCTTCTCTGTACTATTCAAACGATAGACACCTTGCTACTTTCTGACCCAACAGATGATGAGGACAGTGATTACCAACAAGAGCCCTACAAGGAGTCATACAAGGACAGGAGGCGCCGAGCCCACACACAAGCAGAACAGAAGAGGAGAGATGCCATTAAGGTGAGGGGGCACCCTGAACCCTTTGACCTCATTCAGGTAAACTATGGCCTCCTGGAATCCCAGGTTGAAATGTTTGGCATGTGACCTGTGTGCCAAGCAAATGGCTCATATATAGCTTCTCAACCTTGACTGCCACCCTTCGCAAAGTGGTCAGTTGATTCCAATCATGGAACCTAGTCTCCTGTGACAGCCTCCCTTTACTGTCTTTTCTGTGGGTATTGATTGGATGTCACCGCAGAAAAACTTCTGATGGAAGGCATTAGTATAACTTAGGTACTACTATGATCCTTTTCTTTCTCCTCCCCAGAGAGGCTATGACGACCTTCAGGCCATCGTCCCCACTTGTCAGCAACAGGATTTTTCCATTGGCTCCCAGAAGCTCAGCAAAGCCATTGTTCTTCAGAAGAGTATGGGACTGAGGGGGTAGAGTGTGTGTGTGTGTGTGTGTGTGTGGAACAGGTATCAAGGGATATAAACTAGAAAGAGGAGGGCAAGACATATGGATAGGGTCATGCCACTCTTCATGGATAACCTATCATGTTTTCTCTCCAGCCATTGATTATATCCAGTTTTTGCATAAAGAGAAAAAGAAGCAGGAGGAGGAAGTTTCTACACTACGAAAGGATGTTATGGCCCTGAAAATCATGAAAGTGTAAGTAAGTGGAGGAAAAGTAAGGCTCAGATGGAGAAAGGAGAGAGCCCTTAGGGACAAATATTTTGGCCATCATTTTGGTGTATAAGCAAATGAGTCAACTAGATAGTGCAGTGAGCCTGGAGTCAGGAAGATCCAAGTAAAAATTTAGCCTCAGATATACTAGCTTTGTGATCTTGGTAAAGTCATTTTACCTCTGCCTTAGTTTCCTTAACTAAAATGGGGATAATATCGCCTATCTCCCAGGGTTGTTATGAGGATCAGGTTTGTTCATGGCACTTGGAACTAGCACAGTGTCTGGCATAGTAGGCTTAATAAATGTTTGTTTCCATCCTTCTTCAGTAAATGCAATAACTTTAAAATCATGTTAGATCAAGCTCCTTCAGTTTGATCTACATAACCCTGGAAAGGATATCAGTGATTATTTAGTTCAACTCATGTTACAGAGGGGGAAAACAGGTCCAGAGAGGGGACTGTCCCAGCATTGACATAGCCCTGGAGGCAGAGCTGAGGGAAAGACAGCTTCTGATGTTCTCTATGCTTTATTTTGCTGTCCAGTTAAATATCTTGCACACATATCCTTCAGGTGTTTAATGCTAGTTTGAGTAAGTATAGGGGAAGAATAAGGGCAGGGATATCATAACCACTTTCTGCAACTGGGCCTTGGTAGTTAGTTGAAATTGGATGCACCTAGACAATCCTATAAGCTATTACAATGTCATTATTTTCTCATGACCAACTGATATTAATGCATTCCTAACTCAGGTTTTAAAGACTGGTAGGGGCCTCTGAGGAGTGTGAAGTGGGAGAGGGGGAGAAAGGATGATGTTGACACATACCATTATGTCTTTCCTTGGTTTCAGAAACTATGAGCAGATTGTGAAGGCACACCAGGACAACCCTCATGAAGGGGAGGACCAGGTCTCTGACCAGGTCAAGTTCAATGTGTTCCAGGGCATTATGGACTCTCTGTTCCAGTCCTTTAATGCCTCCATTTCTGTGGCCAGCTTCCAGGAGCTGTCAGCCTGTGTCTTCAGCTGGATTGAGGAGCATTGTAAGCCCCAGGTGTGCTGACTGAGACCACTGTAGGGGTAGGATGAGAACAGTTTGGTTGACAGCAACACCCACTCAGCTGAAGCCCCTTCAGGCAGGGTGGTCTAGGTCACCACCCTAGGTTGGTGGTGGATTTTTTTTTCACTAGATCTCTGATAATGCCAGTACAGGAAATTCCTTTAGCGGTGTAGATGGGGAACAACTAGGTGGTAAAACAGAGCACTGGCTCTAGAGTCAGGAAGACTTGAGTTGAAACCTGACCTTGGGCAAGTCACTGAACCCTGATTGCCTCACCTGCTAAGCCACATAGTCATAGTTGGCTGGGGGCTTTGAAAGTTTAAGTGACTTACCTAGAGCCACTATATACTACAGGTGGTACTTGGACCCCAATTTCTATCCGCCTCTAGTTTCCTTTGCCTTCTTTCTCTTATTCTTTCATCCCCCCCTTCCCCCAGTCTAACCTGGTTTTTGGTTGCAGTTTAAAATCCATCTGTAGATATTAAGCCACCTGCATGTCAAGCACTGTGCTAGTCCCTTTTACCCTTTAGAAAATATCTCACTGAATGTGTTGCCTTTGTGTCCCATCCCCCCCTTTCTAAGAAAGGCAGACTGCTACTTCTGGGTGTAGAAAAGATGCTTGAGGTGTGATCTTGGCCTAGACTCAGCCCTTTTCTTTTTTTTCCTAGACTCTCCAGGAGATCGTTACTGGGGTGCTGCACCAGCTGAAAAACCAGCTCTACTGACTGCTTGCCTTTCAGCCAACTCCACTGGAAATGTGGGAACGAAGAGGCTTGTTGAGTTATGGTTCTGACTTATCTCAAACAGAACATTTGCTTCATCTGCTGGGTTTTGGACAGCTTCTAACTTATTTTATCAATAGTAAGCAAACCCATTTCAGACCTGTGGGAGTCCTGGGGGGCCTTTGGATTTGTCCCCTAAAAATTACTTCTGACAGGAATCTGGAAGAGGCAGAGAAAGTATTTCTGTAATCCTGGAGTGCCACAGGCACTTATCCCCAGTGGTGCTGCCCTGTCTGTCCATGGCACAGACAAAATTTTTTAGCATGTTGTATATATGGGATTTTTTTTCCTAGGGATTCTGCCATAGTGATCAGAAACCTTATGACAGATTTCTTAACTTTTATTTCAATATAATCTTTTCAAGCTTACAATTTTATTAATTAAAAGTCAGGCAGGTCTTATAGTGCCTCAGGCTCACTTGCTCTTTTCAAGTCCCATTAGGGATACGTTGTCCTGTCCACCTCCTACTCGCTACCATGATTTCTATCAGAAATGAGCCAGGGGAGAGTGGAGAAGCTTCTGTCAGATAAGTAGAAGCCTACCCCCTCTCCCTTTTGCCAGGCTTAAAAAGACGACTTTACCATCCAATGGAAATTATTTTTATATCAAATTGTAATTGCAATAAATTTTACTAAATGCTTAAGCCCAAATTAGTTCTGAATTTATCAAGTCAAATTTTTGACTAAACTGATGTGAATAATATAGGTATAACCACCTGCCTCCTTGGTACTAATTAGTCTAGTCACTTTCCTCTAGTTTAGACTCCTCCTCTAGCCGAAAGGCAGTTGGAAGTGCCAAAACAACACCAATACAACCAGTCCAGGAAGTTCCTTTTGACTCTTCAACGTTATTTTGGAGAGGTTCCTCAGGGGTCTGGAAGAGCAACATTATAATCTTCGTCTGTCTCGATTCCAACTTCTTCCTGTAGGGCAAAGAGAAAGGTCAACTGAGACCTACCTCCACATTAAGGGGAGGGAAACAAAGGGGAAGGAGTTTGGGAGACAACACTTACAAAAAACTGCTTCTTACTCTTGGGGTAACCCTCAAGAATTGCATCAAACAGTTCAGTTGCCTAACAAGAAAAACAGAGGGTAGGCCTTAAGATGCTTTAGTGCTCTGTTCCAGCCCCTCCCTGCCCCACGTCCAAAGAGCCTTTCCAGGGTCTGTGCATGAGCACCAGGCAGATGCACTGACTTACCATCCTCTTGCGCTTCCTCCACTCTCTGTGATACCTCTGCTTCTCCTGATACACCTGGGCATGAACCCAAAAGATTATTCTAACTCCTTAGGAACCACCCATTCAGCTTCAGTTGAGCCAAGCCTCCAATAATCACTCCAAGGAATGAGTCCCTTCCTCTGTCCCCTTTACCTTTTCTTTTTCTTCTGGAGTCACATGGTTGGTAGCTGCTTTGATTTTACTCAGCCTTTCTGTATAATTGGCACATTCTTTTTGTAACTCCTCAATCTCTTTACACATCTCTGGTGTAGTCAGGGAGCTAGTCAGTTCTTTCAGCTCTAAAAACAGCGAGACCAACTTTAGAAATTATTCCCGAGGGACCTATATTCCCCATTAACCTGGCAGCTCAGGATAAGGGAAACAGAAAGGACTACAGGAGAGTTACATACATAACAGTGAGGTCACCAAAGAAGATGTAGAAAGAAAGGATTACAAGAAGGCTGTATTTTTCAGCAGTTCTAAAACCCTATTTCCTATTTCTTAAGTTGGTACAATTCAAGTGAGTTCTAAATGTTTGTGCACAGTACTAGGGTTACCAAGAAAAATGAAACAGCCCCTAAAGAACCTATTATTTGGAGGGAGGGAGAGAGAATTTTTATATGGATAATTAGACCAAGGGCATTCAAAGACAACTATTAGGGATTATTATAGACCTAGCACCTGAGCAGCTTTGAAGGAATATCGATATTTGGAAAATGGGAGATTGGAAGAAAATGCATTCCAGGCAAGCAGGAGAACAAATGGCAAGTCTGGAGAACATCTAGTAGTTCAGATTATATGGAAGAGAGCATAATGAGCTAATGCTGGACAGATAGGTTGAGGCCAGATTGTGGAAAGCCTTTAATGCAAAGCTACAGAGTATGTTTTTCATCATAGAAAAGTGAATATTTTTTGAACAAGAGACTGGCTTTCCCATTCTTAAGATTCTTTTGGCAGCTGTATGGAGGATGGATTAGAGAGAAGACTGGAGTCCCATTAGGAAGCTTATAGTACCAGTGGGAGGTGATAAGGAAGTGTCCCTGTGGCCAGAAAGAGATGCAAGAGTTGTTATGGAGATAGAATCACCTGGCAAGTGAGAACACCAGAAGTAAAGAAAAAGGAATTAAGGATGGCTGAAGTTACAAACTTGGGTGATTGGAAAGATGACAGCGGCCCATGCAGATTAAGGCTGGATATATAGACCTGGGAGCTGATGATATAAAACACTGAGGGGTTGAGTTAAGAAGAGGGTGCAGGAGAGGCCTTTGAGGGACATCTATGCTTAAGGAACAAGGAAATGAATGATAAGTAGGGAAGGGAGACTAAAAAGAACAAGCAAGATAATATAGGAGAGGAACTTGGAGGAAGAAGTATCACAGAAGCCAAGAAGACTACTTCGAAAGAAGGGACTGTCAACAGTATGAAAAGCTGCAGAGAAAACAAAAGAGGAGTAGTGTAAAAAAAAAAGCCACTGGATTTAGCAGCTATGAGATTACTGGAAGCCTTGGAAAGAGCAGTTTCAGGAGACTGGTAAAGGTTAAAGTCTGATTATAAGGGGCCGAGAAGGGAATGGGCATTAAGAATTGGAGGCAGCCAGTACACACTTCTTTCTATGAATCTGGAGGAATGATAAAGGATAACAATTTTGTGGTGACTGGCTGTTAAATGATAGCATTTTAAGAATGAGTTAAGATCTGGGAAAATTCACAGACAGTAGGGAAGGAACTTGTAAAATGTGAGAGACCAGGAAGAAGTGATGACCAAAGGAAGGTGCTAGAGAAGGGGATCAATTAATCAACTATCGATGATTAAAATCTGTGTGGCAAGCACTGTGCCAAGCACTAGGGATTCGAGGAAAAAGCAAGAACAGTTAACTACTTTCAAGGAGTTTATACTTATGATAACACATGAATCACTGAATACAAGAATGTAGCCTCAGAAGCAAGGCAGTGGCAGACAGCCCACACAAAGGTCTCTTTTAGGAAGTTGAATTAAGTCAAGCTTAGCAAGAAAGGCCGCCTCTTCTTCCTCAGAGACTACAGGTAAAGATGAGTAGGAAAGGTAAAGGAGCTCACAAGAGAGTGCTTCAGTTTTCTCAGCAAAGTAGTGGGGACACAGCTATCTGCAGAGAGGTAGGGGATAAGACAGACTTAGCAGGGGTGGGGAACCTGCAGCCTCGAGGCTATATATGGCCTTCTAGGTCATCAAGTGCGATCTTTTGATTGAGTCCAAGTTTTACAGAACAAATCCTTTTATTAAAGGGATTTGTTCTGTGAAATTTAGACTCAAAGGGCTGCACTTGAGGACCTATACAGTCACATGAGGCCCCAAGGCTGCAGGTTCTCCACCTCTGGGATTGAGAAAAAGATTTGGATGAGTCCTTCAGAAGAGTGAGGTAAAGTCAATTAAGGAAAAACAAAAAGATTGCTGTGTCATGGTGGTGGGGAGGGCTCAGCTGAGATTAGAAATATGAATTTTTAGTGGTCACATTTAGTCTGAGCAAGACTTAAGGATTGGCAGGTAATGCATGAACAGTAAGTGGTAAGACAAAGAGACAAGGTATTAAAGAGGCTGGTTCATGGCAACAAGGATCTGGACAGTGTGATGAAGATGGATGAAGAAGCTGCTGACTGATGGCATCAGAGGGAAGGGAGGGTTTATAAATGACAACATGGAGCAAGGAACAGGATAACTCCTACTGAATCAATATATGAAAAGGCACTAGAAAAAGAACCAGCACTTGAGAGGGCAAGGCAGTTGGGGTTAAGTGACTTGCCCAAGGTCACACAGCTAGTAAGTGTTAAGTGTCTTAGCCCTCTCCCCTCCAAAAAGAAAAAAAGACTAATTGATAGTCTTTTGTATTTGTGCCACCTTTGGGTCAGATACATATATAAAAGCAACAAACCTAGAATTTAACAATTTCCCGACTGTTAGGTAATTTCTGAGTTAGCTCTTTCTCTGCCAGCCACCTGGCTACTTACCAGCTTCCATGTGACGGCAGCTCTGCTGGACACTTTGGACTTTGGAAGTGAGTGACAGAATTTCATCATCAAGGTCTTTGAGATCTGTGTCACTCACAGTATCAAATTCATCCTGCCACAGACAAGGAAACAAGAAAAGTACCAGCCCTGAACAGTAGTCAAGGCAAAGAACTCAAACTATGTAAGGATATATACAAAACCCAGTAATTCTGCCCTATCTCCAGAATCCTCATTCTGTCCTCTAGGGTAGTGGCATCAAACTCAAACAGAAACATCAGCTCTGGCGCATAATGATCCCCGCAGGCCCCATGTTGTCTCAAAAAACAACATATTAACATTATGTTCCGCTGTATTTTTATTTATTTTGTTAGATATTCCCAAATACATTTTAATATGATTCAGGCAGCATTCCTGTGCTTGTCATCTCTGCTCTAGATGAAAGGACCCTTGTAAACATAGGCAGAATTAAAGCATAAGGAGAATGGTGAGTTACAAAGGTCAGTTCATTTAATTCAGCAAGTATTTTATGAGCACCCAAAATGCTTAGAGCACTAAATGGATGATACATACACAACACATTTAATAAATATTTGTTGAATAAGCATTTTGTAAAAATGCTAAGATATACTGCATATTCTCAAGGAGCTTAGTTTTAGCAGGAGGAAAAAGAAAACAATTACATATTGCTGTTTATGAGTTTAAGCTTTAAAACAGATAGTAATATTAGCTAACATTTTTATAGCATCTACTCTGTGCCAAGTGATTTAGAAATACTATTTATTTAATCCTTACAACAACCCTGGGAGGTGCTGTTATTATTCTCATTTTACAGATAAGGAAGCTGAGGGAGGCAGAAGTTAGATGACTTCAGTAAGTTCCTGAAGCTGGATTTAAATTTAGGTATTCTTGTCTCCTGTACCAACTGTCTATCCACTGTGCAGAACCAGGAGAGCACCGTAGGTAGCAACAGCAGTATTGCAAGGAGTGCCATGCAGCTGTAACAAATGCTATGGGAATTCCGTAATGATAAAAATCACTGTAGGCTAAAGTTGTGAAAGCAAACTGTGGAAAAGATGATACCTGAGCTTGGATTTCCATTGGCAAAGGGAGGTGCATTTCTGGGTGGATGAACGATATAAGCAAAGGTATGAAAGTTTTCGGGAATCAACACAGTGTCTTTGAAAACAACGACACAAACCTGACTCGAATGAAAGATTTTTAATTGGGAACAGTAAAACAAAACCAAAAACCCCAAGCTAGACAGAGTAAGACAATATTATGTAGGGACTTGGGGAGGCGCAGAAGATGAGAATCATTCCTGAGGTCCTATTTAAAGTCACTTTTCAGGAGATTTATCTTGGTGGCTGTGTGCAAGACAGAATGGAAGAGAAAACAATGGCAGAGAAGTCAAATAAGATGTTATTTATATGAGGGTGTGAGAGGACCCAAGCTGGTACAGAATTTAGTAGATCTGAATCGTCAGAGCAAGGAGTTTTGAGATTTTTCTCCCCCCAAAGTCTTTTCCCCCTAGGCTAAGTACAGACCACAACATCACATAAAGGAAACTGTGGGGCACACAATCTGACCAATAATAAAAACCTTGAGAGCATTTCCACGGGAGAGCTCTGGTGAGCTCCTGGAAGGGCCTCGCTGGCTCAGGGGGTGGGTGTTCCTGTGCCAATCGAACCCTGAACGCAGACCCCAGGGCGGCAACTCTCACCTGGTCCGCAAAATAGATCTTCTGCTTGCCGTACACCTTCTCCTTGATTCTGCCCTGCTGCGCCAGCTGCTCCAGGGCCTTCACCACCGCCTGGCAGAGACAAACGGGAGGTTGGGAGAACCCGGCCCGAGTGGGCTCGGGGTGGGGGCGGAGAACCGGGAGACCCGTCTCGCGTGGGGAGGGAAGGAGAGTGCGGGGAGGGGCGCCCTGGACAATGCCTCCTCATCCTGGGGCCGCCTGTTTCGGACAGTGGACACGCCGGGTCCCGGCTGCCTTTCGGGGGTCTGGAAGCCCCAGAAGCCGAGGTGCCCTCGGCTGCTCGGGGGGCGTCTCACCGCCTTGCCAAGCCCGTGATCCCGCTGCAGGTTCCCGAATACATCCTGGGCGCTGTAGGGTCGATTCTGCTCCCGTAAGTAACTCAGGACAAGCCCAGGGGCTGTGGGGAATGGACAGTCGTCACTTCGTAGCCGGGGTCGACGGTGTTAGACAGTCCCCGGCCACTCCACCCGACCCTCACCTGCTGCCAGCTCCGCACGGCCTTTACTCATCCCGTTCCCGCCACCAGTCAAACAGCCGGAAGCGGCTGCCAGCTGGCGACTTCCTCCTTCCGGGAACTGGCAGAGCGAGACCGAGCGTGGTGATTGCCTCGCGTGACTCTAAGGCCGTCCCAGGTGTTGGCTTTAGGTGAGGAACTCTTCCCGGCCACCGTAGAGCGTGGCGTACGTTTTTCCATCTCCCCAGGTTGGGGGGAGGGGGTGCTGTGTCCTCTACTTAGGTACGACACAACTCCCCCACCTCGGAGAGGAGGCGCCACTCAGTGTATTAAGTAGGGACTAGGCTACACGAACACGCCCATCTGAGGCTAACAGCCGTCCCCCAAGGCTTTCCTAGGGCAGTGACTGTCTAGCGAAGGCCGCGCAGCCTACAGAACGTTTCGGGGTCGGTGCGCCGCTCTTCTTGCAGACGCAGGGGCCCGCCCCCAGGGGGCGCTCGGCCCTGGGCCTACAGGGACGGGGTGAGGCCGGTGAAGAAGGGGCTTCGGTCGGAGTGAACGGAGGCTAGTTTCCTGTTGGCCCAGATCAAGGCTTGCCACCTGACAGGTGCTTTCGATTTACGCCCACATAGGTCTGTGGGACAGAGCCCGAAATAAATATTTCTAGTTTCTGAGATCAGTTGTGGGCCGGAGAACAGCTGGCCGTTCAAGCAAGAGCCAGCGAAAAAGGCGGGCACCTTCTGAACCTCTCTAGTCAGAATCTTTCAGTCAGCCCTTAAAATAGCCTGTCTCTTACAAGGGGTGAGGGAACTAGGGATGGAGGGCCTGGTCATGGATGATTTGTCTGTAACCAAAAAGAGAACAGGAAGGGGGCCCTTTCCCAGTGGTTCCCCGCCCTTCTAATGCTGCATGGAACGTCTTATTCTCCTGGTCTCAAGGGCAGGCTACTTCACTGGCAACATTAACAACAAAAAATTTTTCTCATACAAGATTTATTTTCGAATACCTGCCCTCCCACCCATCCCCCAATTCACAGTGGAAAACAGATTCAGAGCAGGAGCCCCTAGCTAGAGGAAACACCCTAAGAAACTTTTAGTTTCGAAATCCTGGCTGTCTTTCCATAATTGCTTACTTTCAAACCTTGCTACCTATTGTCTTTACGTATCACAGCTTTACCCAGCAAGACGTGAGCTTTAAATTGTCCCAGGTGGTAGGAAGAGGGAACCTCTCTTCTCAAACTTCACATAAAGATAATATGGCAGCTACTTTTTCTCCCTTCCCTTGGTCAAATATTTTATTCACTGCCCCCTGCATTTCTTGGAACAAACTACAGCAAAAATGAAAATACCCCAAATTGCAGCACACGGAAATGGGCTCTAACATCTGTCATCGTCTGGGAGTGTAGGAGGAATGGTCCCTGAGGAGCAGCAAAGGATTAGTGCAGAGGAAAAGTGGATGGTTTGATTTCCTATGGGGAAGCAAAGGATTCTAGATTCAGCCCCAGGGGATACAGTGGTCTCCAGGGGTTTTCCCCAAGTTAGGAAAGGGGAGAAATTGTGTGGCATATATCATTTTCTTGAATGATTACAAAAAGAATTATGGCATGGGAAGGCCCTGTCAGAGGGGCTGCACATTGGAAAAATTCTTATGCCAACTGCACTTATCCTTGAATGAAGTCTCTAGAAAGGCTAGGGAGAAATCAAAATAAAAATAAGTAGTGTAGAGGCTGGCAAGGATTCAGAAAGCTGGTGCAAGAACTGAATAAATGCCACTGGGCCATCTAAAGTGCTACTCTGCCAAGCCCTACAGAGTTGTTCACAAATGGCTTGGGGGGGAGGTGGAGAGGAAGGATAGGAAAGAAGTTCAGAAATGGCTATTGCTTTGCTCATTATTTAGGTTAGTGCTTAAATAAAGTGAGGGATTAGCAGGGAAACAGACAAGTAGGAAGCTCCAAGGGCTGACATGAAACCGAGAAGACCTGGGGAGCAAATCCAGAACCCTCCCCAAACTCCACAGCACAACCAGTAATTCTGGCAGAGATCTTGCTACCCACTCCCCCACTCCCAATGTTTTCTTCCCTGACCCTTTTTCTTGAAAGCAGTCTTTCTGGGTACTGGAGAGACAAGGCCATAAGTAGTAGCAGGGCAAGCCTGCTCTGCAGATCCAAGGACAAGCTTGCTTAGAAAAAACAAATCATGATTAGGAGAAACACAGCAATGAAACCTTCCCAGTCCATGCAGCTGGCCCCAGGGGCCTCTAGCACCACCCCACTGTATTAAGAGCCATTCTACACTTTGGCTTTAAGGAAAAGGATGGATGAAGGGGAAGTAAGATGGGCAGTTGTTTTATATAGCGTCCCTGAGCACCCACACCTTGTAGCAAACATCATCCCATAAGAGAGAAACTCTGGAACAATGAATCCCAGGGACCAGTTCATCAAACTCCCTTGTTCCCAGCAAAGAAAGTACTATCCTGATGGAAGAAGCTTCACTTGAGTTTGGCCTCCATCACCTATGACTCGGAGCTCATAAGTGGGTATCCAGCTAGAGATAGGGTAGTATTCTCTCCAAGCAGGGGCCCAAATGGCTAGCCAACAATGTACACAGATAATCAAATTTGGGAGGTGGGAACCAGATTCTTCTTTCCCTACCTCCATCATCCCCAGAGAGATAGGGGTAAAAGGACCAAAACCACAAACCATTCCCCCAAAAGAGGATGTGCCTCAGTGGCTCCGAGAGCTTGAAGGATCTAGCTGATTGAGCTCTGATTGGTCCAGCAGTTCAAAGTCATCTCCCTCAGCATCAGTGTCCAGATCAGAGCTGGGGGCCCTTAGAAAACCTCGTCCAGCTCTTTGAGGGGCAGCAGGGGGTGCCTGTTGTTGAGCCCTTGACAAGGCCAGCTGGATCATACCCTGGGAGACCAGGCTGGCAAGGTTGTTGGTGAGGTTGGCTCCCGTGGGAAGAGTGCTAAGTAAGAGCTCAGGCAGGGCAGCCTCATCCTGGGTGGTGGTGGGCTCCTCAGCTCCTGGAGGAGAACGATAGGCAAGGCTGGGAAGCCCTATGCTGGTGTCATCCTCATCATCCAGGCCTGTAGCATCCACATTAATAGAAGGGAAGTCAGGGAGGTCCCGGGCAAATGATTCTTCAGGGTCACTATGACCATCCAGGTCTAGGAAGAATGAGGAAGGGTCAGAAAAATGGCTGCTGCTCCCTGTACCACTTCCCATCCTCATGGTATCCCACCTATGAACTGAGCCAGTTACATATAATCAGAGGCCATTCCCACCCAAGACTTGACCTTGTGAATTCAAACCCTTGTGACTAGTTACCTTTCTTCTACTGACAGGTCTGAATAGATGATGCTTGGACAAAATTGTCTTTCTATGCTCTCCCTGCCTACTCATATAGACTCTCTAGGAACAAACACAACCACCTCCAAAACAGGAGTTTCCCAATCCCTGCCACATACAGGATCTGGAATATGAGGCTACTACCAAGACCAAACCTTTCTCTCTCTCTCTCTTTTTTTTGGAGGGGGAAGGTAGGGCAATTGGGGTTAAGTGACTTGCCCAAGGTCACACGCCTAGTTTTGTGTTAAGTGTCTGAAGCCAGATTTGAATTCAGGTCCTCCTGACTCCAGAGCCGGTGCTTTATTCACTGTACCACCTAGCTGCCCCCTGAAACATTTAAAAGACATTTTGCCTACATCTTGACTTTGGTCACATCTGACTTCTACCTGCTGTACTATGGCCTCAAAACCCCAAGCCACTTAATCCTAAAATAAGGGGTCTGGTGATGCCTCTCTTCTATCCGATCTACAATCCATTCTACCAGGCGAGCTTACAAACATGGTCAAAGCCGCTGTCTGGCTGAAGGGAGGATGTGTGTGAGGGGGAGGGGTGTTGGGTAGTGCCTCACCTTCTGATCCCTCAGTTAGTGGTGTCTGCCCCCTTGAGAGATTGAATGTGCCATTATCTGTGCAGGAGACCTCAGCATCTGAGTGCTCTGAGTCTGTGATGGCCAATTCCCTAGCTGCAGTGGAGTCGTCCAACTTAGAGGAAAGCAAGACAGAGAAAACTTATTAAGAGCTCCACTTAATCACCTGTTAAGGGGAGACATTGGGCGTGGCTCCCAGAGATGGTTAGGCTTATTAGAAAGAGGCCTGGGAATAAAGGCCAGGCTTGAGAAAATGGAAATGGAAATAAAAACAGCAAGTCCCACTCCCTCAATAGCTGTCGAACGCTAAACCCGCCCGCTTCCAAGCGCCCTGGTCTCAGTGCGGCACAGGCTGTCAGGAAGCTGGCAAGGGAACCAAATGCTTAATGGACCTAACTCCGTGTTACCTGAGGACAGAAGGCAGCTAGCTCTTCTTCACTATCACTGTTGTCCTCCAGAGCACGATCAGAGTGCAAGGCTCGGGCACGCCGCACTGTATGAAAACACAACAGAGAAGGCCCATCATCCTCTGGTGAGTATTCCTTACTGGGCTTTCAAGATGTGAAACCAGAGCAGGAATGGGACAGGTCACTTTATTTGAAAGGGCCCCAAAGAACAGTGATCATGCCTAAGGGTGTGGAGCAGGAAAAGTTGATGGCACAAGAAAACATTGCTCCCAACTTCCCCCACCTCCACTTGTTATGCCCATTAAACACCTAGCAAACGAGCCTATCTAACACTTGTCTAGAGTGACTTGGTGCAGACTCAACATCAAAAATGCCAATGTTCATACTGTTTCTGCAAAGAACAAAAAGAAGACTTCTATCCTGAGTTCAATGATATTCATGAGGGACACTTATGTTTTCCAAGTAACCCAGGAAAGACTGAGGACCATTCCTTATAAGCTCTGTTATTCAGGTCTTATGTGGGCTATGCTGTACCCAACTTGCAGAAGAAGAGAACTTCTTCACTGCCACTTGCCCCGGGGTCTGATGGTTTGTGCCCAATATGATCATTGTGGGTTCTAATTTGGCAAAAATATCAAGTTCACCTTTCCTATTATCCATCCCCCAAGCTGATCCCAGGCATGTAAAACACTATTCTTTCCATCACCTATTCTCACCCCTAAATTGCCTCCCCACAGGAATCAGATACCCTCAGAATACTTACACTGCCTTTCCCTCTGCCTGGACATCATGTAACCGTGGACGCTGAAGTCTAGCCGCTGCAGGGCTGGCTCAAGCTTCGTGTACAATCGATGCCCCAGTCTGTGGTACACAGCAAGGGGCCACAGCAGGAGAGAAAGAACTGAAAACAAGAGTAAGAAGGGGCAAGAAATTCCAGAGGAAGTTATACAAAGTAAATTTAACTTCTTTTCCATAATGCTGAGATCATATGTTGCTGAAGTTGCAGTAGAGGTGTTTTTGTGTTTTCTAGCATATATCTCTGCGTATTCAAATGGATTTAGGATTGCTCATAACTATGTATTGACTTCTTCCCGAAACTAACATATTCTTGAGGGCAAGGAAACCTACTCCCCTCTGTATCATCTGGTACAGGATTCCAATGGTGAGGGGAGATCAGGGTAGTAGTTTTGAGAATATATCACAGTTTAAAGCCACATCATGTAATCAGCTACACACAATTGTTGAGCCAAAAGGCCAAACAGTAAATGGCTCAGAAATTTCACATGGTACTAAATGAGGTCAGGCTAGATCATTGCTGGAACTTAAGAAATCCAGCCTTAGGTGATTTCCTTGACAAGCCAGCAATAAATAATTAAATTATAAAATGCCAATGAAAATATGATGGAATCCAGTTCAGGGCATTTGAGAATCATGTGCAGGGGAGGTATCTTAGGCACACACACTAAAAACTCTCTCCATAGGAGAAACCACAAAAATCTTCTTGTAAGTGGGAATATATTTGGAAACCAGGATTTCAAAGAATGATTCGCTAGAATTGAATCCACCAATATGCTAGGGCTCCTTCCCACACCCCAAAAACTCACATTTATTTGTATGTACTTTATGTGTGCATGGTATCTCCTGCTAGAATGTAAGTGTTCTGAGGATACGGATTCTTTCATTTTTGTCTATCCCGAGCACCTAAATGCTTGTTGACTGAATGACCAGGAGAAAGACTTTATTTGTATAGGGGACTGTTATAGATAAAAAGTTACAGAACATAAAAAAAAAAGGTCAGGTCACTTCCTTAAGGACATGAAGTCACAAGAGCTTTCTCTCTGGCCACAAGGTCAGTTATGGTTTTGGGAAATCTGTGAGTATGTTTATGTGTAAAACTTACCGAATAAGTAGGAAAGCAGGAGGCCAGGAATATAGCGGCCCAGGACAGCCAGAAAGGTCAATATACCGCAGCTCAACAGGCAGAACTGGGGAAACCAGGAAAACAGCATTAGGTTTCTGATGTATAAGGAAAGGCCAGGCTGAGATAATGCTTTCTGATCCATGAGTCAAGTCAAGCAATGGACATGTTAGAACTGATGGTGCCTAGATGTTACTGGTAGGGGAAAGAGGGCTTATCATTTCTATTCAAACTCCCTTTTTATGCAGCTAACCTCACAGGGCTGCACTTCACATTAAGGCATTTGTTTGAATAGGACTCAGCCAAAAAATGCTTTCTTAAAAGCACAAGGTGGTTGTTGTGTTTTTTTTTTGTTCCAGGAAAAAAAAAAAACAAACAACCCCCTCCCACCGTAGTAACCTCACACACAACACAGAATGCACACAGACATGCTTTCTTGCTTTGAGACAGGAAAATGGCACTACTGTGAGCTCAGTTTAAGTGTCAGAAACCAGACTCCAGGAGTCACCAACCAGGGTCTTGGCCCTTGGTAGAGAGAATCTCCTCCTGCTACCTTTCTTTGCTTCCACTAATGCCACTGCTTTGCCCTTCCTGGATGACAGTGCTTAACTCCTGATAGGGTTTAACAGTAATAAGGTTATGTCAAATAGAGAATTCCAACCCTGGACTGGGGGGTAGTGAAGGAAGGGAGAATGTAAGGGAGGGTCTTACCTTGCCTGGGTTTTGCTTTTTGAAAAGCAAGAGATTCCTTATGAAAGTGGTCCCACTAACCCAGCCTTCGGCTACATGGTGGCAGAGCTCAGGCATGCTAAGGAGCCGAGGGTGTACAAAGCCCCAGCTACAGAAGAAAGAAGGGGATCTGTGAACGGGGGGGGATGGAGGTTCCCCAGGTGTACTGAGAACTTGGTACAAATGCTAACTAATGTATTCTAGGCATTAAATTAGGCTTGGGCAGTGGCCAACCCCCAGGTGCCATGGAGATGAAGCATGGCCACATGCTGACAGCTGGGCTTTCTTCTTAGCTCACAGGTTGAAACTTGAAGTTGGGAAGCAGGAGAATGAACTTGTTCCAACAACCCCCTACTTGGTGAGCAAGAAGCCGGTTGCATGGGTAAACCTTGCTCCTCTCCCCCCTCCCCAGGGCTCTTTGTACTTAAGTATTTTCCCATTTGTATTCAAGCCTTTACAAATCACTTTGATTGCAATACAGGAATAAAAGTAGCACACAATCTGATACCAACACTGCTGAGATGAAGGCAACTGGTGGTGTGTAGGGAAAATAAAATAAAACCAAAATAAACCACACCACAGAAATCTTCCTGGGATCAGATGGATGATGTGAATGAAATCAATAACAAAAGCAGACACTATAGACACGAGAGTTATCTTTGGCTTGCTGGTGCTAGAAACCAATGTGTTCTCTGACAAAACATTAAAAAGCCAGAGGTCACATAATACACTAGATGACCTAATATAAAAATGTCAGGAAACATTACCTTGGTGCCTTTCTACTGTCCCACTGTAGCTGAGTAATGCTTCTACTATCTGCCCCCATCCCTCTGTCTCCTACCCCTGACATGCCAAGCACTAAAATGTTTCCTATTCAAAAACTTCTTTCAAAGATCAAATATTTCTGTACACATTTTGATTGAATTTTGAATATGCCAAAGATGCTTATTTAGAACAAATCAGGCTGTAATCCTACACTGTGTTTGGAGAGCAAGGTTATTAAAGAATCAAACACCACTTCTCAGAATGAATCAATCAGAGCAATGAAAAGGGATTTAATTAGTTTTTCATACCTCTCATTGTCTAATGCGTCGGGTCTTGCCACTACAACATTAAAACAAACATCAGCATTAGTTGGTAGGAAAAACTGAACATGATAATGTTAGGCTGTTGTTACTAGCTCTATCAGCTTGACAACTCAAGTTTTAATAGGTTTTGGGCAAGTACAGCAGCAAACACAACAGAGTCACCAAGTTATACTATAAAGTTAGGGAGCTACAGACAAGGGTATGTTAATCTAAGCCTGTTTGTTTCTCCAGGGAACCCAAAATGGAAAAATAATTTGTTACTACACAACTAAATTTGCAGAAGATGGAGGCCAATGTTATTAAAAAAGGAAAAATGGTCCATCAGGAACATGTTTGTATAGCTGTATGTGTTCACACAAGTCTCTATTTGCCTGGCCAATAATCTATCAACACATAATCAAGTCAGATCAACACCTTTAGGCATCATCTCTAGATAAGTTATTTCACAAAATCCCCCCCTCTAGCCCTGATTTCTTTCCTGAGCTTAGGTCCCACAACTCCAAATGTCTACCTAGACATCCCACTTTGATGTCCTAACAGTACTTCAAAATACACAATTCGAAATGGTCACTCTACAAATTACAATGAGATACATTAAACCAAATGCATCATCTTCTCCACCTCCCTACCCCCCACCCTAAGCTCCCATCTGGCTCTTCCTTCTGACTTTTTCTACCAAAAGTCAGAACAATTTTTTCACTTTGCATATGCAAGCAGTCACCAAATTTTAGTGATTCTTCTTTTTCAATGTGTCTGGTACCTATCTTTTCCAGTCTTTTCTCATTACTACTATTCTACTTACTACCTCACACCCAGACTACTGCAATGGTCTCTTGATTATATCTATGAAAGACTCTTCTCTTGAGGCAATTTCCCCTCAATATTACCCTGTATATTACCACAAGATTATTTTTCTAAAACAATACTTTCAGCATATCCTCCTAATCAAAAGCCTTCAGTAACTCTCTCACTCTCCACAAGATCAAAGTCTAGGCTTCTTAACATGGCATTCAAAGCCTTTCACAATCTAATTCTAATCTTACTTTCCAACCTTATTACTACTGCGCTAGAAAAAAAAAATCTACTCATTGTCTCCCAAATACCTCACATTTTCTGGCAAGTTTAACATATATATAGTGCCTACTGAGTCCAGAATACTCCACTAGGTGCTAAGGGACAATGTGAAGATTAAGTAAAGAAATTGTCCCCATTATTATGGAACTTTTTCTCCAGTAGGGGCAGAAAAGATTACCTATACCTATAATTACTTACACACACACACACACACACACATACACTCTCTCTCTCTCTCTCTCATATACAGGAGAAGCAAATAAAGAGAGTAGTATTCAAGATCCAAGAAGGATCATAACTAACTTAGGGGAAATCAATGAAAATTTTATGGAGTAAATGAAGTTTTAGGTAGGCCTTAAAGAATGTGTAGGATTCTAAAATGGGGATGGGGAGGGCAGGAAATTTATATATAAAGGGAGGGCAGAGATAGTATGAGCAAAGGTATCCAGGCAGGATAGCATGCAACATGTCCTGGAGACGTGCAGTTATGATCAAGAGAGTTTAAAATGAAAACTAATTCATAGAGAGCAGCATCTAAGAAGATAGCTTGCTATAACACTGAGACAACTACAGGCAAATGCAGTAAAAATATATAAAATAAGTAAGTTGAACTAATTATCAATATGTTACTTCTAACTAGAAGTTTCACTAAGATTTGGAAGGGTGGAACTCATAACTGAAATGTGGCAATAATAGCTAACATTCATATAAAACATTAAGATCTGCAAAGCACTTTACATATATAATCTCATCTTTAACAACCCTGTGAGGGATGAAGACATATCTTAGTCAAAAGGAGCAGAACAGATAAAAAGGGCAGCAGAGTAGCATTATATATTAAGAAGACATATTTATGTGAGCAAATCCATTAGCTGAAATGGGATGGAGATCAAAGGAGGGAGAAACATATGCAGTATTTTTCAAGGAATATAGACTATCTAACCAGAAAAAGATAAAGATAAAAGTTTGGTTAGGGAACATTTTTAAAAATTTGGCACAGGTACATGATATAATCATGACAAGGGACTTCAACTATCTTATCTGGACATCCATTGGAGTGTAGTAAAAAAAAAATAGGGCAGCTGATAAATTCTTGACTTGTCTTAATGATAATTTCATTCTTCAAATGATCAACAAAGGATATTGCTGCTCTGGACAGGATCCTGATCAATAAAGAACCACTGGGATGGAACCTTGTGAGAAAATAACTACTCCATCTTAAGAGTTCATAGCAGAGAAGGAGAGGAAAACCAGAAAGAATCTGATCCACATCAAAGTTTGGAATTTCAAAGAGCTCAAAGGAAGGAACAATAGGATTCCACTGCCTAAAATTCTATAAGCAAAGTTGACCAAAGAAGGATGGATTGGAAGCTTTTAGGAATGAAATTCTGACACACACACACAAATGCTATAAGAAAGAGAATAATGAACAATTTTAAACAGACTGATTGAACCGGATAGACTGACTCAAGAAACAACATAGATTTTTTTAATCTTAACTTTTGTTATATTCATTACTAAACATATCCCCTCTCCCTTCCCTACCAATTTAGTTATTCTTTGTAACAAAGATTTAAAGAGGAAAAAAGCAATTCAACAAAACCAATACATCATTCCTCATCTGACAATATCTGACAGCATATGCAGTATTCCATATGTCAATTCATATTCAATATTCCATATCCTTAGTCCTACAATTAAGGAAGGGCGATGCATTTTCTCCCCTCTTACCTAAGGTCAAACTTGGCTGATACAATTACATGGTGTTCCATTTCTTTTCTTGTTTTTTAAATTGACATTGTTACATTCATTGTGTATGTTGTTTTCCTCATTCTGCTTACTTCACTCTATCAGTTCATAAAAAAAAATCTTCCTTTGCTTCTACGAATTCTCTATGATGTTTCTTATGAGACAGTGATATTCCATAACATTCACACAATTTGTCTAGCTAATCCCTACACTAACTTATATTTTTATAAAATGTACATAGAAAATATAAAAGAGGATGAATAAAATCCTCTAAAAATAACATTAGGAGAGCTAACACTTAGAATTATCTGGAAAATTAATGCTAAGAACAACAGAAAAAGGATTTTTCAGCTATCATGGCGACAAGAGGAAGATCAAAGAAGTGATAAGGCCATTGCTTGGAATAGATGGGATAATGATAAAAAATGACAGAAAGGAAGAAGACCATTCAATTCACATTTTGTTTCTACTTTATCTACTAAAGGGGATAACAATTAGACTGGGAAGATAGCAGATATTTAGGGAGTTGAAATCCAAGATAAATGAGCTGACTTCAAATCACAAAATTGAGATAAATTCTATCCTCCTGGCATTCTGAAAGCACTGGGGAATGATTGTGAAAAAATGGGGCAATCAGGGGAGGTAACAAAGGCCTGGAGGTAGGCAGATATCTTCCCAATTTTCAAAACTAGAAAGAAGATAGCATCTTCAAATCTGCAGTTGGTGAGTTCCACTTTGATTGCTGGCAGAATTAATAAAGGCATGATTTGCAAGATTTTGGAAAAAGACTTAGTTTATCACTAACAGCCACGGCTCCATCAAGAAAAAGTTATTCCAAGAACTGTTAGGAAAACTGGAAAGCTATTCTGCACAAAACTGGGTTAGATTCTCAAAACAAGAAATAAAACTATCAACAATCATAAGGAAACATGCTCCAAATCACTAATAGGAGAAATGCAGATTAAACAATCCCAAAGTATTACTTCGTACCCATGAAACTGGCAACGATGACAAAAGACAGAAATAGTGTTAGAGGGGCTATAGAAGAATGAGCACACCAATACACTGTTAGTGGAGCTGTGAATTAGTTCAGCTATTTTGGAATACAATTTGGTCTTATTTGAGAAAAATGCCTGGATTGTTCGTACCCTCTGATCTCACCACCGGGCAGATACCCCAAGGATGTCAAGGATACAAAAGATCCAACATATACCAAAATAGTCAGAAAAGCACTTTTAAAAGTGGGTCCCCATTGTTTGGGGGAGTGGTTATACAAACAAGTACATGAATATAATGGAGTATGATTGTGTCATAAGAAACGACAAACGTGAAGAATTCAGAGAAACAAGATGAGAGACATAAATGTACGCAGATAAAAGAACCAGAAGAACAATATATTCAATGACTAGAATAATGTAAATTAAAACAACACAAAAAGACATCAAAATTTAGAAAATGCAATGACCAAACTTGGTTCTAAAAAAAAGAAATGATGAAACACATTTCCCTACTCTGGATAGAAAAGTGAGGGACTATGGATACAGAATGTTGCTTACAGTTCACACCTGGTCTCTATGTCAGGTGGTTCTACTTAACTGTTTTTCTTTGTTATAACAGAGGATTCTGTGGGGTGGGGTTATTGGGAAATAACTGTAAGAAATAAAAGTCTTCAGTAAAACATTTAAAAAAAAAGGAACAAACTGTGTGAAACTAACAATTTTTTTAAAAAATAGGTTCACTAGACTCATTTCAGGAGAATACTGAAAACATAGCTTGCCTGGATTATGGTAAAGCCTCTGATAATGTCACATTATTTTTGTGAACATAAATAATACGGGGTTAGCTGGATTTAGAACTCTTTTAAGGACAGGACCCAAAGAGAAATCATAAAGGGGTTGATATCAGTTTAGTGACAGGTCTTTAATGGAATACTCTAGTGATCTATTCTTGACTCTCTGCTATTTTAACATTTTTTTCAATGACTTATATAAAGAAACAGATGATTTGTTGTTTATCAAACCTGGAGATGACATGAAGCTGAGAGGATAGCTAAACTATGGGACTACAGAGTAGAATCCAGAAAGATTCTGACAGGCTAGAGTTATGAGCTGACAATAATGACTTGAAATTTAATAGATAAATATAAAGTCTTGGGCAAGGCCAAAGAATAAATACTATATTAGGGATAAATACTGCACAGATACTAACCTAGGGAGATATTGCTGGATAATAGTTCATATAAAAGAGATCCAGGGATTTTAGTGGACTGCATTAATAACAATGTGACAAGAAAAAAAAAAAGACATGTTCTAAGGCTGCAGGAAGACGTGTGGAACACGAAAGGGGACAGTTTCATTATATTCGGTCCTAGAGAACTGTGATTAAATGTAGGTGCCATATTTTAGGAAGATCATTAATAAACTGCAGCACATCCAAAAGAAGATGACCAGGATGGTGAAGTAATTGAAGACTTAGTCTACTTGGCCTCAAAGGAGGGAAAACACAACTAAGCAGAATGGAGAGAGAGATGGATTTAGGATTGATATAAGAAGAAAACTTCCTAATAATCAGATATCCAAAAGCACTGTTTCGAAAGATAGTTAGGTCTCTATCACTGGAGGTCTTCAAGGACAGGTTAGATGATCATACCTTAGGGACATTAAAGAAAGATTTCAAATTCGATTAAAATTTGAACTAAAGACCTGAAAAGTTCCTTTTCTGAGATTCTGTGGTATGGCAAGTAATTTAGTTTTGGGGGAACACTGCACATGTGGAGGGGAGTGAGATAAGGCTTAAAAGATGGAGAAGTAGATTGTGTGGGGCCTTGAATGCTAGGCTTAGTTTGAACTTTAATTGCTAGGCAATAAGGCACCATTAAAAAGGTTTTGAATATAAAAGTAACATGACTGAATTTGTATATAGAGAAGATAAATCTGATAGTGGCATAAAGGATGGATTGGAGAAAGATGAAAGCAAAGGCACAAAAGTCTGGCAGGTTTATGAGGCAAAGTAATCAAAACAGGTGGTAAGGAAGGCCTAAAGTTGTCTGGGGGCAATGAGAACAGAGAGAAGGGAATCATTGTTGTAAGATATGGTAAGAGGTAGAAATGAGGGGAACTGGAAAATAATTACTTCTAAGTAATGAGGGGGAGGACACAATTCAAGATAACACCAATATTTTAAGCATGAAAGACTGAATGAATGAAGGTACTACTGACAAGTCACAAAAAAAGAGATTTTGGGAAAAAGATAATCAATAGTTTCAGTCATGTTGAGTTTGAGTCGCCATTGGAACATCATGTGGATAAGGTACATTTGAAATGCAAGTCTGAACCTCTGGAGAAAGGTCAGATTGGGAAATAACATAATGGAGAGTTACCTATGTAGATATGATTATTGAAACTGTGGGAATAAATGAGACCAGCAAGGGTCTCAAAGAAGAAAACATACAGAAGAAAGAAAGCTGGAGATAGAACCAAGATAGACCAAGATTATGGCATTAGGAAAAGAAGGGTATGGCACCAGGGATAGAAAAATGGTTAGAAAGGCAGAAAAATAACAGAGTATGGTATCTAAGTTAAAAAGGAAGGAGAGAATGTCCAGAAAAAGGGGGGGTAAGTGTCAAAAGCTGGGGAGGGAGAATGAGAACTGATAAAAGGCCCTTGGACTTAATATTAAGGTGGTCAATGCTTCCATTTGAAAAAATAATTTTCAGTAGTCTGGTGGGGCTAGAATCCGATTATAAGGTGCTGAAGACTGATGGAGGTGAAGGTACAGTGACGAAGTGGAAGTTCAAGACTTTTCCTAACTATCTTGCCCTGTCCTCCTTTCTATTTCAATCCTCCAAGACTCAACTTATGTCCTACTTCCTACGTGAGGATTCTCCTAATCAATCCAGCCCATAGTCATTTCCATCTCTACTGACTCATAGCATTGTCTATCCCAATACTTTTACATCATCATTTAAATTTTGATTTTTTTTCTCCACAACTAAACTGTAAACCATTTGTTGACAGGGACCAAGCTGTATACTTTTTGGTATTCTCAGTAGTATCAAGTGTATAAGAGCTAAATTCATATTTCATGATACACCTTTATTAAGTAAGGTTGATGTATCAAGTGAACAAAACCATATAAATCTCAAAATGATCTCTCAGGCCAATAATGAAGGCAAAAGACTGTTCCCATGATAAAGGGGAAGCTTTCTATAGTTTACTGTTCAAGAAAAGAGAGGGCCATCGATTTACTGAGCTTTAGGATTCATAAATTAAAAGGAAATTTTTTCCTACTAAAAAGTAAAAATCACAAGAGAGGTAAAACATTTCTATACCAGGTTACTCCAAATGCATCCAAACTCACCTCTCATTTCAGGCCAGATTTTGTTCTTCCACTGATCTATACATACAATTATCATCAAGCTGAATGCAAGTACAAACACCAAACGAACGGAGGTCAGTGCAAAGAACCTGCAAGGAAAGGAAGAGCAAATGAAAAATCAGTATGTGACTAGTTCAAAACCAAGAAAAATGCCATGCACATGAAAGGCTAAGTGATACAGGGGAAAGGGCTACTCAGGTGGGTAACCTGGGTTCTAGTTCCTTTTCTATGGCTCTAACCAGCTGTGACCTCAGGCAAGTCACTTAAATTCTCTAAGCCTCACTAAAGACTAGACTAGCTCTGAAGGGAAATTCTGCCTTGACAAGTAATTTCAGTACAAGATAGGATAGTAAAATATATTTCTATGAATCTCTCTATTAGATTACTGCAGAAATCCTGAACATCCTTCAGGGTGTTGAGTGAATGTTAGGAGTTAGAAGGAAGGAACCTAAATATTGTCTAGTTTGGTCGTTCTCACTCTGTACTACAAACAAAACACTGCCAGAACCCTTGCAGCAAAGTCTTCTAAAATGACTTTTGTTTGCTGCCTCTTAATACTACCAATAACATAAAGCTTAATTTTGCAAATCTGTACTTTCAAGCTGATTTTATTCTGAATATAATCTCAAATAATCTTTTAATTAAAAACATGCAATCATTTGCTATACATGTTTTGTAATTGGGAATGATATTAAAGGCAATAACTCTCATTTTAAGATGCTTCGTAACACTTCTCCTTTTGCTCAATCAACAAACATTTCCTAAGGACATCCTATGTGTCAGGAACTAACCCCCTTTGGTGGTGGTGGGGTTGTCTTACTTATTAGTTTTGCTGAAAATACTAATTTTAATTTTGCATTTGGATTGTTTCCAATGCACTGTTGTTCCATTTGCAAATGTCTCTGCAGTTTTGCCAGAAGAATGGGACTATTTCTGAAATGCTGGTAAGAGCACACTTTGTGCCTCAGATAATTAAAGTTACAGGCTCACAAATCTGGAGCTAGAAGGGGTATCAGAAACTATCTGGTCCAACCACTTCCTTTTAAAAATGAAGAAACTGAGGCCCAGGGAGGGAAAGTGACTTTACCAAGGTCACACAGGTAACTAACATTAGTGGTGGAATCTGAACCTAGAGTCTCTGACTGAAGTTCTTGCTCTTGGAACTGGGCCTGCTTCCTACACACTGGAAGTAGGTGCTGTCCTACTGGCAGTTAGATTCAGGACACTTCCTCATCAGTTCTAATTATTAACACTTTTGTTTTCTTTTCTCTTTAAACTTAAAATCAGTAAAATTTGCTTTAAAATTTACTTCATTTACTTAGGTTAAAATTACTTAAAATCAGTAAAACTGATTTTACTCAACTGTCCATAATGAACATTGCAGTTAAAAAAATGTAAGACTATAAACACATTATTTGTATGTATCAAACGGGTTGTCCATCTTTTTTTAATCTGAAATCCTATGATTTTAACCACTATTACTAATTCCTCATACCACAGTGAAACCACTCAGATGTGGAAATCTAAGGCAGCAGTTCTCAACCTGTGAGTCGCGACCCCTTTGGGGGTTGAACGACCCTTTCACAGGAGTCACAGGGGTCGCCTAAGACCATCGGAAAACATATATTTCCAATGGTTTTAGGAACGGAGACACCAATCCTCTATCCGTCTCCAGGCAAGTCCGCCCACATGCAGATACGCCCACACATGAGTATTAAAGGGTTGCAGCATTAGGAAGGTTGAGAACCACAGATCTAAGGGACCACCTCAACCTTAACAACTACACTAAAAGAGAAAGAAGCAGCCAATGAGTTGTAAATGGTCTCACTTTACAAACTATTTCTCATTACACCACCTAAAAAAAACCTGGGTGAATAATCCAAGAGGAGAGAATGGGGGAAAGAAGGAATCTAACAGTAAAGGTATAAAAAGCCATTCTTACCAGTGACAAGCTCATCCCAGCATTTTTACCCTACCACCTAAAAGAACAATTATACATGACATTAAAATGAGAGCTGGAGATAAGCCTCTGGAGCAGGTAAGAGCCATTAATCTTCTCTCTAAAGCTGAATTCATCATCTCCACAAATAAACAAATTTAGCAGGGGCCAACAATAATAGCTCCAAAGTTCATCTGTTGCCCTAATGCTAGCACTTCCCCATCCTAGCAGCAGACATACAGGACCAGTCCCTACCTCTTGGGAACATATGGAACAAGGAATACCTAGGGAGGGAATCAAGACTGTCTACAATTTCCCCCCACCAACTCATAATTGTAAATGCTGTTTACATGGGCTCTAAGGACAGAAGGGTGTTTGTTAATCTCCCTTGAGATGATTTTGTTTTTCAAAGTCTGTGGCAATGAGAATGCCTAGTGTTTCAGAGATCCAAGCCATTTTAAGCCAAGTGGTCTATGGTGGGATTTGACATGGGACCCACCCATGACTTTCACAAGCTCTATTTAATAGACAGGAGACTAAACTCTTCTGGGGGATAAGATTACCCTTTGTCTATGAGACAAGCTTCTAACCCTTTCTTAGTAGGCACCAAAGTCCTACACTATCCTGAGAACACAGGGAAAGCACAATGCCAACATTCTTGAGTATACTATCAACCTCTCACATGGATTAAAGTCACAAACAGAAAGACAAGTTCTAGTCACTAGAACTTGAATTTTTCTTTTTTGGCTTTTTTTTTTGGAGGGGGGAAGGCAGGGCAACTGGGGTTAAGTGACATGCCGAAGGTCATGTGACTAGTAAGTGTTAAGTGTTCGGTGCCGGATTTGAACTCAGGTCCTCCTGACTCCAGGGCTGGTGCTCTATTCACTGTGCCACCCAGCCGCCCCCCTCAACATGAATTTAATGCCATATTTTGGCAGGTGGATTCTATCATTTTCAAAGAGCATAAAACTGTGCTTTCCCTCCTTTCTATTCCATCCCCTGCCCTACTGTTTCCATCCCTGGAGTAAATTCCTCAGTTAAAAAGGAAGTTAGATCTCAGGATGATGTATTTTGGATAAGCCAAGAACACAACATGTTTGCTATTTCATTGAGTTAATCTGGAAATTTACCTGCCAAAGAATTTTGTCATTAGACACAAGTAATGAACTACAATGGAAGATAAAAGATTTTCTGAGATAGGAGCAACCAAGTAGTTTGAGGAAACATGTGCAGATCCTAACTGCTTAGTTTATCAGATTATCATCCAAATGTCTCTGGCTTCCATCAACCAGAAACTTAAAGGAAGATGTAACAGTCAGGCAATACAATTAAGTTGGGTTGGAAAGAGGAAGTGGAAGAAATAAAATAAACAGTTCTCCGAAACAGTAATTAGAATGAAAACGCTACAACTTAATTTTTAAAAATAAAAAGAATATTGCAAATATAGTCATTTTGATTGCTCACACACTACAGAACAACATTATCCCCTTTGTGGATCCCCTAAAGGCAAATGTCTTATTCTAGTTATCTTCTACAATTTAACACATTCTCATCTTTTAAAGAATGTAATCTAATTATAATATTGATCAGAGATTCTTGTGTCAAGGACCCCTCTGGCAGTTGGGTGAAGCCTACAGAGCCCTTCTCAGAAGACTTTTTAAATGCATAACATAGAATACACAGAATTACAAAGGAAACCAATTATACTGAAATAGTTATCAAGACATTTTTAACAAAGAAGTTCATGAATCCCAGGTTAAGAATTGCTGATCTAATAACTCCCTGAAGTATTAGTCTATTGGCCAGAATGACCATGGTTCATTCAAAACCCAATGTTTTAATTATGTGTGCTTCTGACCCCCTTTATTACTATAAGAAGAGTTAGTCAACAAGCATTTTTTAAAGTCAGGCATTGTGCTAATTAAGCACTGGGAATAAAAAGAAAGGCAAGAATAGTCTCTGCCTCAAGAGGCACACATTCTAATGGGAAAGACAACATACAAACACCTACATACATAAAAGATATATACATGGTAGATGGAAGGTAACCTCGGGTGGAAGGCACTAGCACTAATGGAGGACTAAGCTTCTTGCAGAAGATGGGATTTTAGTTGGGAATTTTAACCACATCTTCAGAGATAGAAGGAAAAAAATGGGTCTCAGGTATTCCAGTTGGTATTATTTCTAGAGTAAAATCAGAAGTAAAACCACCTTTCTGGAAATACACACCCACCCCAAGTTTCTAACAAATGTATGTTAAGGGTAGATCTAACATAAAATCACTGAGGGCTTAACACTGGTTCTTCCCTGGATACTGAGGGCAGGGAGAAGAAATCTTCAAAAAATGTTTTAGAAAAAATGAAAATACAGGTAAAGTGCTGTGTTCTCTTCTCCATCTGTAGTCTTAATCAGAGTTAGTTGTTCACTCTTATTTTAAACTTGGTGGGAAAAAATGCTCTGCGACAAAAGAAGCTTCTTAATTGATGAAATCAGTTTTTAAAGTTCTGCTCCAGCCTAAGTCATTTCTTTATTCATAATGGTTGCTGCACAAACAGTTGGAGATTTTTTCATGTTCCAAGGGCATTAGATGCCACAATAACTCCCTGAGATGTGACATGTCAACCCAGACTGATAGGAATACACAAATAAATCATTCGGAGCGCAAATGGAAAACATTTTGTGCACTGCTAATGAATCCCTAATTCAGGGACCTCCTGAATAACTGCAAACCTCCAGCTAGAAGTCTTGCTTAAAAAAGAGCACAGACCAGAAGACCGTTTTAGTAAATCTGGAGCCTGCTTGCCTTTCCAGGACTCTGTATTTACCATTACATTTACTGACCTACAAGAGGGTTCAAAAGTATGTAGCTCCAATATGGTCCACTCAAGAAACTCAATAGCTGACTTGATCTTGTCCTGTTTGCTCTCACCACTAATTAGGGCTCAGGCTGATGTAGGCACAACACAAGAGAAGGGAGTGCCTCACAATCCTAAATGGTGAGTCCTCAAGATAATTACAGACATGCAGCTGAAAACCTACAAAGGTATGTACTGCTGGAAGGTTCCTGGCCTGGCCCACCACAAGATAGAAAACCTGGAAAGCCCTAAGGTTAAAAACCAAACTCTTAAAATCACCAGAAAGGCAAGGAATGTTTCCTTAGGCATTATCAGCAATTTATTAGTTAACCTCAGTGCCCAAAGAAACTTTTTAAGACTCACTTAGAGAACAGCGGTCTATCTGTTTTAATAGGAGCATTCTCTCAAGGGATTGGTACACAGTAATGATTCTCAGGTACAAGCAGATGATGATCCAAAAAAGAACACAGAGCTTTATGAATAGAAAGAATTCCTTATCCAAATTCTGAGTATGACTTCTACAACGAGAACAATTTGTGTTCCGCGACTAACAACAATCTTACTGGCTAGTCAATTATGTACTATTTCTGGGTACCTCAAAAGGAAGAAAAGATCTTAAGACTAATTTCTCTCTGGCTTTAATTAAGACTTGTATTAGGTTAATTCCTTTCCTCCCATTCTTCCTTAAACACACACACACACACACACACACATTCTGCTGATGCCTTCTGTCTTTACTCCAGTTATTTCTAGAAGAAACCTATCCTCCCTCCCTTGTAATAAGGAAAAGAATCAATAAACAGCTTCATGTGACAAAGCAGACAATATTCTGCCCTAGTGTTTTCAATTATTCTGAGATGGACTTCCTTTTTTAGTGATCTTTTCATTTACCTTCTAGTCTGTGTACATACTGCTATTCTGAGTCTGCTTATTTCACTCACTGGTTTATGCAAATCTTTCCACATTTGTCTGTTCCTCACATTAGTAACTTCTTAGCATAATAATAACCCATTGCATTCATATAGCACAGGCTTTTTGGCCATTCCCCAAATAATGGCCAGCACATTGTTTCCAACTCTAAGCAGAGTGCTATTTTCTCTGACTTCCTCCAGATACATGACCAGTGCCTACCTCTCATTCTTTAACTTCTAAGTTCAAGGAACAAACAATATCCTATATATCTAAAGATGACTTACACCCACACTGAAGACTGAAGTGTGGATCCTTGTCTGTTCATACTGAACATTGGAAATACATGAAGTAAAAAATACTTCCCAAGGCAAGTAACTCTATCAAATTCTAATGACAGAATAACCTAGTGCTCAGGGTGTAGCAACAGGGAAGTTCCATTTTTGCACTTTATATGTCCAAATCCTTTTTACAACTAGCTTCCTGATCCCAGGACATGCCTTTTTTCAGGATCTTTTTCAGGAGTAGTACCATACCTATCATTCTGCCAAATTTCTTCTCCACCTATTTACTGTATGTGGGAATGTAACAAGAGTAACTATATTTTGGGTAGACTGCAGACAAGTTACCAGGAAATGCCACAAATAAAATCCCTGCACAAAAATATTTTAAAAGGTCTACAGTATCCAAAGGAAGCTCGGAATGAAATAATGAACAAAATATATTTTGTTATTTATGGTAAACCTTACTAAAAGTAGCAAGTCAAAGATAACATTTAAATAAGTACATATCCTCCATTAGAGGAGTTCCACATGCCCATCCCAGCACCACATCTGCTTTAAGATAATTTCCATGAGAGAGCTACAGAAGTTGGATTCTGAGCCACTGCTGATCCTTCTATTATGCTGTTAAAAAGAGAAGGAAGTGACATGAGACAGGTATCACCCATGCATCTGGTTTAACCAGCTGCTGATTTTACGATACTACTCCCAAAGTGGGACAATTTGTCAATCACTCACTTTAACAAAAAAATATATATTTAAATAAGATAAACTTTCTGTCCTACAGGAGGAGAAAGAATAGGAACTTCACCTGAAAGAGGTAAGGAAAAAGAAAATATATCACTTTAGAAAAGGTACTTTGGAGGAGAGTAGGCCTAGGTGGGATATTGCAGCAATGAGTACTCTACTGTCAGAAGGCCACATAAGGACATGTGAACACATCCTATCCCAGGACAAAGGACATCTCAGATGATACTCAGAAGCTGCCTTCTTGTACTTTCCAATTCTGCCTATAATCCTCCCAAATATTCCCAATGCCTGATTTACATAAATTCTACCAAACTAAATTCAGATTAGGTAACCTTTATGACAGGCCACAATCTGGTTCCCCATCAAGATTGGGCAGACTCAATGATGCTAATGATGCTTTTCCACTATTGAACTTTGAATTATCTATTCTGTTTAAGTTCATTTAGCCACATTTAAAAACTGAATATGTAGAACAAAGAATGATATGTGACTTGTTTTTAATGAGGAGTTTGCAGAAGTTAAGATTTAAAAAATGTAAAACCAAATAAATTTTGTCTTGGTTCTACATCCAGAATGACTTCATTCTCCTCTGTTTGAAAAAGATCAATAATGTTTTCTCAGTTATCAGCAGAAACCCAAGCTGCAAACTGAGATAAACAGAAGGCCCCAAATCCACTTTTGTTGACAGCATATTACAGCAAGAGTTGCTCCATCTGCTGCTCATTGTGAAGTCTTTAAATTGAGTGATAGTTTTTCAAAGTATATTTATAAGATTACTTTTCCAGCTCAGCTGAATTTACAAACCTCAATTTCCTTTCCTATTAACCATAACTAAATACATTTGCATAATCATCAAGGAAAGGGAGGAGTCACAGTCACAGTGGCTTTGAAACAGGTAAACTATCACTCTCACAAACTGTTAATAAAACAGCTATTTAAGGACTAACAGTAACTCTACAGCTTGGGGAAAAACAGTTTTAAGGGCCAAGGATAAGGGTCTGATTTATAAGTTCAGATCCCTGAATCTTCTTTCAATAACTGGACAATATTAAAAAAACATATTAAATGCCCTTTGTGTTCAAAGTGCCCTGCTAGAAGTTGGAGATACAAAGACGAAAAAAACCCCAAAACCCTGTCCTTTAAGAACTTACATCCGTTCTTACTGTGGGGATACAATAGTTGGGGGGGGAGGAGGAGGGACTGGACGTGGAACCAGAACGTTGGAATCCTTGTTCTGCTGTTTGCTATTTGTGTGACTTCGGACAAGTCATGGGCGCCCTGGGCTCAGTTTTCTCACCTGTAAAATGAAGATGGCCTACGAAGAGCTCTTGACATGATATGACCATCTTTATTCTTCTCTACACCACCCACAGACGCTTCCCTGTGGTCTCAGGACCCCTGCCTCAGCAGTAACAGCGAAAGAGGGATAACATGGAGGCGTGGATAGGACACAGACTGGGAGTCAAAACCCGGGTTCAAATCCCAGAGCCTTACTAGGTGACCTTGGACAAATCACTTCATTTCTCTGTGCCTCAACTTCCTCATCTGTAAAATGAAGGGTTCTGGACTTGATGGCCTTCAACCCCCAGGGCTGACTCTATGACCCAAGAAGACTTTGGACACAACCACAAGGAAGGTGGAGGTGTGAGCGCGAATGGGAGATATGGATATATAAGAGGAAAGTAGGAATGAAGGGGTCGGAGCCCTGAGGCCGGCCTGGAAGCGGCGGGGCGGGAGCAGACAGGGGGAGGCCGGGCCAGGATCTCTCACCAGAAAGCTGCGTTCAGGGCCAGGCACCACAGGGCGCTCCTCGCCGGGCGCTCCCACACCAGGGCTGCCTGCACCCGGTTCAGCAGCGGCTCATAGGGCCCCAGCACATCCAACAGGGCCCGCTGAACCACCTCCACCTGCCGATCCCGCTCGCCGCCCCCCGACATCGCGCCGCGGCTCCTAAAGGCCGGCACCGGCCGCTGCTCTGCTCCCGGGCCGGCCGCAGCAGCTGCCGCCGCCGACTCCTCGGCCTCCGCCATCTCCCTCCAGGAGCCACAACATCCGGGGCCGCGGCCCTTTAGGGGACAAAAATACAAACTGCGCAGGCGCCGAGACCTTCGGCAGCCTTCTTTCTTAGTGCGCCTGCGCTCCAACCCCGGCTACGGATCGTCGCTGAGGAAATTGTAGAAGCCAGCTGAGGCCACGCCCCAACGCAATTGGAAAAGAAAGAGTCGAAGCCGGCGACGTACATGCGCAGTACGCATCAGTGAAGCCCCAAAGCGGTGCGAAGTGTTTATTTCCCTTTCGCCTTCTGTGCGCGATGCTCTCACCACCAATCAGGCGCCGCGGAGGATGTGTTGCGCAAGCGCAGAGGGAGTAGCGGGTTGGCGGGCGGGCGAGTTGTAGCTACCGCTTCGAGAAGGAGGCTCTTGGGCTGCAGGAGGAAGAGCCATGCCGCGGGAGATCATCACACTGCAGCTGGGCCAGTGCGGCAACCAGAGTGAGAGCCGGGCCCGGGATCCAGACGCCCTCTCCACCAGCCAGCTCCCAGATTCACCTGGGGATCCACCCACTGCTCCCTCAGACGCAAGCATCCCCCCTCCCCCCAGGCTCAGATGTCCTGCCCCCTCCCTTCCTGTGGTGTGAATACACCCTCCCCGAATCCAGGTTAACCCCCAACCCCCACCCCAGGCTAAGATGTCCTGCCTTCTCCCTTCCCGTGACGTGAATGTGCCCATCCCCAATCCAGGTATCTCCCCACCCCACCCCACTACTGAAGGTATAACCCCTCCCTCCCAAGGCTCAGATGTCCTGCCCCCTCCCTTCCCATGACGTGAACACACCCTCCAAAAATCCAGGTATCCCACCCCCCTTCCCGAAGGCAACCCCTCCTCCCCCAGACCCAGGGATCATGTCTTCTGGCACCTAGTATTCCTGGCAGGATCCAGGCTTCCTGTCTTCCAGACCCACCACTTAAGGTGGCTGCTTTTTTACCCAAATCCCTTAGTCTTGTACTATAGGGGAATTCTGTTCCCTCCAGGATGTTGGTATCTTGTCTCCCTCTGCCCCCAACTTTCTGGGTTTAAATGCGTCCTACCCCTCAGACCCAGGCCTTCTGTCCCCACCTCCATACAGTTGGGTTTGAGTTCTGGAAACAGCTCTGCGCCGAGCATGGCATCAGCCCGGAGGGCATCGTGGAGGAATTTGCCACTGAGGGCACAGATCGAAAGGACGTCTTTTTCTACCAGGTGCCCCTTGTAGCACTGGGCCAGGGAATTAGACACTGAGTGGGAATAGAAGGGCATAGTTGAGGCACAAAAAAGCAGAGTGCCATTCAGGTGGACTGGAGGGACAAAGTAGCCTGGCCTAGAATAGAAAGGAACTGGAGCCATAGGGGGAGAGGGGCATGAAAGGACAAGGATATTGGGACTTGAGTAGGTCATGGATAACAAGGGGTCACTTCTCTCTACTATGGCAGGCAGATGATGAGCACTACATCCCAAGGGCTGTGCTACTTGACCTGGAGCCTCGAGTGATCCACTCTATTCTCAACTCTCCCTATGCGAAACTCTATAATCCTGAGAACATCTACCTGTCTGAACATGGTGGAGGAGCTGGTAACAACTGGGCCAGTGGCTTTTCACAGGTGCCCACCCCAGGCTGACATAAGACCATGCTTTCCAGGGAACGAATGAAATCCCCAAGCTAGGAAGTCCCTAATAGTGTTTCTAAATGGGTGAAGAATCATGTTACTTCCCAGAGAGAAAACTCAGTGGCAGCATGCTATGGTGGAAAGCATCTTAGATTTGTAGTCAAATAATGTGTCCAGATCCTGGATCTTCCATTTACTACCTTTGTGACCTTGGGCAAATCACTTGCTTTAGAGCCGTCCAGTGGGTTGGACAAGATGATTTATAAGGACTATTCTGGTTCCTAACCTATCATCTCAAAAAATAATTTTCCTCTGCTAAGCAAAAGGAAATAAGTGGTGATGCCAAGAAAAGGTTGGTGGCTTTGGAAAGTTCTGTGTCTTAAATTTGTTATATACAAATTGCATGCAAACTAGCTTCATTTTGGGTCAGTAACGGAAGAGTTTATTGGAATTAAACCATAGCCTCTAAGGAAGACGTTTGTGTCTGAGGGAATGGCTCTGTGCTGTTTGTAGAGAGAAACTGGGGGTTGACACTCTGGCTAAGCCCTTTGACCGTCCTCATTTCCATACAGGGGGAAAAGATTCATGAAGACATCTTTGACATCATAGATCGGGAGGCAGATGGCAGTGACAGCCTAGAGGTGGGAGCCTGTGATATGGGGGAAAAGGGAATGGGAGGAGAAGTGGTAGGGTTGGGAATGGGGGTGGACAGTCCTTTATGGTGTCAGTAGTTTAAACACCAGACTAGTAATTATTTGCTCTGGGTTATAAACGTTATTCACAGAGAAAGGAGTCTTATGGGGACAGAAAATGGGCTGTGTTCCTCTTCTGCTGAGACCCCTAAGTTGTACTGATTGAAGATGAGGAGTGAGGCCTTGGCAAGTATGAGATAATGAGGTTTCACTCTGTATAAGCTAATAATGGATTATCTTTTTTCCCTACTAGGGTTTTGTCCTGTGTCATTCTATTGCTGGGGGAACAGGCTCTGGCCTGGGCTCTTACCTTCTGGAGAGACTGAATGACAGGTAAGTGTTTTTTTATGTGTGGTAGGAGAGGGAAGGAGATCTTGGGCTAATTCTTATCCACTTCCCAAAGGAAAAACACTGATCCCTTTGATAATGATGGGAACTAAGATCAGATGATGCCCTTAGCTATATATTACTTTTTGGGAAGAAGAAAAGAAGTATCCCTCCCCTGGCAGAGAAGGTAGACTTATAACCAAGAGCTTGGTTATACCATATTAGGAATGAGAACTGTACTAAAAAGAGGGTGTAGAACAGGGTTGGGGAAAGTGTGGCCTTCTAGGTCCTTGGGTGCAGCCTTTTGACTGAATCCAAGTTTTACAGAACAAATCCTTTTATTAAGGGGATTTGTTTTGTGAAGTTTGGATTCAATTAAAGGGCTGTCCTTGAGGACTTAGAGGGCCATATGTGGCCTTGAGGCTGCAGGTTCCCACCCCTGTTCTAGGGAATGGAATCAAGAAGTCAGCTTATTCCCTTTTCCTGAACTCCTGCATTCACTCAGATTCTCCAAAAATCAATTATCAGTTACACCACTCTACCCAGACAGGAGTAATGGTAGCAAGGGACAAGTAGAGGATCACCTTTGTTCATGGTGATTTCCCCTCCCATCTCCTTCTCTTTCCTCCTGCCCACAGATATCCCAAGAAGCTGGTGCAGACGTACTCAGTATTTCCCAACCAAGATGAGATGAGTGATGTTGTTGTACAGCCATATAATTCATTGCTCACCCTCAAGCGGCTGACACAGAATGCAGACTGCGTGGTAAGCTCTGGTCCAGGAAAAAAAAGTCTGAAATCAGTCAGCAAACATTTACTAATCACCAAGTACAGCCATGTACTGTGCTAGGCATTGGGAATATGAAGACAAAAGTGAAAGAAAGCCTGCTTTCAAAGGACATTCTTTTGGGGGAGAGAATATATGTAAATGAGCGTGTGTGAAGGAAATATAAGGTAAAGTTTAGGAGAAGAACACTAATAGCTGGGAGGGAGGACCTAGAGTTTCAAGGGATCCGTGGGATTTGGTGAGCTGGAAGGAAGGTGGGAGTGCGTTCTAGGCATAGGGCACAGCCAATGCAAAGTTGCAGAGATGGGAGATAAGAGTATGGCATGAGATTGTCTCACTCCAGTTTGGACCATAGGATTAGGGGAGGGGATTGGTATATAATAAGCCAGGAAAGATAGATTGTGGCCTGGTTGTGAAGGGCATTAAAGGCGGAGCTTATTATATTTAGTTTTAGAGATAGTAGGGAGCCGTTGGAGTTTATTGAATGAGAGAGGAATATGGTTAGGCTTTTTTTTTTTTAAAACATGTACTGTGTTTTCATTGGTGTGGGAAATCCCAGGGAGGCACTTCCTGTACCAAAGCAATTCCTTGCACCTTCTAAGCAACTAGGAGGGTTAACCTAGGACACTGAGAGATCAGGTGTTCAGAAGCAAAACTTGAATCTAGGCCAAACACTGAGGCCAGCTCTCAGTTCCCTATGCAGTGCTGCCTCTTAAGTGGTCAATGTTGTACTTCAGGAAAATCACTTTTGAAGCTATTTGGAAGATGGATTGAAAAAAGAAGAGGGTTGAGGCAGGGATACTAATTAGGAGGCTATTGCCCTAATCCAGGCAAAAGGTGATGAGGGTCTGAACTAGGATGTTGACCTTGTGACTAGTGAAAAGGGAACAGAGTGAAGTGATCTTATAGAGGTAGAAATGATAAGACTTGGCAACTGATTTGATGCATGGGATGAAGGGGAGGAGACAAGAATATAGCCTAAGTTGTAAATCTGGATGACTTGACAGGAACAGGGAAGTGTGGAAGAGAGATGAGTTAGGAGGGAAAAAAGAACAAATCTGTTTTGAACCTAATGAGTTTGAGATGCCTACAAGACATCCAGTTTGTAATATCTAATAGATAATTGGAGATGGGTGACTGGAGCTCAGGAGAGAGACTAGAACTGGGTGTACAGGGTGTCCCAAAAGTCTTAGTGCAGCTTTAAGCACTGAAGTTTAGCACAGTCTCTGCAAAGAGTGGGATAGGCTATCAAATAGGGAGAAATAAAAGGATTATCTCATTGAAGTCACAGGTAGGGGCCCATTGAGTTTAGATAAAATAAATCTATAGTGATCTAGTTAGCTTGGCTGCATGATTTCCTTCACCTCCATTCAGCATCACATGGATAGGGCTACAAGAAGGCAAATGATGGGACTAATCCATCCCACAGTTAGAGTCTGACAGGGTGTGAGCATAGATAGGAAAGGGGCCAAGGGATTCACAAAAAGAGTTTAACTAGTTAACTTTAATTTCGAGATGGGGAAGGGATGGGAATGAGGGTCGTACCAGGTGAGTAGACTGGGTCCTGCTCCAGAATCAAGACATTTCTGTTATCTGAGGCAGATCTTCCCTCTCTTCCCCAAAAGGCTCTGCATTCTCTGACAGGCTGCTTTGTAAATACTAATGGGTTTTCTAGCTTTGGGATTCTTGGGGAATTAATCCCAAGCCTCAGGCAGAGCCATCTGACAATATCTGTCCTATGATAATTTGGGGAAATTAAGCTCTTGGCCCTCCTAGGTAGGAGGACTCCTCTGATCGCCGCCCCTCTCCTCAGGTTGTGCTGGACAACACAGCTCTGAATCGGATTGCTACGGACAGACTGCACATCCAGAACCCATCCTTCTCCCAGATCAACCAGCTGGTGAGCCCACCTAATGTATCTCCTTTGTTTTTATCCCTCCCTGCTGTGGGATGGTCCTAGGGAAAGGGGTGATACTCTTGTGGACTGTGGCCAATGGGTATGGCTTTCCTTCCCAACAGGTGTCCACCATCATGTCGGCCAGCACCACCACCCTCCGCTACCCTGGCTACATGAACAATGACCTCATCGGCCTCATCGCCTCTCTTATCCCCACACCTAGGCTCCACTTCCTCATGACTGGCTACACCCCCCTCACCACCGACCAGTCGGTAAGCAGCTACCTGGTCCCTTGTCTCCCCTCTACTCCCAACCCCTCTCCTCCATGGCTTTGCCAGGGTTATTGCCTGCCAGGCTGAGTCTGGGCAGGTCTAACCCCTGCTTTTTTCCCCCATGCTGTCCCAGGACCCTGTTCCAGGGAGCAGACCCCAGAGGTTTGGGGCTCGAAGACTGGTACAAGAGTGTGCCTCTCTCTTTCTCTCTCTCTGCAGACAGCTGGCTTGCACTGGAGAGTTTCCCCCTTTCTCTGTTTTGAGCCTGAGACTTTTTGCTGGCCTGAAGAGAAATGAATTCCTCACCTCTCCCAGGCCTCATCTTACCTTTCATTAAGGGCAATATAGGTTCAGTGTGTGGCCACCTCAGCAGCTTTTCTCCTTTCTCACTTTTAACATGTAGCCAGTACAAGTTGAAGGCTAGAGAACACGAAGGCCTTCAGACCATTCTCCCATATTTGGAATGTGATTCCTGGGCTAGATAGAAAGAAATGTGTCTGTTCTAGTATCCAGCTGGGCCAGGAAGCTTTCCCAAAGTGGTCAGCTCTCTTAGTGTGGGCTTCTGTCACTTTGTGTGGGGATCTTTGTGTGTACCTGGGCAGGGCACAGCCATTGGTATGTCCCCTTATAATTGATTTCTCAGGTGGCCAGCGTGAGGAAGACAACAGTGCTGGATGTGATGCGTCGGCTGCTACAGCCTAAGAATGTGATGGTGTCCACAGGCCGGGATCGCCAGACTAACCACTGCTACATTGCTATCCTCAACATCATCCAGGGAGAGGTGGACCCCACCCAGGTGGGTAATTCCCCCACCTAACACTTCCTTGGTTCTGCTAACAGAGAGTCTCTGGACCTTCAGGCCAGCAACTGAGAGTACCTATCCTGTGCCCTAGGTCCACAAGAGCTTGCAAAGGATCCGGGAACGGAAATTAGCCAACTTTATCCCTTGGGGCCCAGCAAGCATCCAGGTGGCACTATCTCGGAAGTCCCCCTATCTGCCATCTGCCCACCGAGTCAGTGGACTCATGATGGCCAACCACACCAGCATCTCCTCTGTGAGTCTGATTCAACCCTTTCTTATCCTCTCCTTTACTCTGTTGCTACTCTTTTTTTCCCCTGCTCTTACTAGGCTACCATGTCTTTGGCTTTTGTACATTGGGTAGAGATAGAAGGTCAACACCAATCATTACGGTTTCTCCAAGCAGTGGTGCCACTCAATTCTTTGTGATTTGTCTTCTTTCTTTCTCTCTTCCTAACGCATAGCTGTTTGAGAGAACATGCCGCCAATATGATAAATTGCGGAAGCGAGAGGCTTTCCTGGAGCAGTTCCGCAAGGAGGACATCTTCAAGGAGAACTTTGATGAGCTAGACACGTCAAGGGAGATTGTGCAGCAGCTCATTGACGAGTATCATGCTGCCACCAGACCCGACTACATTTCCTGGGGTACACAGGAACAGTGACCTGATTGTTCCAAGGACAATGGCCTTTATTTACCTGCCTTACTGCTGTGCCTCTTTGATAGCTTACCTGGCTATCTTTCTGCCCCAAGGGCTCTAAGGATGAAACATAGGAGAGGCTTCCCTGATTTCATTCATTCACTACAGTGTGTTTACACACACCTCACCCAGGGCAATAGCCCACTGCTCAGGCTTATTACTATCCCTCCGATGAGACTTTATTTCCAATAAATCACTGGATCTAAGAGCTAGCAGGAGTCTGTGGACTGTGGATGGTATACACACATACCTTTTTATTCCCAGTGTTGGAGGTTGGGTGGAGTAGATGAGAGACAAGGTCCTCCCGCATTCCAGTTTTTCCAACTCTGGGCATGCAGACTGAAATGGTTTCCTCTTCACCTTGGGTCCCCTGTCCCCAGAGGCTGCCCCAGACCTAACAAGAGGGCTAGCCCAGGAGACACTTATGTCTACATCCATCATTCTGGTACCTCCTCACATTCCAGGCTGCTTTGCTTCAGTCTGGAAGGTCAATGTTGCCTCAGCTTTCCATCCCCACAACAGGGTCACATTGCTTTACTGATAGTGTTGGGACCTAAGCAGGTGCTGGACTTAGAGCAAGAACATTGAAAATCAGAATCAGAGGTCAGATTAGAAGGTCAGGAATCAGGTAGAGAACACAAGGAAGTTAATAGTCAAAGACAACTAAGTCAGAATGTGCAAAAGTTTCCAGGAAGGAGATGTCACCAAGAGCTATAAGCAGTGCTAGCTGGTTGTCTATGTTGACACTATTCTGAGTAAGCTCCTTCTGCTCCCATTGGGAAGATGTGTAGGTTTCTTTTTTAAGATCTAAAGCCTTCCACTTCTGGAATTCCCAGGCAGCAGGATTGTATTCATCAAGGAGGGGCTGTACAACCTCCCTTACTGCGTCCATAAGTATGAAAGAGGCTTTACAAGCTCCATGTGATTCTGGGTCTCTAGTCCCAGAGAATGGGGAGGAAACAATATATGTTATTGGAGCCTCAGGGCACTTTAGGGGCTCTTTCTCTGTGCTTATAAACCATGGTATTGGAAGTGTGTTGTACTACTGAACTGGGCCCATTGAGTTATCCCTCAAGGTCTAAAGGTACATGTCCCTGGGTAGAAACTCTAGAGTTAGCCAGGGATGGTCTCACCAGGTGGCAAGTGTGGGAAGAACATGGGGCACCGTTGTAGGAATTGGTCAGTGACAGCCCCAGTGACTCAGCCAACCCTCAACTAAAATCTACCTCATGCCATTCAAGGGGGAGGTGATCAGTAGCATCTGTTATGGTTCTTTCTGTTGCCTCTTCCACCACCTTTAGGGATGACAAAAGTTAAAGTCAGGAAGTAAGAGTGGGTGGAACGCCTGGTGTCCTGGTTGGCAACAGCTCAGAATGTGGGGATAGAGCATTCATCCCATAGAGGAATTCTAATTAATGTGTGATAGCAGCCACATTCTAGTATTCTGCTTGAGTAGTGAGTAAATACTTCCTTTTTCTGCTGTTTTAAAAGTTAAACAAACTAGAAAATTATCCACCTGCATTGTAGTAATAGGCCCTTGGGTAGAGAAGAAGCTTTGTCCCTGTAGGATTAGTGGATAGGAAGGTGGGAGGTCAGACATTAGTCTCAAGATATTTGAAGACTGGTAGAGAGAAGGAAGCTCAGACCACTGTGGTCTTGTTTTCCACTTGCTCCCCTCCAGAACAGCTGGATTGTCTCTGATGCTCACCAAAACATGCATGATGGGAAGCAGGGTGAAGAGGGACAAGATTTAGAAGTCCCCAGAGGTGAGGTGTCAGATAATAGTCTCATCTACCTAGGGAAGTAGAGTGTAATGATGACAATGAACACCTGTGCCCCTTTTTAGTCGCTTCCTTTTAACTTGATTTTTCTCTTCATCTTTTTTTAAAAAAAAGTTGTTTTAAGGTGTTTTCTTAGGAGGAACATCAAGTTTTGGGGGTAAGGCTTGAGGCAAGAGGGGTGTAGTGCCTTGCCCAGGTCGCATAGCTCATGGGTGTCTGAGGCCATATTTGAACTCTAAATCTGGGTGATTTAAAAGCAAAAAATCAACAAAAATATATTTTAAAAAAATAACCAATTAACCCCAGTTAAACTGAGAAGTGGAAATGCTGAAAAAAAGATGACTATAACCAAAAGAAAAAACTGACAAAGCTAAGAGCTAATAAGCTATTCATCTGCTTTTTTTTAAGGTAAAAACGTTGGCACTATAGAAAATGAAGAAATTCACAGCAAATGAAATAAAATTATCGGAAATATTTTTATATGCCAACAAAACCAGTAACATGGGATGGATATTTACAAAAATAAAAACCACCCAGATAAAGAGAACAAGAAATAAAGAATTTAACTCATATCAAAAAGAAATGGAACAAGCCATAAATGAACTCCCAAAGGGGAAAAAAAACAAGATCAAATAGGTTTATAAGTGAATTATATCAAATGTTTATTCAAAGGAAAACATTTCATTTTTACCTAAGCTTTGTTTAAAAAAAGTGGTTAAGGGATTCTATCAAATTAATGAAACAGATATTGCCTTAACACCTAAGCCAGGGAGGTTTATAGTTAAACCAAAGCATCAAAAGAAAGCCAGACCAATACCAACAATGAATATTGATACAAAAATAGTGAACAAAACATGAGCAAAGAGATCGCAACAACATGTTTAAGAGAGAGTACACACTGTGACCAGCTGGGTTTATGCTAGGAATGCAGGGTTGGTTCAATACTAGGAAAACTGCTAAGGTAACACTTTTAAAAACAAAAAGATACAGAAAAAGCTTTTTGATAAAATAAAGCACCTATTTAATGTAGCACCCACTGTAGGCTACTTCCCTGACTCTCAGCTGACTATTTCTCTTCTAGAGGGCTAAACCTGGAGGGGTTGAGATCTTGTAGTACTCTAAACAGGGGCTCAGGAGCCCCATCTGGTGTAGTCCACATTACCACTCAACCAGACTTAAGTACTTTTACTTATGAATATTTATCAAGCAAGTATGATAAGAATAGATGGCACAAAACCAATCTCCCGCAGATATATAGAGAGTACAGGGAAAAGTGGTCTGAAGCTTTGAAAGCCCATGTGGCAAAAAGATAACAGCTCTCGATACTGAAAATCTTTTCTTTGTGGAACTTCATTTGTGTTCCCTTTAGATGTAACTCTCTGCTGAGCTCCCAAGGTCATTGTCTTTGTATAACTCATAGCTGCAGTTTACTACACTCAGAAGAGGTCATGGTCCCCCAAACTGTCTACTCCATGCCTTTTCCTCCCTGGTTCTTGCTTGGGGCACCAGTACATCTGGAACATTACTACCCATCCTGAAGGAAAGTCCAGATCTTCCAATCTTTCTGAGTTTACAAGGTCATCCTATAGTCAATGAAGCAGAGGAGAGGGAGACTCCCTTTGGCTTCACTCCCCTTACCTCTTTTCTGTTTTTTTTTTTTTCGGTACAAGAGCAAAAGGGGCACCTTTAAAGCACTCCAGAAACTGGACCCCACTTCCTGCTCCATTCTCTTCTCTGATTTACATGGGCTCAAAGGTATTTCTATTTCTTTCAACAAATCCCAATACATTTCCTGTGTGCCTCATCTGATTTCATCCATGGCTCAAAAACATTTGTGCACAACTAGTTTATGCCTATGATTGATTCAACAGAGGCCTTGTTCATACCTAGTTTATACCTTTGACTAATTCTGTAACTGGAGGAGGTGTTCTCACTTCATAAAAGTGAGAGTACCTTATTAGCTACATCAATTGAAGTTGAGAGGCATGGTATATCTCTTGTATATTAAAATATTTTTAAAAGGGATAAGAATAAAGAGACCTTTTATTAAACATGGTAAATAATAGCTATTTTAAAACTGAGGTTGCATTATCTGTAATGAAGAAACAATGAGATGAAGGGTAAAGCAAAGACATCTATTGTCACTATTATATATAGTTCTGGAACTATTAGCAACAGAAGAAGAAAAAGAAACATAGAATAAGCCCAGACAAAAAGGAAAAACAATTTTTTGGTAGATTTAACCCGAGATCCATGAACAGCTAAGGGATCTATGGACAGTTTTCAGGGGGATCTATAAACTTGGATGGAAAAAAATATCTTTATTTTCACTAACCTCTAAATGAAACTTAGCATTTCCTTTAACTATAAGTTTTTTAAAAATTATTCTGAGAACGGTTTCATAGGCTTACCCAGATTGCCAAAGTGATCTATGATATAGGAAAGCTTAAGAACCCCTGATTTAGAGAATCAACTAAAAATTCATTGAAATAATAACTTCAGCAAAGTAGCAGAATATAAAATAAACTCATCATCAGCCATTTTTGTGTATTACCAACAGTACCTACCAGGAAGAGAAAGAAAGATAAAATGACTAATGAATGTATAAAATGTTTGAGAGTTTATCTAAGATACGTATAGAAACTATGCTTTTATAAGTATCTATTTTCTTAAACTTATCAATTATTTAGCATGTAATTGGGTAAAAGTTTCTGACAATTTTATTACTTCTTCAGTTGTTCAGAGTTCCCTTTTTTCACTTCTGATAGGAACAGTTTGTTTTTCTTCACTTTCAATCAGATTAGCTATTTATTTCATTATGGTTGGAGGGGAACCAAACAAGCTCCAAGATTTATTTATCAATTCAATGATTTTGTTGCATTAAGAGTTATTAATCTTGTCTGATGTTTCAGAATGTCTACTTTGTGCCCAGGAAATTTTTTCCTTTAAGACTTTATTCAAATTTGCGGTGAGACTGATTTCTTCCTAGGGCTTTGCCCCCTAGGCATCTCAGTCCAACGTATTCCTCACAGTATCCCATATACTCCCCAAATCCTTGGTTTGCTCGTCTTAGCAACCTCATTGTCTAGGTCCAAAAGCCTGTACTTAAGGATCAGGCTCAGTTTTTGCATTCCATTTAGGAATGCAAAACTATTTAAGACTGCAGAGTCTATTAAGTCTATTTAAGACTGCAGAGTCTATTAAGTCTATTTAAGACTGCAGAGGCCCTGGCTGGTTCTGAGTGCAGAGGCCAACAAACACACACACAAGAACCACATGAACACAATTACAAAATACAAGCTTAAGTAATTAGGGAGATTTTGATTACTCGTAGTTGAGCCGTAGCAATATAATAAAAATGACACTACTGCCTATGGGACCTAGCTTTATCCTGTGCTGCTCCGATAGACCACACCATGATGCCTCAATGGCTGTCTCATCTTGCAGGCTTCCTGCATGGTGCTAGACTCGATGGGTGCAGGAGGGTGTTAGCATTTCTCTCTAGTTTTCTTTATCATTTTCCCTTCTGATCCATTTTTGGAACTTTTCAGGAGTGTTTGCCAGAGAAATGGACTCCTCTGGGACCTTTCATGGTATCATCTTAACTGAAAGTTTCCAGTAAAAAAAAATTTTTTTTCAAGCCATTATGGAAGAAGCATAGATTATCTAGCCTTCCATGGCTTTGATGATAACCATTAAGACCACCTAGCTCCCTTTTTATGATTTCATATCCATCAAATATTTCTCCTTGTACCTCCATACTAGAAGACTAAACCTCTGAATGGAGGAGGGTGTAGCAGAGAATGCCTCCCCAAAATTACATGAAGGAGGGCACTCAAGCCCAGGCCAGCTATGTCTTCATTTCCCACCTGACTACTCCTTTAGACTCCATTATGAATCCCCTCTCCTTCCACCTTTCCCCTTTAATACAGCAACTACAACTGGAAGCACATGTAACTTTCTGCTCCTACAGTTTGCCAATTTTTTTTTTTGGGGGGGGGAAGACAAGGCAATTGAGGTTAAGTGATATGCCCAAAGTCACACAGGTAGTAAATGTCAAGTGTCTCAGTCAAGATTTGAACTCAGGTCCTCCTGAGGAGGACTCCAGGGCCAGTGCTCTATTCATTGTACCACCTAGCCTCCCCCCCCTCCCCAATTTCTTAATAGAAAGGAAATATGTTTTAGCCTCAGTCATCTGGAATGGCCAACTTTGGTCATTATAATTGATCTGAATTCTATTTTCTTTTAAAGTTGTCTTTCTAGCACATAAGCATGGCTACTCAGGCTCACAGGGGCTAGTGTACTATGCCCTTCCCTCTCCTGTATCCATCTAGGGAGGAAGTAAGAGAGGCATTTAGTGTACAGTATGAATCAGGTATGGGCCTGGCAATTTATTTCTAGATGCGAAAAGAAATGCTAAGCATAATCACAGCTAACATGAGTAGAATTAACAGGATTCTGTAACGACTTATAACTACAGTTACAATAATCTGGAAGGCTCATAATTAAGCTTCATCAGAACAAAAAACAATTTAGCAAAACTACTAATTAGGCATTGCACTATCCAGCCACTCCCAGTACTTATCTGCTGAGAAAGCAGACCAGACTTAGGTCAATCCCCTCTCCAAAGCAAATATGCTCCTGCCACCAGCTCACTCCTGCTATTGCTGCAACTGACTTCCTCATTGGTCCCAGGAGATGCAGACATTTCAAACTCACAAGGTAATTGTCAATCCTAGATGGATCCATCATGGAATCTTAAGATCAGGAAAGAAGAATCACAAAAAAGGGAGAAGTAGTATATGAGCTCACTGCTAAATGGGGGCTGGGTGGAAAAAGGATGATCACCTCCTTTCCCCAGTTGACTCTTGGGTCACAACCAGAAAGAGTCCTTATGCTTTGCAGCCAGAATGGAAGCATCACCTTTGTTCAGCCATCCGCTCATCATTTCCCATTGTATGTTGTCGTGTATGTCCAGAAACATATCTGATCCTTGCTACAACTTCATTTACGTTACTGGTTTTGATTCAGTTTTCTTTATATCACTTTATACAATTCATCACATGTTTCCCTGTATTTTTCAAATGTATCATTTTCTGGGGGCCCAACAAAATTCCATTAACATTCACATACCACAATTAATTCAGCCATTCCCTAATCATTGGGCACACAATTTGTTTGCAGCCTTTTGCTATTTCAAATAGTGCTGCTGTAAATAGTTTAGTACATATGAAACCTTCCTTTCTGTCATTGACCTTCTTAGAGTATAAATTTAATAGTGGGATCATTGGATCAAAGGGTACAAGCAATTTATTAACTTTTTTGCATAATTCCAAATTGTTTTTCCATCAGTATGAATTAAATTAGTACAACTTTATTCCTACCAACCTTTCAACATTGACATTTTCTGTCTTTTGCCATGTTTGCCAATTTGATGGTAGCTTAGTATAGTTGGTGACACTGTCCTTCATCCCCTATTTGGAAATGGTAAATCTAGGATTTGGCTTTAGGGAACATTCCCCTCCTTATAATTCAACTCAACAAAATATTTATTAAGTACATAAAAAAAATACTGGAACAAAGAAATTCAATGAACTTAAAAAGGTTGTCTTTGCATGGGAGAGAAAATATGAAAATTGTACAAAATTAAAGGTATCTATAGTCAAATAAAAATACTTTAAATCACTGTTGATTAGGGAGATGCAAATCAAAACAACAACATCACACCTATCAGATTGGCTAATATGACATAACAGGAAAATGATAAATGCTGGAGAAGATGTGGGAAAATTGGAACACTAATGTATTATTGGTGGAGTTGTGCGCTGATCCAGTCATTCTGGAAGGCAATTTGTAATTATGCCCAAAGGGCTAAAATTGTGCATACCCTTTGACTCAGTAATACCACTTCTAGGCCTGTGTTACAAAGAGATCATCAAAACAGGAAAAGGACCCACATGTATAAAAATAGTTAAAGCAGCACTTTTTGTGATGGTGAAGAACTGGAAATTGAGGGGAAGCCCATCAATTGGGGAATGGATGAACAAGTTGTGGTATATAAATGTAATGGAATACTATTGTTCCATAAGAAATGATGAGCAGGGGGCAGCTAGGTGGCGCAGTGAGTAGAAAACCAGCCCTAGAATCAGGAGGACCTGAGTTCAAATTTGACCTCAGACACTTGACACACTTACTAGCCATGTGACTTTGGGCAGGTCATTTAACCCCAATGGCCCTCTAAAAAGCAAGAAAAAAAAAGAAATGATGAGCAGGTGGATTTCAGAAAAACCTGGAAAACTTACATGAACTGATGCTGAGTAAAGAGAACAGAACCAGAACATTGTACACAGTAACAGTAACATTGTGCAATGACCGACTTTGTTAGACTTAGCTCTTCTGAGCATTGCAATGATCTAAGGCAACTCCAAAAGACTCATGATGGAAAATACTATCCACATCAAAAAAAAACAAACCATGGAGTCTGAATGCAGATCGAAGTATATTATTTGCTCTCTTTCTCTCTTTTTTGGGGGTGGGGAGGGGTCTTCTTTCTCTTGGTTCCTCCCATTGGTTCTAATTCTACCTTACAATACAACTAATGTGAAAAAATGTTTAATAGGAATGTATATGTAGAGCCTATATCAGATTGCACGCTATCCAAGTTTATGTTCTTGGACTTTTTCTTTTCTCTCTATGCACTCATTCTCATGATTTCATTTATGTCTATTCAGGTGACACCCAATTCTATACCTCTACTCCCAGCATCTAAGAGTTCTGTATTTTCTACTACATGCTAATTATCTCTACCAGATTGTTCCACTGGCACTTAAGACTTGTCACATCTGCTACAGAACTAATGATCAAGATAACTAACTTTATTATTATTATTATTATTATTATTATTATTAACATAATCAAAATAAATAACCTTAAGGTGCTACTTCCCTTAGGAATCTTTCTAGGGCATCCCCACTTTAAGGGCAGCTTTCCTTTCTCAGGTTTTTCATAGCACTTTGTCTGGACTTCTCCTTTAGTATCTAATTGCACTCTTCTTTGTATTCTTTATATATCCAAGAACATAAACCTGAGGGAATACCACCATAAAATGTCAGGAAGAAGATAAAGAATCAGGCAAAGAGAGAGGTGGAAAGAGAACTAGGGGAAAGTGATGTCTTAAAAAAAGAGGAAAAAGGAACATCCTAGAGGAGGAGGTGCTTGATCAATCAATACACATATATTAAGCGATGATAACTATGCTAGGTGCAAGGGATACAAAAACAAAAAATAAAATAGTTCCTACTTTAAGGAGCTTACGATTCTAGTGGTATAGCTGTCCCTTAAGCTTAAAATTGCACTAAGACTTTTGGGACTTGGCCTATATACAGCATGTAACAATAAGGAATCAGTATCTGGTTTGGGAACCTGGTACTTTATGCCCTCTTCCTTTTTATTTTGGGGCCTCTTCTGATCTGGACTCACACACAGTGACCTGGTGATTTTGGGGGAGCCTGACTTCTAATAAGAGGTGTTAGGTTCCTTTTATTACTTTCCTTGGATTAGGTTGGCTCATGTCTAGCATCTCCCCAAAAGGAAGATGAGAAAGGTGCTCAATGTACTACATAAATCAGGTATGGGACAGCTACTCATTACCTCCATACAAAAAGAACCTTAGGAGCATGCATTGACAAAGACTCAAAACAAGATAGAATCATTTAAATTTAGATAATTACTATTATCTGGGAGACTGAGAGTTAAAACCACCAAGTCACAAAGCATTTTGTGGGACTGCTAACTTCGCATTTCACGTTGTACCTCAGCTATGTACTATACAGACTCCTTCAAAGTCCATATCTGGCAAGGCAGTCCAGAAATTGAGCTCTTCCCTTGTTGGTGGTCATTTTCAATGATGAAGAAATTTCCTTTACTGTAGTTGCAACTAAAGGACCCAGGATTTCCAACTTCTTGAACGTGCAAGGTTGCTTCCAAGACTGGTTGCATGTATCTCAGGATTGTTGTTCAATGACTTGTGGTCAGAAAGGAAACAAAACTGAAAATGCATCCAGGAAACCTAAACCCAGACTCTATTTGCCTAGCCCAGTCCCTACTTTAGCTGTCATCATGATACCTGCCTGGGTGGCAAGTCTATTTTGGGAAGCTACTTACCACATATTCCAGAGACAGGAAAAAGGCTAGCTGGCAGGAAGCTATCTTTCCTTTTTAAACAGATGCTTCCCCTACCTACCCCATTACCATCACAGGGCCAAGAAATCAATAATGGGGTTATTCCATTACTCCAAAGCACCAAGTCCTCCATGTTGAGCCAGAACACGTGGTCAGTGAGAAGCAAATACGTTAGCTCTATGCTCATTCCAGGGGGTAAGTCCCTGTTATGCATGAAAGAGAATAAACTTAAAGGAAATATGAAGAAGTTTGTGCGGGGAGGGTACTCGTAGTTGGGAGGATCAGAAAAGGCACTGGGTAAAAGGCGCTGCTTGAACTGTATCTTGACAGAAGTGAGGAGTTCTAAGCCGAGGTGGTGAAGGCGTGAATTACAGACCTGAGGGACAGTCAGTAGGAAGGCCCAGTGATGAGAGATAGTGCGCTGTCTGTGAGGGATGGAGAGAAGGCCAGTGTGGCTGAACCAGAGAGTGGGGTCTAAACATCTAAATGCTGTTAGATTAAATTGAGTTGAAGCCCTATTCTATTGTTATGGACTGCGAGACTCCATCCCTATCTATACCAAATAAAAATCTCCCTCCACCTCATCCCACACTTACTAGACAGAGATCCAATGCCACCCACAATGAACAGTCCCTTCATCCCACTCATACTTGAGAAAAAGGGCTCCCAAATTCCATTCACATAGAATAGATATTCCACTTACTCCTCCATCCCAAAGTGCTAGAAAGGCCTTATCTCATCTATAGCAGACTGAGAGGCTCCCCTGTCTCACCCACACTGGGCAGATAGCAGCCATTTCCACTGCATCCTGACATTCTGATCAGACACTGTACAGGAAGATTCCTCCCTGCCTTTCCATTACTCTGCCCTCTTCCTAGGGTACATACATATTTACCTCAGACAGCTGGAGGCAGAGAGGGCCCAACAGTCACTTGGGATCACTCCTTCACCCAGTGGCGGAATCACAGACACCAGTCATGGAACCTCTTCATGGCTGGCCACTTTTCAGTTCCCCAGCATCCTTATGGTATTCCAGTCTTGTTTTGACTGCTAAGGAGTGGAGAGTGTAAACATGAAAGGGAGAAGTGGGCAAGACATGAATCAGAACCCTCTGCCCCCAAACACTGACTTCCCCATCTCTTCCTCCACTCCTCTGCTCCAGGATTTATGTCTTCTATTCACTGTGGGCTGGAGAGGTGGGGGAGGGTGGAGAAGAAGAAAGAGGGAAAGGGAAACAGAGGGGAGAGAAAGAAAGGAAAACTCACCCCCTGGTTTGCCCTTCATTTCTTGTGACTTATATCTACCACCAAGAGACTGAAAATAAGGAGGCAGAAAAGGTCAGGAAGAGCTCTCGTTATATTTTTTCAGAAGAGGACGGTGGTTTTACCTGGGATGACATCCTCAGTGAGGCAACAGTGCTAAAAGATGCAGAGAAGCAAAATGATAGAAAAATGTCACTTCACACTAAGAAGGAGGTCATTAACAGCCTTAGAAATTACTGTTTCTTTACAGTTGTGGGGACAAAATGTACGAACTTAAAACAGTTTTGGTAATTGCATGTCAACGTAATTGGTGTCCCTCGTAATCGTACGTGTTTTATTTTACGCATTTAAAAACATTGTGAGAAGGGGTCCATAGACTTTACCAGCCTGCCAAAGGAGTCCATAAACAAAAAAAAGGGTTACATTTGGCTGTAAGGAGGAGAGAGGACAATATGGAGGAGCAACAGGGTAAAAGGAAGGTGTTTTAGGACAAGAAACACATAAGTATGTTTGTAGGTCAAGATTGTCTATAGACATTAAAGATTCAGGACAGGAAAGAGATGAATGATGGAATAATGGAGGAAATGGAGAAGGACAGGATTCTCCTAAACCATGAATTGTTTTATTAAAGAACAAGGACAAAAAAAGACAGATGTGAACAAGTGGAGAAATTTTAATTGCTCGTGCGTTGGTCAAACCGATATAATAAAAATGACAATTTCAAGTAAATTTATTTATTCAGTGCCTACCAAAATACTAAAATTATCAAACCACCAAAAATTATTTTATAGAGCTGGAAAAAATGATAACAAAATTCACCTGGAAGAACTAAAGAACAAGGATGATGAAACTTGGCACCAAAGGAGAGATATAAGAAGGTACCAACATCTCGTTTTTGTAGAGGTGAATATGGACCACTGAATAAAATGCCATATCTTTTCAACGTACAGGTTAGTTTTAGTTTTTCTGGAAAAAATAAAAGGAAAGAGAGAGGTATCGTCCCAACATGAAATTCTGCAGAAGAGTTTATTTATGTAAAGCAGATTGAAAAAAATTCTCTCTCAGTTTCAGACGAGGAGTGACCTCTGCCTGAACCTAACCACCCTTATGTGTTAATTATATAACATCCAAGTGCTAAGAGGGGGTGACACCTGTTGTTCAAGGTCCAATTGTGGAGCTGGTTTCCAGACAAAGAAGCCAGTTTCACATGGAAAGTAATGTTTTAGTCTACTCACACAAGCTGCTACCCAGATCAAACCCAGGACACTGGGAGCTCCCCATCTGGCCAGCTGGTCTCCCCCTCAAGTTGTAATTCTAAGCTTCCTCTAATCAACAAAATGAGCAACCACAGTAGAATCATGATGAAATCTTCTGTCCACCTTGGGATGGAAAGCTGATGGACTAAGAGTATGGACTTAAATATATACATATATATACATATATATATATATATATATATATACACACACACACACACACATATATATGCATATATATGTCTATATATATGTCTATGTATATATATATATATATACAATGAGGTAATTTTTGTTGCTTGACTATATATATTTTCAAAGGTTGTTTTGTTTTTGTTTTGCTTTCTCAATGGGAGCAGGAGAGGAAGTGGGAGGGAAAAGAATGTATTTGAAAATATAGTATAATAAAATATTATAATATTAATAATTGTATATAGCCTATATTTATTTACTTATCTGTCAACATGTTATATTCCCCAATAGGAAATTTTTTTAAATGAATTTTTAAAAAGTGTAAGTATTCCCTCACTTATCTATTGCTTTAATAAAACTATTTTCCCCACAACATTGTGGTTAGAGGCAGCTAGGTGGTGAAGTGAATACAGTGTTATGCCTAGAGCAGGGAAGATCTAAGTTCAAATCTCACCTCAGACTCTAGCTATGCAGCCCTGAGCAAGTCATTTGACTTGGCTGTCTGCCTCAGTTTCCTTAACTGTAAAGTTAGGATAATAATAGCGCCTGCTTCCCAGAGTTGTTATGATCATCAAATGAGATATTTTCAAAAAACGCCTGGCACATCATAGGTGCTATATAAAGGCTAGCCATTATTATTCCCATGTCATGGTGTTTTCCACAACCCCTAACTTAGCTCCTATGCAATTATCAAGTGCCCATGCTGAAAAGAATAAACAAGAATATTGAAGCCACGTGTATTTCAGTCTGTATGAATGAAGAGTCATAGATTACTGGAGCTAGAAAGGATCTTCAAGGCCTCTCTTCTTTCACTCTACCACTGCCTTTGTTCAGGCCCTTAGCGCTTCTCACTTTTTGCAATGGCCTCCCATTTGTTCTTCCTTCACTCCATCTCTCCCCTCTCCAATTCGCCCTTGTTGTTGTTGTCATCGTCACTGTTGTTGTTCAGTTGTCTCTTTGTGACCCCATTTAGGGTTTTCTTGGCAAAGACAATGGAGTGATTTGCTATTTCCTTTTCCAGATCATTTTACAGATGAGGAAACTGAGGCAAAGAAGGTTAAATGACTTGCCCAGGGTCACACAGCTAGTAAGCATCTATGGCCAAATTTGAACTCGGGAAGATGTGACTCCAAAAGAGGTCACAAAGAATCGGACATGACTGAAAAACAACGAAAAGTAGACTTTTGCAACCAGATTCTGGTACTGAAACTGCTGCTGAAGACTAGAATCTTCAATGCTGAGTTCATGCACGCCACTGCAGTGGAACTTTTGCTCCTATGAACTTTGAAGAAAAAGGACAGGATGACTGTGCTATAGTAACCTTTCCCCTAGCCAAAAGATGAGCATGCTACCTCATGGCAGAGACTTTACCTTGAGGTAGTTTCTAACATTCCCTGGAACAAAACACTGCTCATTAATTCATTAATTAAAAATCAATGTCTTTCTGGAAGTAACTGGCAATGGCTTAGCTGAGAGTGTGAGATACATTATTAATCATAATAGTTATACTTAATATGTTCCTGTACCTGCTAATTCTATGGCCACAAATGTATATTTAAAAAAATTTTAAAAATTATTTTAAATTCCAAATTCATAAATGTATTCTTTAAGAAGGTATTTGGTGAGTGTGCACTCTAATATATGAAATACTTGTAACAACTGATTTACAAATTGTTACCACTGATGACATTTACTGTTCTTTGCACTGGTATCACCAACTGCATTTTGGAAGGTAATAGATAATCCCAGGGTCCTGGTAGTCTGAGTTAGATAGCTCAACAGTGCTTCTTATTACAGAATCTAAAATTGAGAAAGATGAAGTTAAATGCTATACTAGGGGTTATAAAAAAAGACCCTTTCTTTAACAGCTTATTGCTTCCCAAAACTCTTTTTTGCTAAAAGGACGGCTATCTGATTGACATTAACTTTAGACACCTAACAGCTTGAATATCCTTACTACTTAGGGGGTAAGCAAATGTCCTTACTGTTTTGTAGAGGCAAGCAAGATTTAATGAAATATTTGGGGATTAAAGCCAATACTGCAGTTTCATTTTGGAATGTAGACAAAAGCTTAGAAAGAGACCACTTCCTTGTATAATTGGAAATGCCATTGTCCTTATGACAGCAACTTAACTGAATCAGCCCCAGGTGGGTTTAGAATTGCCACATAATTTCTTTTTTTTTATTTTTCTAGATAAATTTATTTATTTATTTTACAAACATTTATGATCTATCTTTCCCACTGCCCTCCCCCATTGAACTCAATGAAAAGAAAAAGCATCATAATAGTGCAAAGTCCTACAAAACAAATCCCTGCATTGGCCCATATTTGCAAATGAATGTCTCTGTATTTCAAGTTCATCGTCTCTCTGTCAGGAGGCGAGTGGATGTTTCATCTTCAGGTTTTTGGTTTTGCAGTTTATCATCACATTGGTTCTAAAGGCTTTCAAAATTATTTTTCCTCTACAATGGCATCATTATAGAAATTGTTCTACTTCTGCCCCCTATGCTCTGATTCAGTTCATAGAGGTCTCCAGTTTTCTCTTATGTCGTCCATTTCATAATTTCTTATGGTACCATACTAATTCATCACAATCAAATACCACAATTTGTTTAGTCTGTTCCAAGAGAATACCCCTTTAGTTTCCAACTTTTGGCTTTCACAGAAAGAGCTACTATAAGTATTTTTGAACATACACACATACATACACACACACGCACACACATGCATACACACATACACATATATACACACACATATATATATCCATTTCTTTTTTCTTTGATTTCTTATAGCCCTAATAGTGGTAGGTATAGCTAAGTTGGCAGGGTGATAATTTTCTGGCATTGCTCCAAATTGCTTTCCAGAATGACTAGACCAATTCATAGCTTCACCAACAATAGCCTATCCAATATTTTAAATTTTCCTCTTCTGTCATCTTTGCTAGTCTGATAGGTATGAAGTAGGATCTCAAAGTTGCTTTAATTCGCATTTCTCTAATTATTAGTGATCTGGAGTCTTTTTTCATATGATTGTTGTTATTGTTTACTTATTTCAGTCATGTCTAACACTTCATGACCCCATTTGGAATTTTCTTGGCAAAGATACTGGAGTGGTTTGCCATTTCCTTTTTCCGGTTCATTTTACAGATAAGGAAACTGAGACAAACAGGGTTAAGTGACTTGCTAGGGGTTATATACCTAGTAAGTATCTGAGTTCAGATTTGAACTCAGGTCTTCCAGCACTCTATCCATGCTACTATAATGGTAATGGAATTTAAAGATCCCCCTGTATTGGCTTGGTTTTCAGGTTGAGTGTTAAAACCCAGAGCTTGTGAATCCCACTTGTGGGATGGGCTTGTTGACGTGAAGAGAGAGGGCTGAACTGGGAGGAGCTGTGGATTTAGAGACAAGCCCAAGCAGAGGAAGCCAGAAGGACTTTTGGGAACTGTCACCTGGAGCTGCCAAGAACTGAGGAGGCATGGCTGTGATGCCAGTATTTTGTCTGTCTGTTTTGATGTTGTTTTGCCAGATTCACTTGCTGGTGGACAGTGCTACTGTTGTAGAGGTCCTGGAATCTTGCTGTTGGTTCAGAAGCCCTGAAAGAGGATTTTCTTGTTGTATGTTTACAGAAATCCTGGAAGGAGGGCCATGCTGATGTTTTCAGGAGTTCTGGGACTGTTCTGCAGGCAGAGAGTGATTTGATGAGGACACTGGCAATGGATATTGTGGCTTTGTTGAGCTTTGTCTCCCCAGGAACAGGGATGGCTGGAGTACCTGCCTCATGTCAAAATGAAGACTGGACCTCTCCTTGGGCATTGAATGCTGTGATGATATCTTAATCTTGTTGTAGCTTAAGGGCGGATGGCCTTTTGTGCTCTCCTGCCCCTTTTGAGAAAGTGCTTGGCCTTAATGGATGGTATTGTAATTCAGTTGTGATCCAGGGGTGGGAAACCTTTGACTTTTTTGTGCTCTGTGATTGACCAAATGAATGTACTTTGTTTATGATTGGAAACTGATCTCCATCTGAGAAGAGAGACTTTGACTGACTAAATGAATATACTGCCCAGGAATGGGCTACTTTGACTAATGTACTGGCCAGGGGTGGGATAGTTGGACCTTGGTACTTTGCAATTGAATTGAGAACTTACTTACTAAATTAATGAGTTACACTGTATTTTGATTTTCTCTGTTTTGTGAATGTTTTGCCTTAATCTGTCACTGAATAAATGGGGTTTGCTATGCTGGTAATCCAAACCTTGGAAGTTGCCTTTGCTTGGCATTACAGCTACCTATCTGTGCCATAGAATTGTCGATAGCTTAGGTTTTGTCCTTTGAAAACTATCTGTTCATATTCCTTGACCATTGATCTATTGGTCATAAATTTGAATCAGTTTCTTACACGAAATCTTCATTAGAGAATTTTGCTCCTAAGATTTTTTTTTCCAGTCATGTTTCCCTTCTAATTTTAACTATATTGGATTTCTTTGCATAAAAACTTTAGAAATATCATATAATCAAAATTTTCGATTTTATCTTGTATGTTCATTTAGTCATGAACTCTTCCCCTATCCATGGACCAGAAAGACAATCTTCCTTGTTTCTGTAATTTGTTTATGATCCATACCATTTCTGCACTTGGCAACCACACGAGAACTCTCCTCTCCTCTTTAATGAGTGAGACTATCTGACAGGCTGAGACACTTCAATGGAAGGCCCAGAATTTCTTAAATAAACAACTGCAAGCAATAGTTGAAAATGTCACTCATCAATATTGGCCTGATAGTTTAAACAAAGATTCAAGAACCCCTTCTGACCTATGGCCATGAAGTTATTCCCGGAGACACTCAAGTTGGAGTGCAGCCTCTCACAATGCACCTTTGATGCCTATGGACACTTTAAGCAAGCCAGGGCCCTGATTCAGAAGTCCTGGGAAGTCTGCATGTGGGACTGAGTAGTCCATTGTGATGTGTGAGATGTCAAGTTCCTGAGGAGCCTAATCTATTCAGAAATACCCCTGGAATACTGCCAGATATGTATCATAGAATAAAGAATTAGTGGACTTTCTGACCTTTACAACCAGCCATTGTCATTGTTTAGTAACTTTTCAGTCATGTCTGACTCTTTGTGACCCCAATTTGGGGTTTTCTTGGCAAAGATACTGGAGTGGCTTGCCATTTCCTTCTCCAACTCATTTTACAGATGAGGAACTGAGACAAACAGGGAAAAATGACTTGCTCAGGGTCACAACAGCTAGGACATGTCTGAGGCCAGATTTGAACTCAGGAAGAGGAGTCTTCCTGACTTCAGCCTGGCTCTATTCATTGCACCACCTAGCTGCTCCCATTCAGTTATGGGTACACAAAAATTAGAGATGAAAACGTAATTGCAATACATACTATCTAATGGGTTGAACAAGTACATTTTCCAAGTAAGAAAAAGATTAAAAGAATCAGCATATGCATTAATAATATCTATTTGGTTATAATTATAGCCAAGGGGAACAGACTTTCTATTGACCAGTTGACCAACACAATAATTTCACTTTTAAATTCTAATTGCTTTAGCAACAAGTTTCTCTGACCAAGGCCTCATATTTAAGATAACTAAGGAAATGATTCAAATGTATAAAACTAAGAGCCATTCCCCAATACGTCAGTGGTCAAAGGATATGAACAAGCAGTTTTCAAAGAAAGAAATTCAAACCATCAACAGCTATGTAAAAAAATCTTTCAAGTCACTAATAATTAAGGAAATGTAAATTAAAGCAACTTTGAGGTTTTACATTATACCCATCAGTCCTGCAAAGATATCAAAAGAGGGAAACAACAAACATTGGAAGGGCTATGGGAAACAGGCATGCCAGTGCACTGGTGGATCTGTGAATTGGTCCAGCTATATCTGGAAAGCATTTTGGGACTATGCCCAGAAAGTTACCAAATTGTGCATATTTTTTGACCTATCTGTACCACTACTGGGCCTATATCCAAAAGAAATCAAAGAACAAGGAAAAGAATCTATATGTACAGAAACATAGCAGCTCTTCTTGTGAGAGCCAAAGATGGAAAACTAAGGACAGCCCCTTCTATTGGAGACTGACTAAACAAATTGTGGCATATGAATGTATTGAAATATTATTATGTCATAAGAAATTATGAAATGGACAAAATCAGAGGAAACAGGATAAATTTCTAAGAATTGAATCAGAGCCAAGTGAGTAGAAACAGAACAATCACACAATGATAACATTATAAAGAAAAACAACTTGAAGATTTTAGAACTCAGACCAGTACAATGATAAGCTACAAATTCAAAAAGACTAAAACGTACCACTCACCTTCTAGCAGAGAGGTGATAATGTTAAAAAGTAGAAAGAGACATACATCGTTTTGCACATGGACGATGTGGGAGTTTATTTTGATGGACTAGGAAGCTATGTATTGAGGGCTTCACTCTATCTATCTATCTATCTATCTATCTATCTATCTATCTCAATGGAATCAAGGTAGTAGGAAAGAGCTTAATAAAAGTGTTTAATCAAAACATTAAAAAATGAGAAAAATAGTTACATTTGCCTTAAATTGGACCACTTTGATCCCAGATAGCTTTGCATTGGCAAAATCTAATAGCCCTCTGGCTACTGTTCATGAGATTAAAGGGCCAGAGACTCAAGTATGTTTGAACTCTCTATTTTTCAAAAGATATTTTTAGTTTATTAAATATTTCCTAATTATATGTAAAATAATTTTTAACATTCATTTTTTAAAAATTGAGTTCCAAACTCCCTCCCTCCTGTCCCTTTCTCACCCAATGAAAAGGCAAGCAATATAATATCAATTATACATGTGAAATTGTGCAAAAATTTTTCACGTTAGCCGTGTTGCAAAAGAAAAGACACACAAAAGCAAGAAAAATAAAGTTTAAAGAATATGTTTCAACATACACTCAGAGTTGATCAATTCTCTCTCTGGGGTTGGAAGGCCTTTTTCATCATGTGTCCTTTGGAATTATTCTGGATCGTTGTCTTGATCAGAGTTGCTAAATTTTTCACAGTCGATCATCCTTACAATATTGCTGGTACAATGTGCATTGAACCTTGTGGTTTTTGTCCCCATTCACTCCATAGCTTTCTTTATCTGTACTGATACAACCTATTTGTTATTATATAGGCAAGACAATGCCTTCAATCCTGTTGGCATACTGCTATAGCTTCTAGAATGATTTTTATTGATTTGCTATATTCATTATAGTAAGGTAAAATACTGAGGATTTCACATTTATAATGAACCAACTAGAAAAATGCATCTTCCTACCAATGAACAGGTTACAAAATGAGGTTCTAGAATTGATGAATATAGATTAGGCTTGAGATAAATTTGTTCTGGGAACAAAATGGGGAGGACTGAAAGCAAACTAACTCTCCCCTCCATACCTGCTCCCTCTATTAGAAAATACAAAAGAAAGCTGTTTTTTCAGCACCTTAGTCTGAAGCCTTTAAACTAACCAGAAAGAAAAACCTTATCTGTCTTTCCCTAGCTCTCAGTTCCGAAACAATGTCTTACACTGAATTTTTTTTTATATCATTCTTATCAAAGGCCTAACCAATTTCTAATGGGATCTTTCCAGATGAACTCAGGAAGACCACCTCCATAAAGTGATTCGGATAATGATAATCTGGAAACGGTTATTCCTGGAGGGAGTAGTCAAAGAGGGACTAAATGGTTTTAGAAAATGATTCTCCAAGGTTGTGCCAAGAGTTAAGCAACTGTTCTGTTTGATCAAGCAAAATGTTAACTGAATTTTCACTTAGAGTTATAATTACTTTTTGAAAAAAATCTCATTGTGGAATTTTGTCTGTGTGGGAATACTATCAATTGTAACTCAAAAATGGTTTGTCAGTGATTTTTTTCAAAGCTACGTGCTTTGAAAAGTGTCCCATTTTTGGACATTTCTAAGCAAAAATGTTTAGAATTAGGTCAATACACAATCAAATTGTTTCTGTCAGGTTTGTGACTAAAACACACAGTACAGAATTTTCTCCCTCCTTCTCCCCCCATGTGATTGATGTAGACAGGGAATATCTGTCTAGACTCCAATGAATGGCCTCCTCCCAGTTCACCATATTAGGTTTGCACTTTGAGTTCCCTTAAAACACACACACACACACACACACACACATCCCTGGGCCCCAGAAAAGATGTAACCTGGATAAATAAAACTTGCAACCAATATAAAAATTTTACATTCCAAATCTGTTTTAACTAACTTTGAAAATAGAATATAATCTAGACAAAGAACAGTGGGGAAGATATTTAGGGGGCAATCACACAAGACACAGAATCTCAAAATTTAAGAACTGAAAGAGACTGCAATGACCATCTAGTCTAGCTCATACACAAAAGGAACCTCTGTTATACCATCTGAGCTGGTAGGTGGCACAGTGGATATGGCACCAGGGCCTGGAGTCAGGAAGATTCCTCTTCAGACACTTACTAGCTGTGTGATCCTAGGCAAGTGACTTGACCCTCTTTGACTCAGTTTCCTCATCTGTAAAAGGAGCTCCTTTTAAAAGTGGCAAACCACTCCAGCACCTTTGCCAAGAAAACCCCAAATGGGGTCATGGAGAGTCAGATATAATTGAAAATGATTGAACAACAACTATTCCATACTGCGAAAATGATCATTTAGCCTCTTCTTAAAGACCTCCAAGGAGAGAAAAACCACCATCTCATAAGGTCTCCTGAATTGTAGCCCATTCCACTTTTAGACAGGTCTCACTGTTAGGAAGTTTTTCCTGAAATTAACCCCAATTAGCCTCTTCACAACTTTTACCCTTTGCTCCTGTCCCTGGGGCCAAACAAAGCAAACAATATCTTTTCTTCTTCTATATGACAGCCCTTCAAATACTTAAAGACAGTTTCATGTCCCTCCAGAGTTTTCTCTTTGCCGCACTGACCATCCCCAGTCTCTTTAACCCTTTCCTTACAAGGAATGGACTCAGTGCCCTTCCTCACCTTGGTTGACCTCCTTTGTACACTACCCAGCTTATCAATGTCCTTCTTAAATCGAGGCATATAGAAATGAACATGATATTCCAGATATGGTCTGGCTGAGGCAGAATAGAGTAGGATTCCCACCTCCCCCCACTCATTCCCCGGAAACTGTGACTTCACATAGCCCAAGGCCACATTTGGTTTATAGATTGCCAAATCACACCAATTTGTATTAAACTTTAAGTCTGCTAAAATCTGTACATTTTTACAGACAAACTGCTATCTACTAGTACATCAAGTATGAGATGCTGATAGGATGTCAGGTTCAGAATGTCAGTAGATAGTGATATGGGACTGATGCTCACAAGAAACACTGGGCTGGTCTATAGACCAGGGAGTCATTTGCATGGTGATGTTAACAAAACCCATGAGGGCTAACCCATGAGATCACACAGAGAGAGTATAGAGACCCTGATCTTGTACCTCACTTTTCTTCTGAAAATCACCATGACTAACCCAGTAGCCTGTGATCATGGACTCAAATTGAACTGTGATTTCATTGGTTTGGAAATTCCCTCTAGGGATGCAGATCAAAAGTCATCCATGCTCACACATCCTGTTCAGTTCTTGCCAGTGTCCTCATAGGTGATCCACAATGAGTTGAGGCCTTTCTCCTGATGCTGCAAGGGTATGAGTAGAACGCCCTGGTTGTCCACAGGTCAGTCACCTTGTCTTCTCCATTTGACAAGCTTTTCTTCTCTTGATGACATTTTTTGCTCCTGTTCTGTGAAGTTCCTCATTGTTGTAAGACTGTTGTATTCCAAGTCTTTATGCTCTACAGCAATACTGGTAGATTATTGGTATTGTTCCAGAGAATGCTTGGCGTTATTAAACAAGTTTCTCACTTTTCCTAAGGCAATCTAGCCTGTTGTCTTCTGCCTTTCCAACTCTGGGTAAGGGATGCGGGTGGAAAAGGGGAAAGGAATAAGACATTTACACAGAGCTTACTATGTACCAGGCACACATTTATAAAATATTATCAAATTTTAAATGTTGAAGAAAATGTGGGAAAATTAGAACACTGATACATTGTTGGTAGAGTTGTGAACTGATCCAACCATTCTGAGAGCAATTTGGAATTATGCTCAAAGTGCTATAAAATTGTGCCTATCCTTTGACCCAGCAATACCACTTCTAGGTCTGCAAGCCAAAGAGATCATAAAAATGGGAACAGGACCCACATGCATAGAAATATTTATATCAGCTCTTTTTGTGGTGGCCAAAAATTGGAAAATTAAGGTGAAGTCCACCAATTGAGGAATGGCTGAACAAGTTGTGGTATACGAATGTAACGGAATACTATTATTTCATAAGAAATGATGAGCAGGTGGATTTCAGAAAAACCTGGAAAGACTTACATGAACTGATGCTGAGTGAAGTGAACAGAACCAGGAGAACACTGTACATAGTAACAGCAACATTGTGCGATCATTACCTTTGATAGACTTACCTCTTCTTAGCTATGCAAGGATCTAAGACAGCGGTTCTCAACCTGTGGGTTATGTTCAATTTGTAACAATGAAAATACATCCTGAATATCAGATAGATTCATAACAGTAGCAAAATTACAGTTATGAAGTAGCAACGAAAATAATTTTATGGTTGGGGGTCTCCACAACATGAGGAACTGTATTAAAGGGTCGTGGCCTTAGAAAGACTGAGAACCACTGATCTAAGACAATCCAAAAGACTCATGATGGAAAATGCTACCCACATCCAGAGAAAGAACTATGAAGTCTGAATGCAAATTGAAGCTTACTATTTGATCTTTTTTATTTGTTTGCTTGTTCTTTCTCATAGTTCCTCCCATCGGTTTTAATTCTTTTTTTTACAACATGACTAATGTGAAAATATGTTCGCGTGAATGTATATGTAGAGCCTATATCAATTTGCATGTTCTCTTGGGATGGGGAGAAGAGAAGGAAGAAGAGAAAATTTAGAACTCAAAATCTTATGAAAGTGAATGTTGAAAACTAAAAATAAACAAATTAATTAATATTTCAAAAAAATATCAAATTTGATCCTTACAACAATTCATTTTACAGATGAGGAAATGAAGCAGACAGAGGTAAAATAACTTGTCCAAAATCACACAGTCAGTAAATGTCTGAGGTGGGATTTGAACGCCCATCGTCCTTACTCCAGGCCCACTATTCTATTCACTAAGTTACCTTGCTGCCTCTGAGTCCAACATCTTGTCCATCTGTCTGTCCCAGATATACAAACTGATGGACAACCTGTCATCCAACTTCATGTTGGATGAGAACAATTGAGAACAAGAGATGTTCTGTACTCACCGGTCTTTCCTCTGTGGATTGTCAGGCTAAACATTTGAACAAGTATAGATCTCTTTCAAGAAACTTTGCAATGTTCTGGGGCTCAGAGCAATCAGTACTATGTTATCAACAAACTGAAGGCTCTGGAAGATCCCACAATCCATGAGGAATCCTTCAACCTACACTCTGTCCTGGACCCCTTCCTTCCCTTACAGTGCTATTTGCCTTTGTCAAGCATATATTATCCTGTTTTTATGCAAATACTTATTATTATCATTAGCCCTGCAATACCTGAAAACCAAATAGCCCATGAAATAACGTTTCTTGTTGCCTTTGGGCATGAGACAAAATTCATGCTGACAGTCCTTTTCTTTGATTCTCAGCACTGTCTGTGAGTCACCCTTCAGGGTAGCTCTAACTTCCTTGTTCCTTCAGGTTCCATTTATAGCAAGAATATCATATGATTTCAGTAATCCTGTCCACTCATTGGACCAGTATCTCACATTGAAAACATCACTGGCAAAATTAAAGTTTATGGATAGTCTTAAAACTGCTGCTTTTTAGGATTCTCTGCTCACTTTCCTTCTACACTGCCACTGTTACTGCAGAATTGGGGAGGGGGGATAATGAGAACTGAAGGTTACTTTTAATTTTTGTTCTATTTCATTGCCTGTGTGATCAAAAAAATTCATCACTTATAGGTGGTCCACCTACACCTCCATACTGAACCAGGTTGGTCCTCAGAAAAATGGATGGGGTCATGCTCAAAGCCTTTCCAGAGTGGTGGAAACTTCTGAAACTTATTCATCCTTTGTTTTTGAGGAGGACCAATGACATCATGATGATGGGTGATGTCTTGACTTGTTTGTGAATTGGGTTTAAGTGAGACAGAGCTTCAGAAGGTCAACAGTCTCACTCTCTCTTCTAGATTCATAGAAGTTCAGGGGCAGGACAAAAGTCAAAATGACTGTAAATGGCTCAGGATACAGTCAATGGCCTTGGTATGTTCTAATGGAAGAGGCATCAAGAACTCAGGGTCACTTCTATGCTACAATGAGGCCCTGGATTTAGATTTTGTGTTCATGGTGTACAAGATAAAATAAAAACTGCTGCTTGGAGTTTAGGGTTTGTTAAATAATAACATATTAAGGAAAATTCTACTTGCTTTTCCTAAGGAGCACACAAACTGTATACAATTGTAATCTAATTGAAATAAAATAATCTAAATAATCTAATAATCTAAAAAAATCTAAATAAATAATTCTAAAATACAGTAATCTAAATAATTCAATAAACTAGCTAAATCACATTGGTGCCCTAAAGATGTGATTGGTATTATCACAAAATGACTGACTAGTGATAAGTGACTGATAAAGTAATTTGCATTTATGGAGAGAACGATAAGTAGAAAAGTTTACCTAAAAGTTAATTTAACTGCATTTTTCTCCAGTATTTGTGATACATTTAGTTCTTATAAGTGTATGCATAGTCCCCACATGATTCAAATGGGAGTATGTGTCATTTAAGGCCAGACAAGGCTAGAAGGACTGGAGCACCCTCACCCCACTCCCATTTCATTCATGGGTTCTTTTCCTTACCAATTCTCTGGATTCAAAGGCAATCTAGAGTATGCTCTGTGATCATTCAGAAATTACCAGAACTGCAGAATTGAACAATTACTCTCTCTAATTGTCAGATAGTTCCTACTCTGGATTAGGATTAGGGAAATTTTCTTCTCTCAGGGGCTAGTTTTCTCCCTCTTGATTTTAAACCCCTAAATTCATAGTCTTAGATAAAAGTCACTGTTAACTCCCACTTAGTTTTCTGTATTAGCAGTGTCAACAGCACAGAAAGCACAGATTGTAATACAGTAAGCTGCAATATAAATTGCAGCCAGGGTTGATTTTTTCCCCCCCTTTCGTCTCTACTGCCTCACTTCCTCTTCCCAATGATCAGAGGGGGAAAGGAAAGCAAAGTAGTAGTCAGACAGGTAAAGAGAGCTTCCTGTGCTGCATTCCATGAAAGCAGAGGTAGGAAGCACAAAGGAATTGTGGGCTAGACTTCACTCATTTCACAAACCATCTTCTGTTTTTGCTGCTAAATCTCTTCTCTACTCCCAGTCTTATTTACTCCTGCTCTTGCTCTCATCTCCCCTCTTCCTCTAGCTGGCTCACTAAAATCTCCTCTTGTCTCTTGATTTTATGTGGTAAATACCTCGTTTCTGTCCCTAGGTTCATCACCTCTAGCTATTCCCTTTCTTCATGGAAGACAGGCATGTAACCATTGTTGGGCTTGGCAAGTCAAGCATGGTACTGGACTTGGCCATGCTTCCTCTTTCTTGCATCTGTACAGTTTCTCAAACAGAAGTATGTCCCAGCAAGGCCAAAAGTCCCTAAAACCCTGGGGAACTCTGGGTAATTTAAGTGTCATGCTCTATCTGATCAAGTCTCCAAGGCAACATCTCTGGGAAGAGGGATTACATAAATTTATCAAGTTTTTTGCAACCTACTCTTTGTGACTAAAGTCCTATGCTTAGGACTAATAAACATAGATATTCATTCACTCAGAATCTATCTGACTTGGGATTTGGCAAAGTAAGAGCTTAGGTTCAATAAATAGCAAAATCAAAGATTTTGAGCTAATTGCTATTTCTTGTCAAATAACTAGAATACTGATTCATCCCACTGAGTTTTTGGCATTCCACGTGGCTGTCTGCGATACTATGGGATCCAGTCTGTATGCCACATAGTCTAAATATGGAATATAGAAAAATATCTTTTAGTACTTATCCATGTGTACATAACAAGTACTTGTTGAATGGATATCCCTTCCCCCTTATACTGTAAGCTCTCTGTGGGTAGAAATTATGCTGTTTTTCACATTTTTATCCCCAGTGCCTAGGTCTAGGAAGCACCTTATATGTAAGCTGGTATTTAATAAATGTTTACTGAATTATTCATCAGTTTCAGCAGATGAGGTTATAATAGATGTTTGGGGAGAAATTCTGACTTCCATGAAAGCAATGATGAAAACTCATGGCTCACAAAAGGATGGCATTCTAGATAAATAAAATTTTAAATTGATAGAGCTTTATTGTGGTTCTAAATCTATTTCAGTTGATGTTATGTAATGTACACCACCTTGCACCAGAGGGCACTCAGGGATTTCAGGCAGGTCTCTTTGCCTTTCGGACTCTCAGAATAGCTGGTTGTCACACTTTGGCTTTGCCCCTATATGGGTAGCATCTGCTTCTTAGATTAATCTAGGGATTGGGTCTTCACCATCCAATCAAATCCTAGGGCAAGGGCCCCTATTCCCACTGTTTCCTCTCATTTGAACATGACCTGTTGCATTTCACGTAAGTTCACTTGGAACGTACTTTATTAAAGGCTTTAATCAAAATGGCAGCAATAAATTGTAGAAGGTTAATATTAATACACTCAGAATAAATATTTCCAAACCTTGACTTTTCCAACTTCTCATATCAACCCTGAGTTCAAATGCGGCCTCAGACACTTACTGGTTAATGACCCTAAGCTCTGTTTGCCTCAGTTTTCTCAACTGTAAGCGGTGGATAATAATAGCACCTATCTCCCAGGTTGGCGTGAAGATCAAGTGAGATATTTATAAAGGGCTTAGCACAGTGCCTGGCACATAGTAGACACTATATATATGTGCTTGTTCCCTTCCCCAGCTTTAACCCTCCAAAGTGGCAAGAGTAAAATCCTACAAGTTCAGTTTTCTATTGCTCCTTAGCTAGGGGTGGAGCAAAAGTGGCCCCAAGTATTGATGTTGCTTCTAGGATATTGCAGTTGTTCTCCCTCTTTCCATCTCTTTTTCTTTCTTGTTACGAAGTACTTACATTTACTTCTGTTTCTGTCCCTTTAACACAAAACAAGTGGGGACGTGGTGGTGGGTTTGATAGCTCCATCAAGGCAGCTAGAGGGAGCAGTGAAAGGGCCTCTCTTTTCATGTTCAAATTCAGTCTTTCCTCAAAATAAACAAACAAACAACCAATTCCCTGCTTGTGACCAGTGCTCAGTGGGAGAAGCACCAGTGGTACAGCTGTACCGGTTATCCAAAGGATCCTCATCTGGTAATTCTAAACAAATCCAGATTGGCCAAGAATCAGAAAGAAAATAAGAAAGCCTATGAGTAACCCAAACAGAAGTCACGAAGCACACGTGCCCAAACTCATGCATTTTACTCATAGAGAAGTCCCTCAGGCCCTCACTCAGTACCTGTTTTATAAACAATTCTAATAAGCTTGATTATCCAGTTTCCCAGCCCCCAGCTGGTTTAGAAGCCGCCAATTACAAAGTTAAGGAGGAAAGAGAAGAAAATTAAGAGGCAGGTATGGTGATGATAGCAATACGTGATAAGGATGAAGATATAAAAATTACAGAAGGCAAATGTAGCATCCCCTTATTAGCAAAACTCAAAACTCTGATCCATCCAAAGCATTGCAACAAACAAGCTGTATTCAACATGCTATATATAACATAACTTATGTTCATAAGTAATGATCCCCGAGTCAATGTAGTTCAATAAAACACCGAACTATGCACAAGACACTGTATTAGATACTTTAAGAGATGCAAAGATCAACAGGGAATAGTCCTTAAACTTAGAAACTTACACACTGGTAGGGGTGATGGCACGTGTATGTAGATTTTTTTTACAGGTTGCTTAGAGGAAGGAGAGATCATATCTAGCTAGAGAAAATCAAGGCAGACTTCATAGAAGAGGCGACATTTTGGATGGGCCTGAAGGATAGGTTAAGATGCGGACAGTCTGAAATATGTGGAAAGACCATTCCACGTATAGAAAACAGGTACAAAGGAAGCGAGCTAGGAAAGTATATGGCATATTTAGGGTGGAGGTGGAGGGAATTCACAGTCCAGTCTGTTCTGAATACGAGGTGAACAAAGGGAAGGAGTAGAAGGCAATGTTGGAAATGTGTGCTGGGAACACATAATGAATCTTTGAATACCGGGTTGAGAAGTTGGGACTTTATTTTGGTGGGTAATGAGGAATCACTGAAGACCTCTGGTCTGGAGAATGGTGTGACTGAACCTATGCAATTGGAAGATTACTACAGTGTTCTCTTTTAAGGATTCTACTATCATTCCATACTGGCTTATTTGCTGTTCCTTACACATTCCACCTCCTATCTTTCTGTGTGCCTTTGCATTTGGCTGTTCTCCAGGACTGGAATGCACTCCCTCACATTCTTAGAATCTCAGAATCCCTGGTTTTCCTTAAGACTCCTAAAAAGACCTTTCCAGGTACTCCCTAGATGCTAATGTCATACTTGACAAGGTTACTTCCCATCTACTCCACATTTTTCTTGTATTTATTTGTGTTATTTTTATTTATCTGTATTATTTCTTGTATTTCTTCCTCCTTTACTCCCATTAAAATGTGAGCACCTTGTAGGCAGGGACCGTTTCTGCTTTTTCTCTGTATCCCCAGTGCTATGTAGTAACACAGTTAAGTGGTACATAGTAAGAGCTTAAATTCTTGTTGACTGATTCAGTAGTAAACACAATACAGTATCCCATATGTGTTACAACTTGCACTTGTCTCTTCTATTAAAATGTAAAATTGGGGCGGCTAGGTGGGGCAGTGAATAGAGCACCAGCCCCGAGTCAGGAGGACCTGAGTTCAAATCTGCCCTCAGACACTTAACACTTACTAGCTGTGTGACCTTGAGCATATCACTTAATCCCAATTGCCCTGCCTTCCCCCCTCCAAAAAGAAAAAAAAAATGTCAGCTCTTTTCAATAAACTCCAAATTCACTGAGCGATCACGAGACCCTCTTCCTTATGTATCTGTTTTTTCTGCTTTTAACTTATAAGTAGGAGAGAAAGGTTATAAAAATAGAAAATCAGGTCACATTTCAGGGGTTCCTTGGAGACAGAATCTCATTGACAGGTATTTGTGCTTGAAGTGACTCTGAGGAAAGAGAAGATTAAGTTTGAAGCTGGAAGCTTGAGAGTTCACTTTTACCCATTTCCTCAGATTTCTCTCTTACACACTCAACACTAGGGTTCAGTGATTCCTTGAAGTCAACAGTTCTCCTTTGTTGAATAACTCAAAAGTGGTAACCAAGGTATGAAAGGTTAAAGGATCATCCTTACTCATTCTACCTTCCCCAAGGAGCTGGTGTAAACACACTCAGTGTTTCCTGATATCAGGAAATAAGTAATCTGGTGACAGTACCATAATTGCCTGATCATTCTCAAGCAGTTAAATCAAGGCAGACCATGCAATCTACCTGGTGAATCCTGGAGGAGGAAGGCAGGATCCCTCACCATTCTTCACATGTTTTTATTATAAGTTTTAAACTCCCATCTTAAAATAGGAATTTATAATCTTTGCTGAGAAGCTACTTTTGAGTTCCCCAAAATATTAAGAGGGATAGGGTAGGGTCTCACTGATAGTGATGACACAGAGTACCACAGTCACACACTGGCATAATCTCACCTTCTCAAGAATTATACCATTTCCAAGGGCCTGGTCCCAATTTCCTGTCTTTCCACCTTTTCCAGTCCTTCCCTCACCCTAAACCAACTCTTCATCTTTACTGGGACCTCTGGTACTAAATGTCTGTTGCTGAATGAGCATCACTAAGTTACCACACCCTATTCTCCAAGTCCATCACCATCACTCTGGCTTCATTTACCTCTAAAGTCAGCCTTTGCTCCATAATATGCCATTATAATGAATGACTAGTCACTACTGTAGAAGTTTTCACTCTCTGACCTTCCTTTCCTGATAAATCCTAAATCCTGCATGACCCTCAACCTCTCATTTCTTTACTCCTGATCCTAGACTGCTAAAGATTTCCAGAAAAGACAAATAGAGCTGATTCCACCCACGCTTAATATATGGTGAATAACGTAGCTAAGCCCTAACTTCTGTCTGACATCTTTTAAAACTTAATTTTTATTGATGTGTGAGGCCTCATGTGACCCACATATGAAAAGATCAAGGAATGTAAATGACTGGCTGAAACAATGGATTTGCTCTTGATGTAGATAGCCTTGTGGGAACAGCCGCTAGATAGTTGGTTGGAAGAAAGTTCAGCAGGGGAAGAGAGGAAAGGAATAAGTATTTATTAAGTAATCACTTACTATGTGCCCAGCACTGTTAAGCACTTGAAAAAATGATCTCATTTGATCACCTAAGGCATGGGCTGCTACTGAGACTCCAGGGGAACAGAAGTAGGGAGGTCTCTTGACTTTCTATGTTGGCAGTACTCTACTCAAGGACTTCAGCTGAGCCTAGTGCTGGAGGTAAGGAGACGATATTGAAGCAGTAAAGCAAATCAGAGATACTGTGAAAATGAATGAATGAATGAAAAGGAACTTAAGTGCCTTAGCACAGTAAAACACTGTGCAAAGTGCTCATAACACAAACAAAAATGCATGATAGTCCCTGCTTGAAAGCAATGCATATTCACTGTGTCCATAAAGGAGCAGCACTGTTATGAGAAGGCCATCAGGAATCTGTTATCATGCTTAATCTTTACATTTGCTTACTCTCCCCACTGATGGTATGTATGTTGTAGAGAGAATGTGCTCCAGTTTTAGAAGGTGATATTCTAAAATTATGACTCTTATTCTAGTAAATGCCCTTTCTCTCATCTGTGTCTTGTGGCTCTCTATGAAATGTAAAAAACATTGGTGAGAGCTCAATTCCTATTATTTTAGGAGTGGACCCACAGAGTAGCTTGAACCTAGGGTAATAATTCTTAACAAAGGGGAACCAATCAATATGTTTGGGTTTTTTAAAAAAGAATATTATACACAAACCTTTATTACTGTTTGCTTCAAATGTAAATTCAGAAAAATCTAGTTTCAATCATAACTTTAGTTGGAGGGATGGAAAAAAACCTTAAAACTTTGCTTTTTGATAAGGACAGGAAGCCTTTTCTGAATATAACTAAAATGCCTAACTTTTAGGAAACTATTTTCAAGTAGCACTAGAATTGAAGACAAGGAAGCTACAATGCTATTTTCATAAAGAAGACAACTAAATTATCTCAGCTTAATTAGAAAGATGAATATTCACATATTCAGTGACAGTACATTAAGATTTAGGGGAAATTTTCAGAGTGAAATGGAGCTAAATTTTGTTTGTGTATCCCAATTCGTGCATGCATACCTGCTTGGAGTCTTGTTCTTAGAATGCTTAAATATCTCAAAGTTGTAGCTATTAAATTAGATCTAGTTTTTTTCTCTTATGTTTCTAAAGAGCAAACATAGCTCCTCATAAAGTGATTTCAAAATAAGGGGAAAAAACATACTTGATAACTTTATAATTTCAGTGCAAATTAAATCACTATTTTGATGCTGGGTAAACAGAATTGAACTCTGCTTTTGATTCATTAATAAAGACACGGTCTTGAGTTTCTTCATTCTCTTCTCTGGTGCCCTTTAATCTGGGGTTGTTGCTAGGACTAGTGATAATGCTATATGTAATTCAGCTTCTGTGGACGAAACTTTTCTTTGTAGAGCGGACATTCTGCCTTGGTGTTACACCCCTTGGTGATATACTCCCAACAGAATAGGTAGCCACAGTGTGTGGCTATTGCATGCCTTTGCTTCCCTGTATGCAAAGAATACAATTCCAAATCCCTGGAAACAGATTTCTCTTCCACACGGCTCTTCTGGTTAGGAGAGGTTGCAGTGTGGTTTCCATTCTTTCCATGCTGGTGCCTCTTATTGAAGTTACAGATCTGTAACCCAACTAAAAGCATCAAATGAAGCAAGGACACCAATCGATCAATCATTAAAAATTTGTTAAGCGTCCACTATTTTCCAGACACTGTTATAAACGTAGGGGATATAAAAAGAGACAAAAAGACAGTCCCTGTCCTCCAAGGAGCTTTCAATCTAACAGAGGAGACAATATCAAATAAATGCATACTACATATAGGATAAATAGGAAATAATGAACAGAGAGAAGGCGCCAGAACTAAGAAGGGTTAGGAAAAGCTTCCTGTATGAGGTAGGATTTCATTTTAGACTTAGAGGGAATCAGGAAGGTTAGTAGACAGAGTGGAGAAGAAAGAACATTTCATGCATGGGGGACAGCTAAAGAGAAATCCAGAGCTGAGAGATGGAGTGTCTTATTCATGGAATGACCAGAAGGCCAACTTCACTTGATCAAAGAATAAATAGAGGAGAGTAAGGTACAAGAAGACTGGAAAGGTAGGAAGCAGCAGGTTATGAAGGGTTTTGAGTGTCAGAGCATTTTGTATTTGCTCCTAGATGCAATAGGAAGCCACTGGAGTTTATTGAGTAGGGGAATGACATGACTGAATCTGTGTTTTAGGCAGAATGAAGAATGGAGTGGGAAAAGATTTGAGGCAGGTAGGAACCTGCCCCGCCACAGACTATTGCAATAACCCAGTGCTGAGGTGATGAAGATCTGTGCCAGAGTAGTGGCAGTGTCAGAAGAAAGAAGGGAATATATTTGAAAGATGCTGCAAAGGTGAAATCGATAGACCTTGGCAACAGCTTAGAAAAGGTTGGGGCAGGGAGAGGCAGAAAGTGAGGAATGTAAGATTGCTTCTAGGTTGCAAGCCTTAGAGACTGGGAGGATGATATTGCCCTCTATAGTAATAGAGAAGGTGGAAGGGGGTAAAGAGGGAAAGATTAAATTTAAGATGTCGACTGGATGTCCAGTCTGAAAGAGTTAGAGATAAAAGACAGGATGTCAGCAGAAAGACTGGTGCAGGACTGATAGATATTGTCAAGAATCAACATAAAGATAGTAATTAAATCCATGGGAGCTGATGAGATCACCAAATGAAGTAGAATAGAGGGAGAAAAGAAAAGGGTCCAGAACAGCAACCTGAAGGACACTCAAGGTTAAAGGGCATGATCTAGAGGAGGAGCCAGCAAAGGAGACAATAGAAGGAGCAGTCTGATAGGTAAGAGGAAAACCAGGACAGAGAGGTGCCCCGAAAAACCTAAAGAGAAGAAAGTGTCAAGGAGGAAAGAGTGATCAACATTATAAAAGGGTTCAGAGAGATCAAGGAAATAGGATAGAATGGGATCACTTGAACAAGGGATTAGCCTTAGTAAGGAAGAAGGCCATTTCATCATGTGAGACAGAGGCAAAGAAAGAGATAATGGCAGAAGACACTTGAGTGATAGGAGATGAGGAAGAGAGAAGAGGGAGTTCATGGCAAATAGACTTCATTTTTCTGTAAAATATGGTTCTCAGATGAGAAAGTGAAGGAAGTGAGAGCCATTGGAGGTTTGAGGGATGAAAAGATTTGCAAGATTTGCTATGGAGAATGGGATAGTGAGTTGATAAGAGAGGTATAGTAGAATTGCCTAGCAGTAGTGAGGGCCCAGTTAAGGTTGTGTGAAATAAATTTGTAAATCTGACCCAGTCAGAACCATTGCATGTTTTTTTTTTCCAAATTTATTCACCATTACATGTGTGGGGGCAAAGGTGACATATAGTAGGAGTGATCTGAGGCTGAGGCTTAACTGAATATATGGCTATATGATAAGGTGGCTAGGGATTCAAGGGAGGATAATAGTGTAAAGCTGAATTTGTTCATTAAGGGATCAAGATAGGAAGAAGAGAAGTGACTAGTGCAGGGGAGATGGCCTCGAAGAGCTTGTTACAGGAATGAATGCTATGATCATCTGTAGGATTCCCATGAACCTTTTGGCATGGTGACTGGAGATGTAATTGATATAGAATATGGAGGCAAGTGATGCTTTGTAGTGATAATACTACAAGCAATTTAGTTTCTGTAGATGAAATTTTTCTCTGCAGAGAAATTTTGCTTTGGCGTTACAACACTGGGTGACTGTTGCTATTGTTCAACTGTTTGAGTTGTGTTTGGTCCTTCATGACTCCATTTAGGGTTTTCTTCACAAAGATACTGGAGTGATTTGCCATTTCCTTCTCCAGCTCATTTTACAGATTAGGAAACTGAGGCAAATAGGGTTAAGTGATTACTCAGGAGTTACAGAACTATTAAGTGCATGAGGTCACATTTGAACTCAAGTCTTCCTGACTCCAGGCTCTCTATCCACTGTACCACCTAACTGTCCTACTAGGTAATACACACATTCCTACTAGCAAAGGTGGCACAGGGTGTTTCTCACATGACCATATTTGTATTTTCAACAAGTATGGTAGGCATGGAAGTGTCTTCTTCTGTCACTTGATCAGGTGGTTGGTCTACCTGTGAACCTACCATAGCACTACTGACTTATTTCTGATACCAAACATTGAACTGTTGTGTAAGTGTCTGGCTCTTCTGACCTTCATCTGCCTCTTGTGCTTTAGATGCACTAAGGTTGGTAGGGCTCGGTGGCATAAAGAGAATTCAGTAACACTCAGTGAAACCAAGAAGGGACTTATCTCTTGGATGGGTCAACCTGGATACACTATCACATATTCTACATCCATAGTCATATACTGAAAATGTAAAGGTGAAGCATGCTATGTATGACAATGACTTTCTTTTTTTCCTCTAGTCTAGTGATTTCTTAGTGCCCACTAGGCTAAGCAGGGTTTTATTCTGTAGGCCTCCCTGGTAATTATCATTCTGCTGTATTGTATGGGCACTTCTGACTGTTTGGCAGGTGCCAAGGACATGCACAGAAGTGTTCACAGATCTGTTCAAGTATGGTCCATTGGTGCCCACCAATATATTTCTTGGTGCCCACCAATATATTTCATCTTCCTATCACCTTTATTTCCAAATATATCCCTCCCCCAACCAGCAAGCCATCCTTTTTAATAAAGACTTTTTCTAACAGGAGAAAAACAGTTCAGAAAAACTAAACAACAAACACACCAAAAAAAAAAAGTCTGACAGTATTTATTTGAATAATTTTCTTTATTTTCTCTCCAACTATTTTAAGTTTTCATTTTTCACTTTTGATACAAGCAATTTTGTTTCCTTTTCTCTTTTAAAAAATCAGGTTAGCTAATTGCTTATCTATTTTATTATCCTTTTGTCCAAAGAACCAGTTCATAGTTTTATTTATCAATTCAATGGTCTTTCTGTTTTCACTTTTATTAATCTCTCCTTTAATTTTCAGAATTTCTACTTTATTATTTAGTTGGAGATTTGTTTTATTTGCTGTTATTCAAGTTTTTAAAATTGCATGCCCAATTCATTGATTTATTCTTTCCCTCTTTTGGAAGTATTATAGAGATATAAGATTTCCCCCCAAATTTTCAAAACTTTTGGTATGTTTTCTCATTATTGTCATTTTCTTTAATGAAACTTTCTATTCTTTCTATAATCTAGTCTTTTGGCCCACCAATTCTTTAGAATTATGTTACTCTCAAATTTTAAATTCTTTCTATGAGGGCCCTTTATTGAATATATTTTATTGCATTATAATCAGTAAGTAGGTGTGCTAATCTTATCATTTCCTACAGCTCATTAATATTAAATTACTTTTACATATCACAATTTGGCCATGCACCAATTAATGGTTGCCTGGAAATCTTATTTGATATTAATTAACTTATTCCTCATCACAATTATTCAAAACCTTATCCTCTCTTGAGCCTTCATCTACTCCCTTACCCCTTATAAACATCAGAGTGGATGTTTTCCACTTCTACTTCATGGAAGCTCTCTGAATTCCCCTCCTCCAAACATCTCAATATCATCATCCAGTCTCTTCTTCCATCCTATATCAGAGCAAGAGGTAACCATTTCCCTATGCCTGTGATGCTATGTCCTCCTGTTTCTTCCAGGATCATATTTTGGCAAATATTCCTTTTCTGCTGTGCATCTTCAATTTCTTTGTCTTTACTGGTACGCTCTCATCTACCTCTGACTCGGACTCTAACCCTCCCATACAAAAAGTACAGTCTCAGCCCT
>CM053584.1:146360089-146370269 GCA_028627135.1 Pseudochirops cupreus | reverse complement strand
AAAATTTGTCTTTGTTGGATATGGACAGAAAATTTTCAGACAAAGAAATCAAAGCTATATATAGTCATATGAAAACATGCTTTAAATAACAACTGATAAGTGAAATACAAATTAAAGCAACTCTGAGGTGTCACCTCACCCCTATCAGATTGGTTAATACGATAAAAAAGGAAAATAATAAATGTTGGAGGGGATGTGGGAAAACTGACAGTAATGGTGGAGTTGTGAACTGATCCAACCATTCTGAAGAGCAATTTGGAACTATGCTCAAAGGGCTATAAAACTATGTATACCCTTTGATCCAGCAATGCCACTGCTAGGCCAATTTGAGAGAGAGAAAGAGAGAGAGAGAAAGCGAGAGAGAGAGAGAGAGAGAGAGAGAGAGAGAGAGAGAGAGAGAGAGAGAGAGAGAGAGAAATTTGTACAAAAATATTTATAGCAGCTCTTTTTATGGTAGCTAAGGATTGGAAATCAAGGGAATGCCAATCAATTGGGGAATGGCTAAAGAAAGCAGCAGTATTTGATTGTGATGGAATATTATTGTTCCATAAGAAATGATAAGCAGGGTGATTTCAGAAAAACCTGAAAAGACTTACATAAACTGATGCAAAGTGAAGTGAAGAGAACCAGAAGAATGTTGTACCCAGTAACATCAATATTGTATGATAAAGAACTGTGAATGACAGCTATTATCAGTAATATAATGATCCAAGACAATCTCAGAGGACTAATGATAAAGCTATCTGCCTCCAAAGAAAGAACTGATATCATCTGAATACAGACTGAAGCATGCTATTTTTCACTTTCTTTCTTTCATTCTTCTTTTTATTTGAGTCTTCTTGTAAAAAATGACTAATACAGAACTGTTTTACATAATTGCACATGTATAATCTATATCTGACTGCTTACCATCTCAGGGAGGGGAGAGGGAAGGACAGAATTTGGAACTCAAGACAAGACTTTAAAAAAATGTTAAAAATAGTTTTGACATTTAATTGGGGAAAAAAGTAAAATATTTTTTAAAAAAAGAATTTGTCTTTGTTGTCTACTCTTTCTCTTTGGATACTCTTTCCTCCTCTGGTTTCTGAAAGAGTGCACTTTCTTGGTGCTCCTACTTTTCTGCTTTTTCTACTTTAGTAGTTCCTCATTCACTTTCTAGCTGCTTAAGGTAAATGTTCCCCAAGGCTGCATTCTCTTCTCACTTCTGAGAGGGAAGACCCTCATGGCTTCAACCAGCAAACAGATCACTCTCAAATGTATATCTTCATCCTTGACTTCTTTCCAATTCAAGATTCACATTTCCAGCTCCTTGCAGGCTCTATATTTTCCAGAGACAGTTAAAATTTAACCTGTCAAAAATCTATTCTTCTTTCTACTTTTGTCAATGGCACCATCATTCACCCTGTATCCTATGTTCAAAACTTTGATGCTATTTTTTACTCTTTCCCATTATTTTTCGTATTCAATCAGTTGTTGATTCTATCTCTACAGTGTCTCTTACAGTATTCCTTTCTAACTATAATACCATTGCTCTATTATTGCCTTCCTTACCACCTCCCTAGACCTATTACAATAGTCTGCTGACAGGTCTTCCCCTTCTGCAAGTCTTCTTCCCTCTTCTAATCTATCCTTGATACCCCTTCCAGAATAATTTTTCTGATGTATAAATCTGGTCAAGCCTCTCCTCTGCTCAAAGCCTGTTGATAGATCCCTACTGGCTACTTAAATTCTGAATGGTTTTTCTGGGTGTTGTAGGTACTCTCTTAGTTCATGTTCAATATTGGACAAAATGAGGCACTTGTTGAGTCCCTGAAATAAGGAAATGTACTTTGCTCTAACAGCAAGGATACAGTGAGTAGCATGGAGTTTTTCTGGATGAGTTCTGCCTTGTCTCCAGTTGGAAACACTTCTGGTCAGTTAGTCATGAGGGTTTGGTGACTCACATAGTCTCAGGCACCCATCAGCTCTGGGAGGTCTTGACTATATGAGCCTGGGACTTTTTATGCCCTCAAACTATGAAGCTGCATCACAGAAGCTGGGGCCAATTGGGCTGCCTGAGAGGAGGAGACTGGGGGGAGGTGGTGGTGGGGGGATGCAGGGGGGTGTCAGGGAAGCTGCATCAGGAAACCTGATGGTTTGCTATAGCACTTGGCATTTAAAGTCCCCCACCACTCAGCATCATTCTTTCTTTGTAAGCTCATCTTATAATTCCTCTGCAGTACTTTATTTTCCAGGCAAACTAAGCTATTTAGATTTCCCAGTCAGTACGTGTGTGGCCTATACGTCTATTCCTTTACTAACATTACTCTTTATACCTGGAATGTCATCACTCCCCTCCTCCCTAACTTTCTGCCTGTTTAAATACTACACATTCTTTAAAGTCCAAATGAAATGCTATCCTTTACAAAAGCCTTTCTTGATCCTTCAGTCAATAATGATCTTAGTCCCCTTAGGCATTATAAAGTACTTTGTTCATATCTCTTCTCATACATTTTTGTGCTTTTCCGTATAATATTTATATATATATATATATATATATATATATATATATAATATATATGTATCACACACACACACACACACACACATAAACTCTAGGACAACAGATTGTCTTTTATAGAAGGAAGTAAAGCAGTTCAGTAACCATTTGATAGTATAAGCATTATTCTACATCCATAGCACTTTGCCAACATGGGAAGGAGGTGCATTTTCTCAAACCTTCTCCTGTCTACTAGCAGTTTGATGGCATCTTTTTCTTTTGTGCTTATTCTTTCCTGATCTTCCTGAATGAGTAGCCATGGCCAGAATTGATCAGATTATGACATTGTGAACTTCAAAGAATCAGATGAACCATAAAAAGTCCCCTGAGCAAATGGAATCAGTAGCAGAGACCACTGGTGCCAGTGAAAACAACGGGTGAGTCCAGAGAGGAGTAACAGATCAGCCCATTAACCCAAGACTGCATGTGCTGCAATGAGCTAGCCCAGCTGTGTAATGGAGCCATTCACTCACTGACACTACATCCAGAAGTGAACTTGGCAGAGACTTGGTAGGGGAGAAGAGGTATCTCAGGATGAGAAGTGTCAAGGCACCTCCCAGTCACATCTGTTCCTTGTCTATGTGCTTCAAGTTTAAATCCATTCTCCTCTGGGAAGACTAAGCCTTTGAAATGAAGGGGAAGAGGTGTTTTCAAACTCTCATCCTTGCTATACCTTTTCAGTAAATATTCTTCTATAAAAGCTAACTGATGTCAACTAGTTAATTGATATTGAGGGGAGCATCCCAGATGGGGACTCATGAGCAGCACCGTTAAAAATCCCAACTCCTCAGGGTTATCCACATAGCCATGAGGGTAGCAGTAGTCATCCACCCACTGAAATCTCAATCTGTCAACCCAAGTGGGAAGAGAATATGTATTTATTAAATCCCTACTATGTGCCAGGCATTATGTTATACACTTTGCATGATCTCAGTGGATATTGAAAGAATGAACCCAGAGTGGCGTACTATACTTGGCAACTGATTAAATGCTAGATGTGAGGAAGAGGGAAAGGTCAAGGAGGATTAGGAGGTTATGAACCTAGAATGGCAGGGCCTTGACAGAAAGAGGGAAGTTTGAAGGAGGCATGAATTTTGGGAAAGATGAATTTTGTACTTGCACATATTGAATTTCAGATGCTGATAAAACATCTAGGTGGAGATGTAAGTGTGGTACAAAAGAAAGATGAGCGGCTTTAGAGTCAAAGAACCTGGCTTCAAATCTCACCTCTGTCACTTACTACTCATTACTTTGGGCAACCTCCCTGGACCTCAGTTTCCTCAGATGGAAAATAAAGGGGCTGGACTCAACATTTTCTGAGGCACCTTCCAGGTCTAGATCTATAATTCTGTTCTTCTCAAAAGTTAAGCTCACCTCTCTTTCTAGGAATCACCTGTCCTTCAGCATCTTCAGAAGATAACTTGACTTCTCAGTCAAACCTCTCTTTCCTATCCCATCTTCCCTAGGCTTCTGTGAAGATCAGTGTCTAGAAGGAGATGCCTGAGCAAACTTCCAGTTTAAGCCCACTATCTGCTGGGAGATTGAACCTCTGAAATGAGGGGGAAGGGATGTTTTCAAACTTCTGTCCATGCTATACCTTCTCAGTAAATATTCTTCTGTAAAAGCTAACTGATGTCAATTAGTTAATTGATATTGGGAGGGAAGGATTACACCAGATGGGGACTTATCAACAGCAGTGTTAGAAATCACAATTGCTCTTTCCATCACTCTCCTAATCCCCTCTTTTTTCCTCTACCTCTAGAACCCTCGTGGATAACTAGGCTTAAATGGGGAAAAGTAGGAAGAAAGAAGAGGAAGAGTTTTAGTTTGCTGGGCTGATGACACAAAACAATCCCCCACCTCTGTCAGGCCCATCCTGCCTCGCAGGGGATAGATTATAGGTAGTATGACACCAGAGTAATCTACATATCTTAAGTAACCTTCCTTCTTGCTAACTTCCAACAGAGAGCCAAAAGACACATTGAAAAAAATAAAGCCTGTTATTATAGCCCCTTACTATAACAAAAGACTTCATGGAAAGTTGTGGCCAGCCTGGAGGGCAGATTGTAGCCTCTCTATTCTAGTAACTAGCTATGTACAGGCATCCCTCTGCATGTGTGTATTTTTTTCCCAGTATATCTTAGCTGTACACTGGCCACCCCAGACTACTTCCACATCCTGATTCTGTCCATTAACTCACCCAAGTTCCTAAAAGTCTTCAAGTGACCTAGGAACAAAAGTATACCTTCTGCCTCTGAGTAAGGGTAAGAAAAAAACAAGAAATCACTACTTCTAGTGAAGATAACTATGGGAAAAGTATCATCCAAGTCTAGCAAAAATGAAAGCGTACCAGATGAAGCAAAGAACCAATAAAATCAAAGACGAATACTAGAAAGACCTCCACTCAATTTAAGATAGTACAAGAAAATGGCCTAACCCATAGGTATTTACTCAGAGGCATTGAGGCCACTTGGATCTCAGTCTCTACTCACTAGGAGAAATGGCAGAGAACAAAGCTAATTCTTGTAGGCAGCTGGGACTCACGGAAATATAAAGTCAGCAGATCCTCCTCATGACTGGGAGCAGTATGGGCCATGACAGATGACAAAGCCAACTCTCTGTAGAAAACTTTGCAAGGATACTGAGACAGGGCAGAGGCCAGCTCACAGTCAGGCCGTGGGGAGATGGAGACAGAAGGCAGGGATTAAAGCAGGGGATGAGGCTTGGTTCTAGCTCAGGGTGTACCTCCCCATCCCTAGTCAAGTGTGTTGAAAAAAGCAGGGATGAGGAAAGAAGGAGATGCCATTCATAACTACAAATAGGAGATTTTGCGATCAAATATGTGTTAGAAATGAGAATAGGAAGCAAAACAGGCAATTTTGATTTACATAAAACTGAAAAGGTTTTACACAGACACAGACACAGACACACACACACACACGCAGTTAAAATGAGAAGGGAACAATGAACTGAGGGAAATTGTTTGATATCTCCAAGATACACAGGGAACTGATGCAAATATACATGTACAAAACATTCCCCATCAGATAAATGGTCAAAGGATATGAACAGACATCCCAAAAGAGTAAAAGGAAATGTGTGTCCCCTCGAATTCAGTAAAGCTGAAAGTTGGAAGAGGCAAAAGGCAGAAACGTTGAAATATAAAGAAGAAAGCCCTTTCAAGCACAAATGAAGCAGTTCATACTTAAGAAAGCATGAGGTTAGAATAGCTCAAAAGCCTATGAAAAAGCCAGAAGAAATAATGAAATTCTAGGGCACAGACCACCTCTCCATACCTCTGCTCCCAGACACTCATCTGCCTAAGATCCAGAGGAAATCTAGGAAGAGTATTTGAAGTAATCTTCACAAGTAAAGGTGGAGTCCTTCATTGAAGGAAGACACTTCTGAACCAGGAAGAATTGCCAAACAAGAGAGACTAGACTTCTCCCACCTCCTGCCTAGAAGAGACAAATCTGAAGGTTCTAAGGGAGTAAAAAAAGAAGATTCTACTAATCTAGGCTAAAGGCAACATTGCTCTTGCTAAAAAAGAGTATTACAACACCCAGCTGAGCCAAAAGCTTGAAGTGGTGAAGAATGAAGTTGTTCATCAAAGAGGACCCAACCAGCAGTGATGCTACACCCTATAAAGAGCCCAGTAGCTAGGCTAAGCAATCGGCCAAGCCCAGCAAAGAGACAGCTCAGCAGATGAGCAATCTAACACAGTCCAGCAGTGAACTGTCCTGGCTGGCTATGATGCCCCACCCTACTAGGAGTGAACCCAGCTGGACTATCCACTAAGTAGAGATGCTGTGCCTTGCAAGAAACCAGCCCAGTCTAGCAGTGGAGTGACTCATGCATCACTGACACCAATACCCCACCCCACAATAACTTCTTCATGAGGAATCTCTGGAGAAATAAAGGGCAATGAGGCCCTGCTGGCTCAGAATAGTAAATTGTCAGTGCCGGTGGGAGCTGGGGAGTGAACCCAGAGAGGCTGCTACCCAAACTAGCAACAAATATATGAAAAGGGTCCAAATCACTAATAATAGAAATGCAAATTGAAGTAACTCTGAATTTCCAGCTCATATCCATCAGACTGGCAAAGATGACAAAAAACCAAAACTGACCATTTTGGATGGGATGTAAGAGAACAGGCAGCACACTAATACATTGTTGGTGGAGCTATGATTTCACCTAATCATTCTGAAAAGCAATTTGGAACTATACTCCAAAAGTTACTCAACTTATGACCAATAAATGCCACCAGCAGGCATATATACCAAAGAGATCAAAGAAAGGAGGACAGAGCCCATAGGTATGAAAATATGCATAATAGTGCTTTTTGTTGTAGCAAAAAACTGGAAACAGAAGGAGTGCTCATCAACTGGGGAAATGGCTGAACAAACTATGGCATGTAAATGTAGTAGAATACTATACATAGTGAGAAGTGTTGAAATGGATGAATTCAGAGAAACCAGGGAAGACTTTACGAACCCTTGAAGAAGAAAATGAGTAGAACAAGGAAAATAATTTATACAACTGTTGTAAAGAATAATAAGACTTAAGAACTGTGATCAATGTAATGGCAAACTATAATTCTAGAAGAAAGAAGTTGAAAATATAGTTCTCACATCTTGTTAGATAGATAATGGACTAAGAGTGTAGAATGAAACATACTTTTTTCAGACATGGGCAATGTGAGAATTTGTTTTGCTTGATTATGCTTGTCAATTACAAGGGAAGAGGTAAGGAATGATGTAGTGACAGTGATGCAAAAAAAAAAAACTCCGCAGAAGCATTGATTAAGAATTTTTAAAAAAAACACTGAGAAATCTAAATAACCCTAAGGTTTTGCGTCATGCTCAACAACTGGCAAAGATGGGAATAGCCAATATTAGTGGGGCTGTGGAAAGACAGGCATTCAAATGCACTGATGATGGAACTGTTCATTGGTTCAACCGTTCTGAAATTTTTTGGAATTATGCAAATAAGGTGATTAAACTCTCTATACCCTTTGACCTAGAGATTCCACTTGCTAGGCATATGTTTCCAGAGTTTAGTACAATGTCTGGCACATAGTAGATGATTAATATTTAATAAATATTTACTGAATTCAGTTGAATTTCAAGGAGGTCATTGATAAAAGGGCTCCATACACACAATAATATTCATAGCGTAACATTTCATGGGAGCAAAGAACTGAAAACAAAGTGGATGTCCATTAACTGGGGAAGAGCTAAGCAAATTGCAGTACATGAATATAATGGAATAATATTGTACAGTGAGAAATAACAGATGTGATGAATATAGAGAAGCCTTGGAAGATGTACACAAACGACTGCAAAGTGAAATAATCAGAAACAGGAAAACAATATATAATGACTAATAGAACCCCATTCTCAAAGCACGCAGAATATCCTCTGTAACCAGTCCAAGTGGAAGAGGCTTGAGAGACTTCCAGATGCTCATTATGTGTTATCTTCATCCAGAAGAATATAAACTCCTGAGGACAAGGACTTATTTGCATGTTTATCTTTGTCTCCTCAGCATTTGCAGAGTACCTGGCACATATTATGTGCTCTTAAAATGCTCACTCATTCTACTGAATAATAATATAAACTGTAAAGAGATATTCAGAGGTGAACACAGATAAGGAATCCAAAGTAAAAAAGAAAAAATATATAGAAACAAATGAAAAGAAAGAATTGGTTCTCCCAGATTCTCTACACAGAATCAGAATCACAGATTTAGAGCTGGAAGGGACTTCAGAGACCATCTGGTCCAACTCACTCATTTTACAGAAAAAGAAAGTGGGGCCCAAAGAAGTTAAATGACTTGCTCAAAGTCGCTTAGGTGCCAAATATAAAAATTTGGGGTTTGACTCCAGGTCCTCTGATATTAGAGGCCCATGCTCTTAACACTGTTTTCAATTATACCACAAAATGGTCTTTCTCAGAAATACAAAGTTTTAATGTAAATGGAAAAAACAACAAAAAAAGTAAATGTAATGCAACTGTAGTAACCAAACTTGGTTACCAAGAAGACTTGAGCAAATACATCTTTCCTTTCTTCTTTATAGGAGGACGACAGGTGTGGAATATTCCATATACTATCTGATATAGTTGAAGGGTTGGCTGACTTTACTGAACTACTTTTATTTTTATAGTTTTAAAATTTGTGTTGCAGTGATGATGTGATCTAATGTTCAGAGCTGTTTAAGTACTCCTGTTTGCCCTCCTCACTCTAATACTGACTTACTGACTAGATGAGATTTCCCAGTATATACACTCCTCTGTTCTGGGAAATTAAATCAAAAGATCTCCAATATTCTGTCTCTCTTCCCCGCTACCTCTTGCTCTCTCTCCCATATAAGCGTACACACACACATACATACAGAACCCATATATATGTATGTATATAATATACATTTTTATGTGTATGTATGTGTGTGTATGTATATATGTATATATGTATGCATGTATGCATATAGCTCTGAGCCCCTAGCCTCTGGAGTTGTTTCTACCATCAACTGTTTCCTCTAAACTGCATTTCCAATAAATATATCCAAACAAGCAAAAGTTTGTGGTTAATACTGTTTATAAAGACAAAGTAAATGTTTAAAATGAAGAAAGATAAACAAACTTTGCCCAGGCTCAAAGGGAAAGGTTTCAGGCTTCCATGAAAAAGCCTAGGGAATAAAGAAGATACAGAATTATTTCCTTGGGGTCTTTAGTTAGGCCTGGAGGTAGGTTTCAGTAATACAGCATCTACCCAATACTCATGCCCCATAGGTGCTATAGTCGTGGTTCAAAAGTTCTGGCCTCTTTCTTTGTGATGTTCCTCTGACCTCCCCTTCACTCTCCCAGTTCCCTGTGGAGCTTCTCTTAGACTTTCCTACAGGTCTCTGAATCTTCTATGTGTTTCGTGTGATTGAGTCCAGAATTGGCTGATCTGACTTTTAAAGGTTCCCTGGGGGTTACCTGATCATTGAGAGAGTATATGTAAAGGGCTTTGCAAATTTTAAAGTGCCTTGCAAATACTAGCTATTATTATTACTATTATCATTGTTCATTCTCTGTTCCTTTTTTAATTTATTCAAGGAACTTTTTCCTACTTCATAAAGATGAGATTGAATTTTTGCCTTCATTATTGGCTCTTTTTCTCTGATGAGATCCTGGGCTTTCAAAGATCAGCTCCCTTACATTTACTACAAAGGAGGGTTCCTTAGGTAGGGGAAGTGAGATGGATATATTCACAAATGAAAACCAAAAGACATCCATAAAATTTTTAAATAAAAAAAGAGTGTAATAGAAAATTATATGTGGAACAAAACAACACTGAATACCAATATTTATCACTTTATCTTTATTAATCAATTTTATAGTAAGTATACTTATGCAAATTTTACTGACAGTTCATTAATAACTCACTCTATAGTCTTTCTAATCTCGATGATTGTAAATTCTGGTCTGTGCAAACATCAACATTAAGAGAATTATTTTTTGATAAAGAATCTACCAAAGATTTTTTGTTAACTAACCCCAAATTGGCCTAGAAAAGCTACATGTTCTGCATAGAACACAAATTAGCATCAAAGGAATCAAAGTGGACATAAAATTTGAACATGAATATCAAGAACAC
>CM053584.1:146287529-146359589 GCA_028627135.1 Pseudochirops cupreus | reverse complement strand
ATATAATTTTTTAAAAGTTGTTGCCAAAAAAGAGAAGGGCTTTGTGAAACAACAAAATTATAAGAAAATTCAATCATGAAAAGTTATTTTAAAACTATAAAGTAAAACCATCCTATGAACTAAACACAAAACAAAATGAAAAGGGGGAAAGAATATATTTCATATAAAAGGTAAATTAATGAAAAGGCATTTATATGTGTTTATGCTTACCATGTGCCAGACACTGCACAAGCATTGGGGATATAAACATTAAAACCCTCCACCCACAAAGAACTTACAGAAAAACATACAGGGGAATGATGGCAGAGAGGGGTATTCTGGACTGAGAAATGAGATAATGGGGGAGAGGGAGAAGAGGCAACAAGGGTACTTGGTCTTTGGTAGGGCAGAAAGATAACCTGACTATAACATGGTATAAAATATAAATTGCCAGAGATACAAATAAAATTAGGTGGTTTTTTTTTAAAGGGCCTTAGTATTCTCATCTGTAAAATAAGATATTGCCTAAGGTTTCTTCTAAACTTCACTACATTATACATCAATTCACAAAGCAGCTATGAATAAAAATTATGATAATAAAGCCTGGAGACAATGTTGTGACCAAGCAGAAACTTTGTTTCCTAGTAGACATGTCAAGTCATAGAAACATTTCGGAAAAGTAATATAGACCTACATAACAAAAATGACAAAAACATGCATCCATCCTTTTCTCTCCAAAAATGTCCTTTATGGGACTTACACATAATGAAATTCAAGAAAAAAAAACAACATATCATTTTAAGAATTAAAAGAACATATCATTTTAGCTGCAAACGTTAACAATCAATCCATAAACACTGATTAAGACCTACTGTGTGTGAATCACTACGCTAAGGGCTCAGGATATTATAAAAATGAAACTGTCCCTATCCTCAACCAGCTTAATATGCCAGTGGAGAAAACAACAGGTAAAATATACAAAATGCATACAGGTAGTTTTATGAGCTTGCATTCTAGCAGTGGGGTGCATGAGGAAAGGTTTCATGAAGAAGCTTTTGGCATTTGAGCTAAGTACTGAAAAAAATCAGGGCTTCTAAGAGGTAGAGGAGAAAGAGTCCATCTCAAGGAGGAGGACAGTAGACCAGTGTGGCTGAGACTCAATTTAAGGAGAGGAATAAGGTATAAAACTGAAAAGACAAGAAAGGGGCCAAGTTACAAAGAACTTTAAATACCCAACAAGTTAACATTTGATCATAGATGCAACAGAGGACAACACATGGAAAGTAAATTAATGGTAATAGCTATAAACATGTTAGAAATAATATACATGGGGTGCAGCTAGGTGGCACAGTGAATACAGCACCGGCCTTAGAGTCAGGAGGACCTGAGTTCAAATCCAGCCTCAGACACTTAACACAAAACTAGCCATGTGACCTTGGGCAAGTCACTTATCCCCAATTGCCCTCCAAAAAGCAAAAAAAAAAAAAAAAGAAATGACATATATGGGAAAAATTGTATCACTATAAAATCCTATGAAAAGCAGCATGGGGTAATAATACAGAAATTCTTAGCCTTTGGAAGTCTGGGGAAGCTCGTGGACTCCTTAGAAAAATGTTTTTAAATGTATAAAATGAAATATATAGAATTGAGTATGTAGAAAATTAACACTATTGAAATACAATTCTTAAAATATTTTAAAAACAAAGTCAAGGTTCCCAGGTTAAGAACCTGTTACAGGTTCTTAACCTGTACAGATACAAATCTGGCCTTGAAACCAGGAAGACCTGGGTTCAACGCTCACATCCAACAAATACTGTATGACCCTGGGCATGTCACCAGTTAACTCTAGTTTCTTCTCTGGAGGACTCTATGAATCTAAGTTGCAGAGAAGGTGAAGATCTGTACCCCCTACTCCATAATAAACTCTAGTGGCTCTCCATTACCTCCAGGATCAAATATTAAAATCCTCTGCCTGGCTTTTAAAGACTTTTACAACCTGTCCCCCTTACCTTTCAAATCTTCTATCTTATACCTCCCCTTCCTCCCCCTCTCCCACTACTTCCAAGTCTCCTTACTGTTTTTCACACAAGGCACTCCATTTCCCAACTGTGAATTTTCACTGGCTGTCTCCATGCCTGAAATTCTCTCCTTCCTCATCTCCATCTCCTGTTTTCAAGCTTCCTTCAAGTCTCAGCTAAAGTCTCATCTTTTGCAAGATCTTGATCCCCATTCATTCCTTCCCTCTGTTGATTAATTTAAATTTATCCTGTCTATATCTTGTTTATATCTAGTTGTTTGCATGTAGTCTTCTCCATTCCAATTCCTGAGAGAAGGGGCTGTGTTTTTGTCTTTTTTTAATACCCAGGGCATAATGCAATGCCTAGCACACGCAGATGTTTAATAAATGCTTGTGGTTGACTTGCCTTGATTTCTAATAAATCAAATCAAAAGAATACTATCAAGGCCCAAATTACTTGAATTAGATTATAAGAAAAACACTTAAAAAAAAGAAACAGTCACTCAACAAACATACCTGTGGCACCCCATTATGTGGCAAGGTACTAAGTACTGAAGTCCATACATGTGATCTCAACTATAAATAAAACTTGTATTCTCAGTTTAACACCTCTCACTCACTAGTGTACGCTGGTCAACTACATTCTACCTTAGAACTACCACCTCAAAAGAGTTTGATGTCAGCACAATGTAGATAATACACTGGACTGGGAGTCAAGAGATGTGAGATCTAGACCCAACTCTGCTAATAAATGAATTCTCCAAGGTTTCTGGGCCACACTGTCTTTATCTGTAAAAATAACTGATCCAACTCATGTCCACAAACTTTAAAATTCTGATTCTCTTTATCCTGAAAATAAGATTCACAGGTCATAGGAACTTGAACAAGAAAGGACCTTAGAGATGATCTAGCCCAATCCACCCATTTTACAGATGAGGACACCAAGGTCCATTGAGTTTAAGTGACTTATCCACAGGCCCAAGCAACAGAAACCAGAATCATATCCACGTTCTCTGACTCAAAATCCATTGCTCTTTCCACTATACTATGCTATGTCATAATTTTAGGTAAATTTTCTTCCTTTCAATTCCTGAAAACATAATTTTTAAAAACCTAAACTACATTTTTAAAAATTCTAATAGTAATTTATTTTAAACTGCATTTTAAGTAAAATATCATATATCCTTAATATACTTCTAATTAGATTATGGGTACTGGTCATTTTCAAACTTAAACTACATAAGTAGGAAGTCAATGACCATATAATTAGCTTTCTTGATATATTCACTGGTTTTGTTTCCAGTTCAGAGTTACATCCTCATTGTGTCATCTCTCCCATATAGTTACTCAATGGTGGGAACATAACAAGAATACTAATTATATTTTGGGAACACAGAAGACAAGCTATAAAGAAATGTTAAATAAAAGGAGAAATGGAGGGGTCATATCAGGTGACCCTGAAAGAGATGATTTTCAGTTGCAAAATTCTATGATCCAAGTCCCAATGCAGTTTCATTTTCAAAAGACCCAGGTAATCCAAGAGGCTCTAAATGAAATCCTGAACATGAACTATTAATTTCTTAAGGCAAATATTAGTGAAGCCTGTAACTATTAAAATTTCATCATAGAATTTTAGATCTGGACGGTGCCTCAGAGACGTCTACTCCAACTAACCCCCATATTTTAGAAACGAGGAAACAGAAGTCTGCAGGGCTTAAGTCAGAAGTGTCAAAAACAAAGCCTCCCAGGGTAGTCCGAACTAGATTAAAATGTAATTGGGAAATACTTAATAAAATAAGAAAAAAATGCAATAAAACATGGATAATATTAATTTGTGGTTTTCTAAGTCATTATACACTTGCAAGGAACCTAGTTTAGGGGTCCTCATTTCTATATGAGCATGAGACTACTGGCTTAAGTGATAAAGGTAAAGTCTAACTTGATGTTAGTCAGAACAAGACTTCTGTCAGAAAAGCAATGAGTACTCACTCCAAGTAGACTACCAAATAATTCAACAGCCACACTTGTGATAATAAGTAAAGGGAATCACGACATACTAAGATGAGATAGGTCACTGAACTCTGAATTATTTGTTTTGTTCAATTTCACCAAAGCACTGATTTTCAAATTCAATCTACAGAACAAGGAGTAATAAGCAGTTTGTTTTATAGATTTTTAAATAAATAGTTGAAAAACTTCAAAAAAACCAAACATATTTTGTTTCTTCAGAGATTACCCACCAATAATTCTCTCTGACTCTGTAGTGGGAGCTAAACTGACCTCTGTTTCATTTAAATTGAATCAATTAAGGCTACTGACAGGCTTACCACAGCTGATGGGATGTAAACAATTATGACTACAGAACCTCTATCTACTGCCATTTTCTTTTTTAAAAAAGTTTTATTATTAGGACTTGACAAATATGAGTATTTCTTATAAAAAGAAAAGGAGAATTGAAAACCACTGCTGTTTATTGTTGTGGGGGGCAGGGGACGGGGTGACATGATGAAACCTGTACTTTAGGGAGATCAGTTCAATAGCTGAATGGAGGAAGGACTAGAGCAGGGAGAGACTTGAGACAAGGATATCAACCATAAGACTATTGCAATAATCCAGCTATAAGGTGATGAGGGCCTGAAACATGTGGTGGCAGTGCCAGAGGACAGAAGGGCATATGATGTTATAAAAGTTAAAGAGACAGGCCTTGGCAACAGATGGGAAATGAGAGTGAGGAACTGTGTATGATACCTTGATTATGAGTCTGGGAGCTGGTGGTACAACCTACAGTAATAGGGAAGTTAGAATGGGAGAGAATTTGGGGGAAAGATGAGTTCAGTTTTGGACAATTTGAGTTTAAGATGCCTACAGGAAATCCCATTTGAGACACCCAATGGATGGAGATGTGTGACTGGAGGTCAGCAGAGAATTTAGAGCTGGATAATGAGATCTGAGAATCAACTGCATAGCCATGATGACTGAATTGTTACCTCTAACTAATAATTAATGAAGGAAGCACACAGTGGGGCTCCTAAGTGAAAGGATTAGAAAAATACCTCCCCTCCAACCCTACAGGGCCTCCTAGAACCCTAAGAGTATCTATCTTCTAGGGTCCAGTGCAAATAAGGGTTGGGAGAGTAGATCCAAAGTATGGGTTACATATACAAAGTAAACACAAAGAAATAATGGGGAGAGGAGGATCTTAACAACTGGAAAGGCCACTTGAAGAAAGTGGCTTTTGAGCTGAAAGAAGCTAGGAATTCTAAGAGGTGAAGGTGGGAAGGTAGTACATTCCAGATACAAGGGATGATAACTTGAGTAGAGGCTCAGAGATAAGGAGAATGTTGTGTACGGAAACAGCATGTAAGCCAGTTTGGGTGAAATGGAGAATTGATGAAAAGGAGTAATGTATAATAAACCTGGAAAGGTAGACTGGAACCAAAGTGTGAAAGGTTTTAATCCAAAAAGAGGAACGGTAAGAGGAAGCCTAGTGTATCAGATATAGCATTACACTTGTAGTCAAGAATACCTGGGTTCAAATCCTGCCAGGCTGGGCAGGTCTCCTATCTCCTTTGGGCCTCAGTTTCTTCATCAATAAAATGAGGGGGATGGATTCAGAGACCTTTAAAGTTCCTTCCAGCACTAAATCTAGGGTCCTATTGGCACTAGGGAGTCACTTGGACCTCTCCTGGGTGGATATCCTATAGGCACCACAGAATGAACACTTCCAAAGGAGAATTTGTTATCTTTCACACACATCCTCCAAAGCTTCTCCTGACTTTTCTGTTTGTCAGAGGGTATTATTACCCTTCCAAGTCATAGAGACTCTAACCTTGGGAGTCATCCTTGACCTTCCCCTCTCTCAACATCCACATCCAATAATTTGCCAAGCCTTGTCAATTCTACCTCTATAAAATCTCTCCTATCCAGTTCCTTCTCTCCACACACACACCTAGGCCAGGTCTCTCAACTGGACTATTACAACTGCCTCCTAATTAGACTTCTGGTTTCCAGTTTCTCTCCTTTCATCTTCCATATGAGATTGACCACATCCCTCTGGCTATTCAATGACTAATATCTTCAATGACTCCCTATTATCTAATATAATAATAACAAGCATTTATGTAGCACTTTAAGGTTTACAAAGTTATATATATGCTTTGCACATAGTAAGTGCTTAATAAAATGCATTATTCATTCGTATCTTCTCATTTGATCCTCACAATAATCCTTTGATGGTAGGTACTACTATTATCCCCACTTAACCTATAAGGAAGCTAAAGCCCAGAGAGGTAGAATGACCTACCCAGGGTCACATACCTAGTATCTGAGTTAGGATTTGAACTCTGAATTTTCTGACTATAAGTCTAGTGCTAGATCCACTACGCCCTGCCAGCTTGGCTTTATTTTTTTTTTAGGCTTGCTGAGTATAACTCTCCTTCACTCACCCTTTATTCCAAACTGCACCCCCAACTCAATATTTTATCTTCTACCTCAATATTTTTATATAGACTGAGCCTCATGACAAGAATGAACTTTTTTACTTGCTTCTGTTTCTTAGAATTCCTTTTTTCCTTCAAGGCTCAACTAATGGACCACCTGGTATGGTAAACCTTTACTGTTCCTAGTTATTAGAATTCTCTTTACTCAAATTATCATTTATACACACACACACACACACACACACACACACACACACACACACACACTTACCAGTTCCTGTGCTTTATCTCCTTCCCTGTCCAAGGAAAATGTAAAATCCTTGAGGACAAGGACACTTTTTCATCTTCTTTGTATTCCCCAGTATCTTACACGTGGTAGGCAATAAATAAACGCTTATTGGATTAGATGAACAGACAGTATGATTTTATTTTATTTTTTTATCTATAAAGTGTAACTACAAATATTTCTAGTATTTTTAGAATGGGGAAAAGTTATGATCATAAGGACAGCAAGATAAGGAAAGGATGTAAAGAGCAGTTACTTAAACTTTTAGTCTCACTACCTATAATGAGGATAAAACATATATTGCTTACCTCGAAGGGCTGGCATTGGGAAAGCTCCTTATAAATTGAAAAGTGCTATATAAATTTAAGTTGTTACTATTATGAGAGAAAGGCAATAAAGTTCAAAGTGAACCCAGAGGATTCTGGGAGGGAAAATACAGCATTTCATGTTGGAAGGGATTTCAGAGGCCATCTAGTCCAACCTGTACCTGAACCAGAATGCCTTCTATAACATATATGACAAGTAATCATCTAGCTTTTGCTGGTACCTCTTTCCATCATTCTTTGTATATTATTTTAAAAGGAAAATAGTGAAACTTTATCTACTCGCATCAAATTATATAATTAAATTATATATAAATTACATATAAATCAAAGATAAATTAAATCATAGGTGAATTACATAATCAAATTATTTAATCTTCCTTTAGGTTGATAATGTCCCAGTTCATTTTTGTATCCCCAATGCCCAGCACAGTGCCTTTCTTGCACTTACCTGGGGCTTAATAAATGTATATATAAGAAGAGCAATCTCCCAATAGACAAATTGGTCAAGTGATATGAACAGGCAGTTTTCAAAAAAAGAAGGCAAACTCTCAACAACCACATGAAAAAATGCTCCAGATCACTAATAATATAAGATATGCAAAGTAAAACAATTCTGAGGCTCCACTTCACATCTAGATTGGTAAAGATGATGGAAAAAGAAAAAGGCAAATTGTTCGAGGGACTTGGGAGCACTGTTGTTGGAGCTATAAATCAGTTCAGTCATTCTGGAAAGCAATTTGGAACAACACCCAAAAAGTTACTAAACTCTTTATACCCTTTGACCCAATAACTAGGCAAGAGAAAAAAAAATGAAAGGTCTCATATGTACAAAAATATCCAGAGTAGTACTTTTGTGATGTAGAAAAGACCTAGAAACAGGGGAGGAGACATCAGTTGGGGGAAGGGTTAAACAAATTACGACATATGAATATAATGGGATATTATGGTACAAGAAATTACCAAAGGGATGGACTCAGAAAACCTGGTAAGACTTATAGGACCCAATATAGACAAAGTGAGTAGAACCAGGAAAACAACTAGAAAGATATTCCCCAAGACTTTCCCCTAGGACTCTAAAGAGAGAAGCGGCAGTTGTTACATGACTACAACACGGTAAGGAAAAATAACTTTGAAAAACTTAAGAACTCTGACTAATGCAATGAACAACTCCAAAAGACCAAAAATTAACATTTCTCATCTTGTGAGAAAGAAGGGCTGGACTAGAATGGTGCAGAACAAGACATCTGTTTTCAAACATACTTATTTGCTACAAGGCAAGGCTTTTTTGAGGTTGGGGGGAAGATAGTGATTCCAATAAAAGAGAGAACAGATCATTTGAAACAGTGTAATAATACTTAGAAGAAAGCATATGAGGAAATTCAGAAAGCAACAAAAAACAAACAGGGCAGTTTTGACACTACAGTTTATTATATGCTTAAAAAACAAACTGTTATCTAATACAGATCTACATATATAAACCTTTTCCGCTCTTTGCATATGGAAATTATCACTTTTGTTGACAGGTGTCAAGTTTATAATAAAAAAGAAAAAACTTTTAAGAGTTTACTAAATTTAATTAACATACCACTTCAAGGCCCTCTTTATCCCATATATTAACTCTGGGCATTTTTTACTGTCTTCCATGCCTGGAATGCTCTCCCTCCTCACCTCTGCCTCCTGGCTTCCTTTGAGTCACAGCTGAAATCCCACCTTTAAAAGAAATCCTTTCCTGATTCCCCTTAATACTAGTGCCTTCCCTCTGTTATTTCCAATTTTTGTATGTATATACATATATACATATGTGTGTACATATATACACACATATATACATATACAGAGAGAGAAAGAGAGAGAGAGAGAGAGAAAGAGAGAGAGACAGAGAGAGAGACAGAGAGAGAGAGAGAGAGAGCGCGCGCTTGTTTTTACATCATTGTTTACATGTCTCTCTCACTGGAATATAAACTCCTGGAAAGCAGGGACTGACCTTAAAACTTTTCTTTGTTTTCTCAGCCTTTAGCACAGTACCTACAAGCCCTAGTACACTAAGTGCTACTAAGCATGTAGTAGGTGCTTAATAAATGTTTACTGACCAATTTGATTGAGTCTCTTAGACTCAATGCCATGTCTATAAAATGAAGGAGTTGGACTATGTGACCTTTATGGACCCTTGTAACTCTAATCCTATGATGCCCTCTCTGCAGATCATCTGTGAGACTGAAACCAAAATGCATAGTACAGAAGTTGAAAAAAGCATGAAAGGAGATGGGCTAATCCCAGCCCTTTATTTGGCAGCTTCCTATTTTAACTATTCTTGCTAATTAGCCCCTAAATTCAGTTTTTGTTGCATTGCTGAAGTGTAGTAAATCTCATAAGCACCCTTTAAATTCCTTGCTTTGGAACATATCACTGCCCACTCTAGTTGCGTCTCTGAGGAACAGGAGAAGAAAACCTCCAAAGCAGTGTAGTTACCAACTTAAGGATGGGGAGATAAGGAGAGGATGTAAGGGGCAGTTACTTAACCTCTCTGTCTCTCTATTGCTAAAATGACGGTAAGACATGCATTGCTTACCTCACAAGACTAGCATATGGAAAGCTCTCTATAAATTTAAAAGTGCTATATAAAAATGTGGGTTTTATTATGGTAGAAAGGCCATGGAGAGGAGTGAAAAAAAAAAAGAATGGAGGTGGGAGTCAGAAAGTCAAAGAATTTTTTGTGCCAAGCCCAACACTAAGTGCTGGGAACACAAATAGAAAGGCAAGAGGGTCCTTCTGATCTGAAGTAGCTCCCATTCTAGTGGGGGAGGTTCTTGGAGGGAGTATGTGTGACAGTATATACTGGAGTTTTCAGCTGCAAGTAAGATGGGAAAGTCCTCTGGTTCTCAGGGCACAAAGGCAAGGCAGATAGATGCAGACGTTATGTACCTCCTATAGTGCCTTTTCCATTGATAAAATCTTATTATCTGTTTCTGAAGTTGCTCCATCTGACAAACTCCAGGGGTCCTGATTTCAGCTTCTGCCTATCATTATTTGATCTATAATTTAATACAATTTCTATAGTGTCATTTACATTGATAAAAGCACTTGTTTCTTAAGTGAATACACCCGACAAACTCCAGGTAAAGAAGTTAAAATCCTGCTTTTTGTCACTATTTGGTTTATAACTGTGTCATTTTCATTGATAAAACCATTTGTTTCTGAAGGTGATCCATCTGACAAATTTCACCGACCTGAGTTCCGATCCTAACTTTTAAAAAAAATTATAACAAAAAAAAATTCTTTAATCCTGCTATAAAAATCTCCAATAACATTTCTTTTTGGAAATTACTGTTCTAACACCTGGCCCCTGCGGGTAGAGAGGCACCTATCCTGCCTGGGTCTCAGTTTCCTCATCTGTAAAACTCAGGAATTGGTCTAGCTGAGCTCAGAGTCTGTTCTAGTGCCAGGGAACCCAGACGATGGGCGGAAGGATTGGGTAGAGTTCAAGGGCTGCGCAGATGTCGGGGCAGGCCAGGCTCGAGGCCTTCCCACCCTCCCCCTCCCCAAGTGCTGATGGCTCCGCCTCTGCCTCTCTCTCTACACCTACCGGGCTGGAGCCGCTGACCCTAAGACTCGGGGCTGAACCCTCTTAAGCCTCGGCTCCCAGAACGGCGTTCCCACCATCGCTACTGCGCAGGCGCCGACCCTGAGGCCACGTTCTCCTGACCGCGCCTGCGTGGATCCCGGCTCCTCCGGGAGATAATTACCGTGCGGTCCAAATATACCATAGACAGGAAAGGGAAAGAATGGGGGGAGAGGGAGGAGGGGAAAGGAGAAAAGAGGCTGACACATGCGCAGTGGGCCTCCTTGCGTCTTCCACTGGCCTCCCGAATTCATCCAGTTTGTTCGCTTCGAATACGAGGCAGCTGGAGGGGCGGCTGCGTTCAGCGCATGCGCTCGGCGAGCAGCTGGCCTGCAGCCCCGCGGGCGGTGGCTGGAACGGACCAGGAACGCAGGGATGCCGCGGGAGATCATCACCTTGCAGCTGGGCCAGTGCGGCAACCAGAGTGAGAGCTAGGCTTCTTGGTCATCCAGCTGACTTCCTCTGCCGGCCCGCTCTGAAATCGGCCGGGTCCTCCCTAAGTCCTTGGGAGTCTCCTAGGCAGCATCCATCAGTGATCTCGATCCCATCCCTCCTCCCCACCCTGGACCCGAGAATCCCAAATACGAATCCCTGGGAGGAAGCATTCCTCCTGCAGCCGGGTGCCTTGTCTCCCTGCCCCCAGAGTGTGACTGGTCCTATTAGGACCCAAATACCCTGTTCACCAGCCCCGGGGCTGTGACTGGTCCCATCAGGACCCAGCATCCCATCTCTCAGCCCTGGTAGGGGGTGGGGGAGGGGGGGAGAGAGAGAGGAGGAAGTTACTGATCCCATCAGGACACAGGGGTCCTATTTCACAGCCCAAAGGTGGGATTGTTCCATTCAGGGGATATTGGTATTCTGTCATACCCACAGTTGGGTTCGAATTCTGGAAACAGCTCTGCGCTGAGCATGGCATCAGCCCCGAGGGAATCGTGGAGGAATTTGCTACTGAAGGCACTGACCGAAAGGATGTCTTTTTCTATCAGGTGCCCCGCCAAGTGCACTGGGACAGAGAACTGGGCACCTAGTGGGCATAGGGGCATAAGAGGGAAAAGGGGAAAGGATAGTATCTGGCCAGAGGGAAGCAAAGTGCTGGCCTTGTGGGTGGACAAGAGGTCCAAAGCAGCTGGCAAAGAACAGAAAAGGGTCACAGCTGTAAGAGAATTGAAAGGATAGAGGTTAAACAGGTCTTGGATGATGGGGGTCTCTTGTCTTGTTTTTCTGTGACAGGCAGATGATGAACACTACATCCCAAGGGCTGTGCTGCTGGACCTGGAGCCTCGAGTGATCCACTCCATTCTCAACTCTCCCTATGCCAAACTCTACAATCCTGAAAATATCTATCTGTCTGAACATGGTGGAGGGGCTGGTAACAACTGGGCCAGTGGCTTCTCACAGGTACCTGATGGAGGATCACATAGGGAAGATATACATGGTCATCTCCTCTGGGGATACTTCATACACCCTCCCTAAAGTTAGGTGTCTCTTAGTAATACCTTTATATTTAGGGGGGGAACCCAACACATTGTTTCTCAGATGGACTTAAAAAGCAAATGAAGATTTGGCCAGACCTGTAGAAAACATAGTACTATGAAAACACTGTGTGAGAGGGACAGGGACTAAGTTGCAGTTTTTTGCAATAAACTTGTCCTACTTAGGATCAACAGCTCAGGCTTTTGTTACAAGGAAGTCAGTTGTGTCTGAAGGAAGAGCTCTGTGTACTGTGAGGAAAAATTGAAGATGTATACTCTGTGTCCAAAAGCCTTTGATCTTCCCTATGTCCCTACAGGGAGAAAAGATTCATGAGGACATATTTGATATCATAGACCGGGAGGCAGATGGCAGTGACAGCCTAGAGGTAAGGACTCCAAAAGAACCTAGTAGAAGCATAACAACATGATATGGCTGGGAAGAATGGGCGACACCCAATGATATCATCTCTTGACTTGCAGAGGCTTTCTTAAGACCCCCAGAAACTTTCTTGATTCTCCAAACCTTTCCCAAGTTACTGGGTAGGGTTAGAAACAGGGCTATGTTCCCCTATGTTCCTTCTGGAAAAATGTTGTATTTGGGCATGAGGCCAAGAAGGTTTGGGAAGGACCATGATTTAGGGGTCCCTTCCATTTTTTACACAGAAGATGATCATCTCTCCACTCCCTCTGCATGCAGGGTTTTGTACTGTGTCACTCCATTGCTGGTGGAACTGGCTCTGGTTTGGGCTCCTACCTCCTAGAACGGTTGAATGACAGGTGAGTATATGTAGGGGTGTACCTTGTCATTTTCTGGGTGGCTAGGGGGAGAGAGAATCAAACCCCTGGTTCATTGAATGACCATGGGGGCTGGAACATGCCAGCTTTATCTTGGAATAAAGAAATATCTCTCCTCTTTCCTGGTAGGAGAGTTGAGATTGGGCTGTATTCCAGGAATTCCCTGAAGGCAGGCTCTCTAGGAGGAGTGGTTTCTTTCTTACTTCTCCCCTTTCCCAGGGTTTCTGAACACTCCTTTGTGCCCTCCCTTAACCCCTACCCTCTAATATAGTCATGGAGTTTAGAGTCCATCTTTATTAACTCTGTTCTGCACCACTACCTCCCAGATACCCAAAGAAGCTGGTGCAGACATACTCAGTATTTCCCAACCAGGATGAGATGAGTGATGTGGTCGTGCAGCCCTATAACTCACTGCTAACCCTCAAGAGACTGACACAGAATGCAGATTGTGTGGTGAGCCTTGGGGGAGAAGCCAGGGTCCTCCTATGTCTATACAAAATCAATTTATCCTATATACTGAGTCAGCTGTGCCTACCTCTCAGTAGTCACTGAATCAAAAAGTATTGAGTATTCACTGGATGTTTAGCATCTTGGAGATTCTGGGAACAGGATGGGCAGAAGTATAAGATTCAATGCCTTCCCTCTCTGCTTCCCCCTCCCCCCGTAAAAAGCTTAAAGTCTCATATGGGAGACATAATACAACAATAAAGAATATAAACATGTATAGTGTATATGGCACCAGACCTGGAGTCAGGAAGACTCAACTTGCTGAGTTTGAATCCAGTCTCAGACTCTTATTGGCTGTGTGACTCTGGGGCAAGTCACTTAACTCTGTTTGCCTCAGTCTTCTCATCTGTAAAATGAGATGGAGAAGGAAATGGAAAACCACTCCAGTACCTTTGCCCAAAAAAACCCAAACAAACAGCAACCCTAAATGGGGTTATGAAGAATTGGACATTACTGAAAAGATGACAACATTCAGTGAGACTTCCCCAACAACACCGTGGAAGAGACCAGTGTGTTTTCTGGCAGCGGGGAGATTTAGCCCATTTTTCAAACAAAGTTGACTTTCCTCTGATCTCCACCCTTCCTCAGGTGGTTCTGGACAACACAGCTTTGAATCGAATTGCTACAGACAGACTGCACATCCAAAACCCATCCTTCTCCCAGATCAACCAGCTGGTGAGCCCCCTCCTCCACCTACTCACATAGTTCTGCTTGGTTTCAATTGTTCCATTCCGTGGGGTGGTGCTAGGGTCCTTCATGATCTGTGGCCAATGCTGCAACTTTCCATTTCTCTGGCAGCTCTGCTTAGGACTTTCCAGACTTCAAAACCGTGAACTTCTCCCCTCCCCTTCAGTTTGATTAGGTGTTGTCTTCTGTTAGAATGTAAGCTCCTTGAAGGCAGGGACTGTTTTTTCTTTTTGCTTGTTATTTATATTCTAACATACCCTTGCTCCCCCCCCTGCATTTAGCAGAGTGCCTGATACCTAATAAGTGCCTAATCAATTTTTCCTTCCTTCTTCCCTCTTCCCTCGCTCCTTTCCTTCCTTTCTTTTTCCCTTCCTCCATTTCTTCCTTCCTTCCTCCCTCCCTCTGACCCTCCTTCCCTCCCTCTCTCCCTTCCTTCCTTCCTTCCTTCCTTCCTTCCTTTCTTCCTTCCTTCCTTCCTTCCTTCCTTCCTTCCTTCCTTCCTTCCTTCCTCATCTATGGCCACAGGTGTCCACCATCATGTCGGCCAGCACCACCACCCTCCGCTACCCTGGCTACATGAACAATGACCTCATCGGCCTCATCGCCTCCCTTATCCCCACACCCAGGCTCCACTTTCTCATGACTGGCTATACCCCCCTCACCACTGACCAATCTGTAAGCAACTGCCCTTGCTCTTGACTCCCTCTCCTCTCTCGATCCCATCTTCCCCACCGTAGGCAGAGACTGAGTGGGCTTGACCTCTGTTGTTCTCTCTACTGGGTGCCCTGACCCTGCCTCTGGGAACAGACCCCAGAGACTAAGGACTTAAAGCCTGGAACAAAGTATGTGACTCTCTCTCTCTCTCTCTTCCCATCCCTTCTACCTTTTTCCTCCCTGGCAGGTAGAAGGGCTACATTAGAGAGTTTGTCTTTTCCCTTCTAGTTTTTGAGTCTCAGACCTTGGGCTGAGGAGAACTGAATCTTTGCCCTATGCCTAGCCCCCATTTCTGACATATAGCGCCAACCATGAGTAGTCTAGCCCCAGTAGATGACTGACCCCTGGATGTCCGAGGTATGGTAGAAAGAGCACTTATGTTCAAATCTTGCCTCTGTTACTTAGTATCTGTGTAACATCAGGTAAGTCTTTTAACCATATTGGGCCCCAGTTTTCTCATCTATAAGGTAAAGTTTCAGCTTTAAATCTATTATCCTACAATACCATAAAGAAGGAAATCAGCACTTACTAAGAATCTGTGCTAAGTACTTTATAAATATCTCATTTGATTCTCACAACCCTGGGAGGTAGGTACTTTTATTATCCCCATTTTACAGTTGAGAAAACTGATACTTAAGAGAGAGGTTAAGTGACTTGCCAAGGGTCACTCCGCTAGTCAAGGACTGAGGCTAAAGTTGAACCCAGGTTCCAGTGTTCTGTCCTCTGTGATACCTAGCTGCCTCTATTATCTACTAATACTATGCCACAGAACAAATTGGAAACATTAGATTCTGAGTCCATGTTCCCAATCCTGAAGCCTGAGCCTCTTGCTACTAGATATATATCCTGCGCTGGTCACAGGAACTCTCGCTCTGCTATGTAGCTTTGTGCAGACTGTACTAGACTCTTCCTGGCCAGCCCAGTGTCTCCCCCTGTACCCCTAGAATGGTCCCTTAAAGCCTCCTTCTTCAGGTGGCCAGCGTGAGGAAGACAACGGTGCTGGATGTGATGCGTCGCCTGCTACAGCCCAAGAATGTGATGGTGTCCACAGGCCGGGATCGCCAGACTAACCACTGCTACATTGCCATCCTCAACATCATCCAGGGAGAGGTGGACCCCACCCAGGTGGGTAATTTCCCCCACCTAAACAACCCCCTCCCCCTCCTCTACATGATACTGCATAGAATTAAGGAAGAGTCTCAGGACCTTTGGGATATTCAGGGGCTAAAACCAGCAGTTGAAAGTACCTTCCTCATACCTTGATTCTCCCCCATTTATGCTTCAGGTTCACAAAAGCCTGCAAAGGATCCGGGAACGGAAGTTAGCCAACTTTATCCCTTGGGGCCCAGCAAGCATCCAGGTGGCACTATCTCGGAAGTCCCCATATCTGCCATCTGCCCACCGAGTCAGTGGACTCATGATGGCCAACCACACCAGCATCTCCTCTGTGAGTCTAATCTAGCCCTCTCCTTCTGCTCATACCCATGTTTCCTCCCATGAGTCTATTTCAAGCTGCTTTTTTCACCTCACTTCCTCCTTCCCTAAATGTTTCTAATACTGCTTCTTAAATTATGGGAGAAGGGAGAACAAGATAACTTCGATTCTCCCCTAACCAACTTCCCAGACCAAGACCATGCTATCCACTTATTTCTCTGTGCCCCTTCCTCTGCTACTTCCCATCCCAGCTGTTTGAGAGCACATGCCACCAGTATGATAAACTACGGAAGCGAGAGGCTTTCCTGGAGCAGTTCCGCAAGGAAGACATCTTCAAAGAGAACTTCGATGAACTGGACACGTCGAGGGAGATTGTGCAGCAGCTCATTGATGAGTATCATGCTGCCACCAGACCTGACTACATCTCCTGGGGTACCCAGGAACAGTGACCTCCTGATTACTCCAAGGACAGCAGCCCTTACATTTCACAGATTTTAATGTATCTGTCATTGTGATCTAGTCTCCCTGTGATGCCTTCTGAGACCAGCATGAACACATCAGTTTTTTCCATTCACCACACCCGTCCCCCTTGAGGACAAGCACAGGAAAAACCTAATAAGTATAATTATATAGTCTCTTTCCGTGTTGACTATCTCCAGTAAAACTCTAAATGAGAACTATCAGGTGTCCATCCATGGGCTTTGCAGGAGGGGTCTTTGGGTCCTGTCTTATCTGTGGTGGCTAAGCACTGGGTTTGTATTCTAAACTCTGGGTGAGGTCAGGCAAGTTCCTCTCCCCCCCCCTCCCCGCTTTTTTTTTGGTTTTTTTTTTTGGAGGAGGGAAGGTAGGGCAATTGGGGTTTACTTGCCCAAGGTCACATGGCTAGTTTTGTATTAAAGTGTCTGAGGCTGTATTTGAACTCGGGTCTTCCTGACTCCAGGGCCAGTGCTCCATTCACTGTGCTATCTAGCCGCCCCTCCTCCCTCTTTCTAAGTCTCAGTTTCCTCATATGTAACATAGAACTAGCCTTCACCAACCCTAGATTTTTTTTAAGAGAGGGCAGCTCCATCACCGTCTAGTCCAGCCTTCAAAAAAGAATTCCCACTAGGATATAACCAACACATGTTCATCCAGCCCTTGGCTGAAGAATTCTAATGAGGGGAATCCCCTAGCTTTTGATACGGCCCATTCCACTTTTGGATAGCTAAAATTGTTAGGAAGTTTCATTTTATGTCAAACCTCATTTGCCTCTGCAGTTGCTATCCTTTGCTCCTATTTGTACCTTCTGACATTAAACAGAACAAATTTAATCCTTCTTTTACAAGAAAGCCTTTGAAGTACCAAAACTCTCCCTAACCTTCTAGCTTTTTCTTCTCCAGGCTCAGCGTCCTCAGAATTCTTTGAGTTGATGATCTTCATGGGTCAAGTCGTCAAGGTTCCCCCTAACTATAAATTCTATAAGCCATTGATTCTGTGGGGACAAGGATGTGGACAATGTAGGAGTAAGGGAGAATGGGTTAAATAAGAAGCAGCCAGCTAGAACCCATCGCAATTTGATCTTCAAGCTCTAGATAAGCAAACAGAATGGGGTATCTTCCTCCTTCCTAAAGACTCCTGCCTTTGGTCTAGCAAGGAATAAAGGGAAAACAGGGCAGATATGTGGCACAGTGGATGGAGTTCCAAGCCTGGAGTCAGGAAGACTGGCCAGATCTGACCTCAGACTTACTAGCTGCATGACCCTGGGCAAGCCACTTAACTCTGTTTACCTCAGTTTCCTCATCTGTCAAATGAGCTGGAGAAGGAAATGGCAAGTCACTCCAGTATCTTTGTCGAGAAAACTTCAAATGGGGCCACAAAGACTTGAACACAACTAACCAACAACAAAGTGAAAAAGGCTGACCACACACTAAGCAGACTTCCTTTCATTGATGGGGCTACCCACTGTGTTCCCATCAGAGACTTTGACACTCCTTCCCAATCTAGAGTGCTTCCCTTCAGCACATGGTGTTAGTACTGCCCTGACCTTCTTTCTAATAAGGAAAGATCAGAGGTGCTAGAGATGGAGCAGCAGGGATGCTAGTCACGATCGAAGGGTGTGGGTAGAGACCGGACACCTGTGCAGGAATTTGAAAGTGTCAATGCTAGTGACTCAGCCTCCCTCCAGCCTCAGGGACGCCAAAATATCGCCCCCACACCACAAGGAGAGGGGAAGAGGAAGTAATTATCAGCTTCTGTTACTGCCCTATTGCTCCACCCACTACCCTTGGGCAGCATCTTGGGCTGTTGGGGGTTAAAGTCAGAAGGTCAAAACGGGTGGTGTCTCAGTGGTGTCCAGGCTCCTGGCAAAAGCCCAGAACCTGGGGGTGGGAGGTGGAGCCTGATCCCGAGGGAGTAACTGTGGGCCACAGCTTAGGCCAAGGTAGTCATGGGCTGCTGACATCACACTCGTAGGGACAGTTTGTGTAAATAAAGATTTTTTTTCTTTTCTTCTACAAATAAATTAAGAAACATACTAGAAAATTGTCCGTGCCTGTCAAAATCCTGGCCCCTGGGTGCAGGGGAAGGAGATGACAAGGGGGCCCTGTCCCTGCAGGGCTAGTGTGTGTGGTAGGGTGAGTCAGTGGTTCTCGAAATCCCAGAGCAGTCCAAAACCCAAGGTACTGTGATAGATGTTCATGTGTGGGCAAGCCATGATTCCATCACTGCCTTGAGTCTTGAAGCTGCTGATGACCAAAACAGCCAGATTATACTTGGTGGTCATCAAGGCCTGGATTCTGGTTGACAGGGGAGGGTGTGTTTGGCAGCTCTAGTGGGGTGACAATGTTGCAGGATCTGTCAGGAGTGGAGCTAGCCAAGTAGGCATTCACTAGGTGCACGATCTCTTCCACCTTGAGAAAATCAGAAAGTAAAGGACATTAGACACCTAGGCAGGTCATTAATCCCATCTTTCCATACTCCCATCTTCTGGCTACCTTTACACCCCTTTTATCCTTCCACTTCCAGTTTACCTGGGGGCTCTGTAGGAGCAGCTGGCTATCCCCAACCTTTAGTGCTAGAGTGTGTGGACCAGTCAGCTGGCAGGCAGCCACATGACCGTAGCTGACACTGTGGATGGGCTCAGTCTCCCCTGGGCGAGATAGGGACATGGTCTTGGCCCCCACACCAAGGCACAGCTGCTGTGGGACGCCACCTCCAGTCTCCTGATGGACAAAATAAGGGAGTAAAGTCAAGGAGGAGGGAGCTCTTCAGTTGGGGAGGGAGCATGAAAAATGACTGTGTTTAGAAGGTGACAGATCCAAGGAGGAAGCAATCCCTGATTCAGATTGAAGGAGCTCCAAGAGGATGGGGGTACCCAAAGTCAGTAGTATTCTGGGATCAGAGGACCTCTTGCTCGTCCTCCCCCCTTTTATGAAGGAAAGGGCATCCCTGGAAAGTAGGTACTGGGCACCCATGGGACTCTGATGGGAGGGCGGGGATCGTGAAAAAAATAGAAGAGATCTGGGTGAATTTCAGATGTTTACTTCGCCTCTCTTCTCACCGTGCTCAGTTCCAGGACGTCATAGCGGGCAGCACCGAAACCTGGACACTGTGCAGCTAGAGCCAAGTAGGTGGCCATCGCCTCGGCCTGGCCCATTCCCCGCAGCTGCTTCCACCCTCCCAGGACAGCCGCAGCAGCCCCAGCGCCTCCCCCATCGCGGGCCCCGGGACCCCCACACCGGCCCGCGCCCCCACGCCTGGCCCGCTCTGCCCTCCTCTTGGCTAAGCCTGGACTCCAGAGCGCCCCGGCCAGCAGGGCGGCAGTAGGAGGAGCTCTAGGGGCTGGGCGGGGTGGGGTCTCTCGAGTCAGGGCTGAAGCGGGCAGCAGGCGGTCTAGACGAGGAAGAGGAGCCAGAGGTGAGAAGTCACGGTGTAGACTTTGTAGGCGCAGGGCTGCCAAGGCCCTCAGCGTGTCCTCGGGCGGGGGCGGCCGGCCCCGCAACAGCAGAGCATGGGCCTGTAGAGGTGATACCCATGAGGGGATGGTGAAGACAATTTGGGGGTGGGGGAGATAACGGGGCTTTTAGGAGGCAGAGGGAGCCCAAGAAGCAAAGCATAGCAGGGGTGACCCGTCGGCAGAATGAACAGCCAGCTAAAGGGGAACTTAGGGAAGGATTCACTGTGTGTGTGCGTGTGTGTGTGTGTGCGCGCGCGCGCGTTCACGCGAGGCGGTGCAATATTCGGGGATCCACACCTGCTCGAATAGGAAAGGCAGTTCATGGCCGTCTGGAGGCAGCCCCTCAGGATGCAGAGGTCCGTGTAGACGCAAACACAGCCTCCAGCCCGAATCTGGAGATTCTGCCTCCTCTGCAGTCAAACTGCGAAGCAAAGAAACAGATAACCAAGGGCTTAGGCGGAGAAGTCCAGACGACCCCAGACGCTCAAAGGAACAAAGCCTGGAGCCGGGGCGAGGGGAGAAGCCTGAATTGGATGGGGGTGGGGTAAATGTGGAATTGAGGGAGTAGCTAGTGGTTTCAAGAAGGGAGTGGTCCAGCGGAAGGCGAGGGTGGGGAAGGGAAGGTTGTGAATGGAAGGAGGGGAGAGGACTGGAAAAGGCAAATGCTAGGACAAGCACTGGACATTTACTTCTCAAACCTGGTGAGCACGTCAGCCACTAGGGCCCCTCCTGCCAGAGCCCGCTCCTGGGAGCCCCTCTGCTCGTAGAGTGCGAACGCGTTTCGGCTCCGAGCCAAGCCTAGTCGCCCCACGAGCTCCCGAGCCACCTGGTGGAGGGGGAGGCGAAGAGGGGTGGGCCAAGGTATTACTCAACCCAGGGCCAGGGAGTCGTACATCGTTAACTGGAAGATCCAACTGCTTCATTTTACAGAAAAATTAACTGAGACCCCAGAAAAGTTAAGTGACTAGACCAGTGTCACACAAGGTACTTAAGAGGCAGAGAAGGTACTACTCTTTCTTCACTTCACCTAACCGCCCCAATCTCAGAGAGCAGAAGTCCTAGGATCACCTGACTGTCAAGGGGAAATAGTGTTGTGAAAAGTCATAGGTTCATGGATTTATACCTGGAACAGACCTTAAAAGTGATTTTGTAACAAATTCCCTCCATTTTTCAGATGAGGTAACTGAGGCAAAGAGAGATAGACAAGAAGAGAGGGGGGTGGAGAGAGGGAGACAGAGAGAGAGAGAGAGAGAGAGAGAGAGAGAGAGGAGAGGAGAGAGAGAGAAGAGAGAGGGAGGGAGGGAGAGAGGAGGGGGGAGAGAGAGAGGAGACAGAGAGGGAGGGACGGAGAGAAAGAGGGAGAGAGGGAGGGAGAGAGAGACAGAGAGAGAGACAGAGAGAGAGAGAGAGAGAAAGAGAGAGAGAGAGAGAGAAAGGAGAGAGAAAGAGAGAGAGAGAGGGAGGGAAAGAGAGAAAGAGAGAGAGAGGGAGGAAGGCAGGGAGGGAGAGAGGGAGGGAGAGATAGAAAGTGTCCCGGCTAGTAAGTGGTAGAACCAAAATCTTAAAAATCTATTCAGTTGATCTGGGGGAGGGGCGAGTCCTTGGACCCCAGGTTTAGAACACTTAGTCTAGACCCCCTCTAAGGTTCCTTCGCATTCGGCACTTTATGAGTGTAAAACTTAACGGTGGCTGCTTCCTGTTGGGTTAAAAAGGGTTTACAGTGTCCACAGTCACGGAAAGCTGTCTCAACACTCACCTCCGAAGCAGTAGTGTGTGAGTCGATGGCCACGCTGCAGGCTCCTGCTCCTGGACAGTGTACAGTACATAGAAGTTCCTGACGCTGGCTGAGAGCTGAGATCTCTGCCAAAGACGGCACCAGCTCCCTGCCCCGAGTCCGCCCCAGAGCCTTCCTGATGAAACGTGTATACTCAGCCAGTTCGGTGTCAGGGAATGCTTTCTCTGTCCTGAGGAAGATACTCAGGCTCAGAGCACTAGCAGGTATCCCCTCCTTGACCACAGGAACCCTTCCTCTATTCTATGCCCTCCAGCTTGCAACCCTCACAGTGTTCTCTCATCCTGGACATTACTATTTTCTCTAAACTTCCTGTCCCCTTTCTCTCCAATTTTCCTTCCCAGACACCCTCCTCCACATTCCCTACACTAGATTCTCGTTCCAAGATTAGCTGAGTGCCCCGACCTTAAGGTTCCCCTTCCATTTACTCCTCATTGTACCTCTATGGTACTCATCATTCTCTGCTACCCTGCCCTGTCCTCAGTCATCTTCTTCCGCCCTCACCTCTCCAGGTGCCCCAGCAGATGCCCCCGAACGGCTCCCCCAGGCCGGAAGGTGCAGCTCATACAGCAGAGGAGCTGCCAGTATCGAAGGGCAGCAGGGCTGTTAGGGGCGGGAGACTCTGGGGGCCCTGCAGGGCCCGAAGTCTGCTTGGCCAGCTGCAGGAAGAGTTCGTCCCGGAGCGCCGGCAGGTCCCGGCAGGTCTGGAGCACGCCCTGCATTAGCGGCCCCGGGCGCCGCGCCCCCTCCAGGGCCTGCAGGGCCAAGAACAGCCGAACAGCCTCCTCTCGAAGTGGCGCATAGCCCGGACCTGGGGGGGAAATAATGGGGGTTGGGGGTGGGGAGGCTGAAGGCGGGTTTGGGGACCTATAAGAGGAGAGACAAGGGGTCCTAAGGAATGCAAGGTGAAGTCTGGAACAAATTATACGGGACTGCGGGGGTGGGGGGATGTTACACCCCAAGAGAAACCAATTATTCCCAGTGGACTTAATAATAAATAATAATAATTCAGTATTTACAAAGCGTTTTCCTAACGTCTCTGTGACCTAGGCATAGAAAGTACTATGGCCCTCATTACACTGATGAAGAAACTGGAGTTTAGAGTTTAAGTGGCTTGCCCATGGACACACAAGTAAGAAGTGTTGTAGTCAGAATTTGAACTTCAAGGCTCGAGTTTTCCATTATGTTTTGCAACTTCTCTCTTCCAGGGATGTCCATTTATTTCCATTTTTGGTGCCCCAAGTGTGGAGTGCCATCTTTTTTGGGGGAAGCAGTCATACTTCCCTATCTCCCACTCCTTGAAGCCTTAACCTGCTCACCTGGAGGGCCAACCCCATAAGGCAGAGGCAGGAGTGGGGCATAAAGGGCGCTGCTTGTGTGCCTCAGGATCGGATTCCTCCGATAAATCAGGGCCACAGCCTCAGAGTCTTCTCCACTCTCCTGGGGGATTGGAGAAAGAAATGGATCACTGGATGGGTGCGGGATGGGGTGGGAGGGGGTCACTTTGACCCTTCCCCCTCTGTTGGGCCTCGATGACCTGTTATTATTAGAGCTCTTGTATGACAATATACTCCTCTTATCCAAATTCTCCTATACCTGTATATCCCGAAGTAGGAGCTGGGTGGGGGTTTCGAGGGGTGCCTTCCCTGCAATCACGCTCCGAAGTGCTGCACCCCAGCGAGCAGCCTCGGCTAGTCGAGAAGAGCAGAGCCGGACACTGTGTTTTCGGCCTGACACTGTCACTGACCAGAGGCCTGAGAGAGGAGGGCAAAGAAGGATCACCATCCACCACTCTTCACCGAAGAGTGCTGGGGAGCAACGATGGGAGTGTCCAGGGCTAAGAGGAAAGGGTTCCTTAGTGAAAGGAGGAAATTGTTTGATAGGTGGGAAGTGTCAGTCCTAAAAGTCTTACCGGTTTCCTTGGGCTTTCGCTCAGGGCCCGACACAGAACACAGACTGGTCAAGACCAGGCTCCCGAGCCGCCGGGCCCCCCTTCCACTCCCACTGAACTGGTCCAAGGAGTCACGAGTGAGCACGAACCAGGCCCTGCGGGGGGGCAGCCAGGGCCGGGCCCCGCCTCCCCGAGGCTCGCGCTGCAGCCAACCTGGTGGGAAGAGAAAGAAAGAAATCAGAAAGATGGGAATTCGCTAGTAGGGGAGTTGAGAGTTCAGAGTTGCGAGTGTTGAAGCGGAGGTTCCGACTGATGGAGGGGATCCCCCACCTTTGACGATGATGTCTGGTTCCTCTTCAGGGGGACCCCGCTCCGGTATAAGGCTTCTCGTCTCCTCTGAGCCCTGCAGCCTAGGGAAGGTGAAGGGAGCCACTAGTAGGTCTGAGGAACTCCCAACTCCCAGAAAGAAGTCGCGCCTAATCCAGTCAGATCCCATCCAGACTCAGTGTTCCCTTGGCAAGAAAAGGATCTGGAATTCCCGTAGTGGGCGGGGGGAGGGGGCGGAGACGGCAATGTCTCAATCCGAGTCCCTCCCCTCTCAGGCTGTGGGAACCGCTAGGCAGTTCTGACCTCGCTCCAGAAATAGCTCAGACCACCAGCCCCCCTTTCTATGTCCCCCGCCAGACCGCCTCCCTTACTACCCACCCCTCTCCCGGACCCCAGCCAAACCACAGCGTCCGGCTTGGAGCTGTTTCCTTATTGCCTAACCCGGTGGGAGGGTGAGGACTAAGAGGAATGGGGGTCTCGGGGATCAGAGACCTTGGAAAGATAAAGTGGGAGGACAGTGAGAAAGGAATGCGCTTACCTGTCCGAGCCCGACCCGCTTCTCCCGGGCTGCGTTAGCGTCACCTCCAGTGGGCCCTGCAGCGGTGGGAAAGAGATGCCGAGGGATCAGAGGCCTGGCTACACCGCATCCCTAAACTTTGCACCAGAGGCTCCGCAAGTTAAGGGATTAATAAACGAGAAGTACGTGGGTATCGCTTCTCCCCGGGTAGTCCGGAAATGGAGCTCTTCTGCTTCCCCCCTCCCTTCAGTCAGAATGTGCTACAGTCGTGGGGTCTGGAGTAGGACAATAAAAAGAAAGTTTAGCCCACTCTGCTCTTTATCCTTCTAAGATATTTAATTACCCCATTATCAATCTTCCCTTCCCTCCCTCTGACTAGGTCGGTTTAAGCTGCTGCTCCACCTCAGGGAAGAGAAGACAGACAAGAGGAAAAAGGTCTCTTTCAAATAATGCTTCGAGCTTCCCTTATTTCTCCCACCCATGGCCCAGGCCTGGGAAGGGTTCCTCTGTTGGGGGCACCTCGGAGGACCGCGCGCATTGGGGTGGTACACTAGTAGTCCCCTTTCCCTCCCGATGAGCCTGGGCTTCTAGCTCACCGGCCCAGAACACCTCCCCCGGTTGTCCACCAGCTTCCTGGCGCTTCTGTCAAGATAGGGGCTCAAGAAAGAGTCCATAAACCCGCCCGGGAACCTCGCCAAGCGGGAACCGCGCCACGGTACCAGTGCGCCCCGGGCCGGGCAGCAGCGGGAGAAAGGAGGGAGCGGGGAAGGGGGAAGGAGAGGGGTGGGAGGGGGACCTGGGACACCTGTCCTCAGAGCTCTAGGGAGTGGGTGGGTGGAGGGGGGGAGGCGAAGAGAGACGACTTCTATCCGGGCTTGGGGGACTTCTGCTTCGATCCTCTCTGAGACTGCTTGGGTCCCCTCTCTTAGGATGACCCTTTCCTTCTAAGGTTCTGCGTGGGTATCTCAGTCGAGACTTCTGGGGGACAAAGCACAACCTTGCCCTCAGTTTGCAACCTCTCTCTCTCTCTTCTCCACCCCCTGTCACTCCCCGCCCCTCTATATTTATCCTCCCTCCGCCTCCGCCAGGTGCTGGCGCCGGCCCCGCGGTGCAACCCGCCCCACCCGGGCATTCAGCCACCGGGCCTGCCGGGGACCCCAGGGCGGGTGGGAAGGAAACAGTGAGGAGAATGGGAAAGACTGCTAGGACCCCCATTGTAGAAGGAAGAGTCTTGGTTATGTCCGTGGTACGGGAGTGAAAGTTCAGAGCCTACCTACTCCTTGCCTCAGTTTCCCTGTGTGGAGAGAATCAAGTGTCTTCCCTCATTCCCTGGAGGTTTTCCAATGGCTCACGGGGAGGGGGTGGGGGGAGAAGGAAAACTCGATACTGCGTGGACGAAGAGTGTTCAAGGGTCCACGACAGTAGGGACGCTAACCCACAACACAAAACTCAATCTCAGGTTCCCTCTTATCCCGACTAATTCTCCCCAAGGGAATTGCTGTCTCTGGCCCTAGCCCTGGCAGGCAGGGAGCGGAGCGGACTCAGGAGTCCGAGTCGCCCAGCCGGACTCTCCACATTCCTCTGTGCTGGCGGAGGCGGAAGGAGACGGGACGGGACGCGGGCCAGGAGGAGAAGGGAGAGGCCGGGCCAGGCAGGGCCACGCGTGACGCCTCCCCTGCCTCTGGGCCCCAGCAGGTGGACAGCGCCCCAGAGTGCCGCGTGGGGCCGTCAGAAAGGTCCCGCCTGGGTTTGCCCCTCTGCCCCAAGAGAGAAGAGGAGAGAAACCCTAGGGCTGGGAGAGAAGATTCCCTTCCCCCGCCCACTTTGGCCTCTCAAAGGGACCGGGATGGCACAAGGATCTGGAGGAGAAGGGAAAGACGTCTGATTGGAGAGAAAGAATAGAACTGCAGGCCTCCCGAACTTACCCTCCCGCAGCTCACCGAACCCGGTGTCCTAAGCTCAAAGGTCTCCTCGTCTTCGTCCTCGTCCGCGTCGCCGCCAAGCTCTCCGTCCCCGTAGTCCCTCCGCAGTAGAGTGAAGCCCCGACGGCAGCAAAGGAGCCACCAGAGCCCCCCCGGGAGAGGCATCCGGACAGCAGGGGGCTCGGGGGCGCAAGGCGGCTGCGTCGAGCCACAGGAGGGGGATGGTTGGGGGTGGGGAGTCGCGGAAACAGTCAGGTCGCGGGACTTGGGCCAAGAAAGAAGGAGGCAGCGTGCGGGGCCAGGAGAGGCGGAGGTATAGGGCAGGGTCTGAGACTGGGGTGCAGTAGGACTCTAGCCAGAGCCTGAGGGAGATTCTGTGTCTGGGTCCGGGGGGTGGGGGACACACTCCAGGCCAGGGAGGTGGGGGAGGTGGTAGCAATGTCCGGGGCTGGGAAGTAGTGTCCGTTGTAGTGTCCGGCCCAGTGGGGGGCAGTGTCCGGTGCGATGTCCAAAGTGGGCAGTTATCCAAGCTCCAGGGAGGGTCGTGTCCGTTGCAGCGTCCGGTGTCCGGGGCCCGGGCCGCGCGCGCTGCGCTCCCTGCAGCCCCGGGACTAGCGCGCGGGGGGCGCGAGCTCAGCGCCTGGGCTCCGCCCCCCCGCGCGATTCTTTTTTGCCGCCCCCCCCTTCCCTTCTTTTCTCTCTCCTCCCCTCTCCCTGAGCAAGGCAGGGTCTGGATGTCGTCACAGACTCTTCCGACCAATTCTAGTGCCTGGCGCCGGGAGCTTCAGCCAATTGGATGATGGAGGTAGCGGCGGGTTGCATCATGTGCCCCCTGGCTTAGTGACAGCCACAGGGGCGGGCTGAGGCGAAAGAGAGAAGGAGCAAAGAGATGTTAACCACGCCCCGGTCTCTGAGGTCCAGAGAGGGGTGTTCATGGCCAAGACAGCCCCGCCTCCACACTCTTCTTTTAACTCTTTAACTTCCTTCCCAAAGAGCTTGAACTTGAGGGGGACATGAAAGGTGATGGACTTACGTGTAGATTGAGATATGTATTTTTTGAACCTGACCGATGAGGAATTTGTTTATGCATATTTTTCATTATGCATACTTGTTACAAGTTTTTTTTTCTTTTTCAGTGGGGGAGGTGAGGTGGGAGAGAGGTTTTTTAACGGAAAAAATTAGAAAATGACAGACTGAAAAATAAATCCAGAAAGAGGGCTCTTCTTGGAGAAGATTTTCCAGTAGCAGGGGGAAAAGGCTCATGGGGTAACAGAAGTTAGGTAACGTAGAGAGGGAGTCTAGGGTACTTTTCTCTGGCCTCAGGAGATCTGTGCCTTGGTCCCAAGGGCAGGAGTGGGAAAGCTTTCCGGGACTCGGGCCGGCCTAAGTGGAAAGGGTGTTTCCCTCGATCTTCTGTAGAAGGAAGAAAACTTGCTCTCTGCCTGTGCCCACCTCATTTCGAGGGGGAGGGGGTAACTGAGGCAAGCAGTTAGGCCACGGAGGGCAAGAATCAGAATTTTCGAGCTCAAAACTTTCCCCAAAACTTGGGCTGGGAAGTTGAGTGGGGGGGGGGGCGTAGCCCGGGGAACTCTAGGATAGGCTTAAGGATTACTTCTTTCCCCACCCCCATCTCTATTTCATCCCTGACACCTATTCAGCCTCCTCCCCCAGCCTCATTTGGTCCATGGTAGGAAGGAGTTAACCAAGTCGCTGGGTTGGGAGAAGTGGAAGGCGAGGATTCAGAGGGAGGGGCCCAGACAGACCAGGCGTGCACAGGCGGAGGGTCGGGAGCGCGCGCTGCTGACTCAGCAGCGCTTCCCGCAGTCTCTGGGTGAAGGGTTCGGAACTCGAGACCCCAGCCGCGGCAGTGGGGTGCCCTCTCTGGGAATCAGCGCCGCCTCGCCCCATCTCTCTCCCTCTTCTTCGCGGCCCCTGGGGGAGACTGAGAACGAACTTGGAGTGGTTTCCCAGATCCAGGCTCCACTCGGCCGCAGGGGGTCCCAAGAGTATTGACCGTCGGGAGTAGAGAGGGAATGCTCGGGAGAGGCTTCGCTGGGGCTCCGCCCAGGCCACACCCCTCCCCTCCCCTCCTCTGTGCACTGTTGAAGAGCAGGCTCGGCCCTAGGCTGCGAAAAAAATACCCTTGGGGTCGGTCACGTGGGCCTTGGAGGGTTGCCACTGGTTAGAAAGAGCAGGATTTAAAGGGACTTTCCCCAGAGGTCAGCGACTGACCTCCGCCAAACAGATCCATCCCTAGCTTGGACAGACAGAAGGTGGTCTTCTGGGAATGACACACTCCTCACCCTTCCCCTCCCCTTTCCATACCTTCTACCCTTGACAGTCAGGAAGTTCTTCCTCTCTCCTGCAGGCTCATCCAGTTTCATCCGGCCCAGTGCGCAGAAAACATGACGAAAGGGCCAGGGACCTCCGACAGCTCTCCTCCCTCCTCCCTCCCCCCCGCCCCTTAAGACTTAGGAGGGAAGTCATTTGCCTCTCTTCATCTCAATTTGCTTCTCTGTGAAATGAGAGTGGAAGATCCTTTCCAGGTCAGATAGGCTATGAGGCAATTTATTCTAGAGACTTGAAAGCCCCTAACGGCGAACTGCTTGCTTTAAACTTGTTTTCTTTACTATTTTGTTTTCTATATGAAGCAATCTGCCCTCTCTCCCTCGCTCGTTGCAGTTTCCATCCCACATCAACTTTCTCCCGGGAACTTACATCTCGCCTCCCGGTGTCTTCCTATACAGGATGTGAGGGGAGAGGGGCGGGGCAGTAACCTGCATGCCAGTCATTTCCAAGCTGGTGAATGAAAACCCTAACAGTTGTTGATTATATCTAATTTTCAGGTAATCTTGCATTTAATCAAGTTTGAATTTGAATTTGAATCTCAAAACAAACAGAAGAAATTCCCTTCAATTCCTGCCTCCCCATCCTCTCCAGTGTCATCTTCCTTTCCCCAGTACCATCCAATTCCCTGCTCTATTCTCCATCCAAATATATACATCCCCAGTTCCTTGAGAACGAGAGTCCACTAAAAGGAGAGGCTGTGGGTTTCTGTGGGAGCCGAGCATGAAGAAAGACGGGGTCGGCGAGGACAGCGGCCTCGTTGACTGGATCTGTATCGGAAGCACCCACCTCGAAGCAATCTCCTGAGGTCCTGACGAAAGCGCAGCCCTAGGAAGGCGTAAAGTAAAGGATTGAGGCCACAACGAGCCAGGGCCAGGCCACCGGTCACTAAAAGTGCCATATCTTTGCGCTTGCTAGCCGAACAGCTTCGCTCTCTGGCAGTCAGTAAGTCTGTGGTGTCCAACAACAAGGCTAGGCTGTAGGGTAACTGCAGGACCACGAAAGCCACCACCAAGGCCACCACAACTCGAAGTGCTCGGCGACGCTCTGGCCCTCTGGCGGCCAACAGCGTCCGACCCAACAGGGCGTAACAGGCCACCATGACTGCGAGGGGCAGCGCAAAGCCCAGGATCACTTGAGCCACGGCACTGGCCCCCTTGACTGCCTGGGTTAGACCCTCAGGAAATACCAGTCGACATCGCCTTTGCCCATCTCGCTGCCCGTCTTGACCATAGAGGAGAGAGGGCAGTGCCAGGAGCAGGGAAAGCAGCCAGATTGCTGCGGAGACCACATGGGTCTTCCCAGGAGCTGGGGACCTGTGGCCCCCTGGGGAAGCCTGAGCTATGGCCACGTAGCGATCGGCGCTTATACAAGCCAAGAAGAGAAAGCCTGCATGGAAGGAGGCCGAGTAGAGGCCTGAGACTGTTCGGCAGAGAATGCTGCCCAGCGTCCATCCCTGCAGGGCTCCGGCTGCTGCGAAGGGCAAGGTCAATGCCAGAAGTAGGTCTGCCAAGGCCAGCTGGAGTAAATGAGCTGAGGTTGGTGAGCGGGCTGCCCGGTGGGCAGCGAGGTGGGTGGCCAAAACAAGGCCATTGCCTGCCAGGCCAAAGGCGGCTACTGTGAGAGAGATACTTGGCTGAAAGGCCCTGCTGAAAGACTGGACATCAGCCTTATGACATAGCTCTGGTAGAGTCACTGAAGGGTACACATCATCACTTTCTCCAGAGTAGAGGGTCTCCCAGGTAACCTAGGAAAGAAAGGGAGAAGGTGACAGGGACAGATCCGATAAGCCGCCCTCTGCAACGCATTTGCTAGCCCCTAAGAGTTTCACCTAACACGTTGTAAGCTAGGGGCAGTATTACGATATTCTTCTCAAAACTAGCCCAAAACAGAGTTCCCTATACCAGACCACAGGATGAACCCCTCTAGAAACGTAAGGCTCTGGAGCAAATGGGGTTCAATTAGCATTTGTTGATTTGGCATAATGTTATATCTCCTTTCTTGATAGGGGGTCAATAACACTGGTTACTTATTAGATATCAGGCTAGAGCCTCACTGGTCCTGGAGGGGGTGGAGTGGGGAATTCTGCATATTGTTTTTGTCTCTGGTTTTCTTTGCCTGTCTTTCTGCTCCTCCCCTCACTCTACCCTCAAGACAGCTGTGCTGACCGCTCTTGGCCTGGTTTTCTCCCGGGAATCACTCAAACAAAATGTTAGGGGATTCCCAGGCTCAGGCTTCTTCTGGTACCTAACTACTGTCTTGATCAGGTTCAAATGTCTGAGGGTGTCCAGAATCAGGAGGCAGTGACAAGGTGAGGGAAAAGTATTGACAGCTCCTGCATAGCTGAGCAGCTCTGGGGGTGCGGATAACTACCCCAGTCCTCTCCATACCCCATTCCAACCCCCATTTCCATCCTTCTAGCTTCACCCCGAGTCCCACCTGTTCCAGTGATTCAGTCCCCATCTCCCCGCGAAACCGGTTTCCGAGGTGGTCCGGTTGGGGGAGAAGTTAAAACTTGTGGGACAGGAAGGAAGAGGCGGAGAGTGAGGTGAGGGCGGGGAGGCTAAAGATTAGGGGCCCTTTGGTCCTGTTGTCCCCATCTTTCTCCTATCCCCCTTTCCTCTTCTTCATTTCCCTCTTTTTCTTCCTGTCCCTGATCCTGGCATCCTGTCCTTCTTCCAATCTTGACCCCTTCTCTCTCTCTCTCTCTCTCTCTCTCTCTCTCTCTCTCTCTGTCTCTCTCTCTCTCTCTCTCTCTCTCTCTCACACACACACACACACACACACACACACACACACACACACACACCCATCTCAACTTTTCTCTGCCCTTCCTAACATTGTCCCTTGCCTCTTTCGAGCAGGTTTTGCCCCCTCCAAGTTGTTCTGCAGGAAAGTGCCATGCATTCAGCTATTACTGGGTTGTTGAGTTTTTTTCAGAGTCGAATGCAGTGTACTTGAACAGGGATGATGCTCTCTCCTATAGCTTCCCCTATTTTCCAATTCCCCTACGTGCCTTGATCTTTCTGCTCTTCTCTGTATTGTTGTCTTCAGAGATTTCCCCGAATGAGCTCCTAACTCTCTCATTCCATTTCCCGCTTGCTTGTCCGTGTTGCGTGCGCGCGCGCGGGGTCCTGGGAAGCGGCGCGTGAGGTGGGAACGCGAACCGGGCGGGGGAGGCTGGGGAATGTAAGAGGAGAAGACGAGGAAAGGCTGGGAGGGGGGAGAGAGGTGAGGGTGGGCAAAAAAAGGGGACAGAGATCGGAAGAGAAGGAGAAGGGGAGAGAGAAAAGGAAGAAGACTGAACCCTTAAAAATCGCGAGGGAACAACTGAGAGCTGGGCAGAGCCTAGGGCCCTTTTGGGCACTATGGGCACCCCGTTGCTCTGCATTCTGCTTGCAACGGTCACTGGAGCCAGAGCCTGGGGCTGGTGTGAGTATCCGCGGACTGGAGGTGTAGGGAGGACCTGCAACCAGAGAACCGAAAGATGCTGGCGGGCGGGTCTAGGATCCAGCCGCATTGCGGTTGAGGAGTGGTGGTGGCGTGCAGTTAGTATGGAGGGGATTTCTTGAGCCTCCTTCCCAGTTTCGGGTTCTTTCCCCTCACGCCTTCCCTCTCTCTCCCCCTTTCCCAGTGTCTCCGCAATGCAGCTCCGAGACAAGGACCCCACTTCTTCCTCAACCCTCCCTTCTCTTTCTCTGCCCTTTCCCATAGCTCCCAACCTTCCCTGAGTCCTGGGGCTCTCAGGTCCTAGGTGTCGGGTCTGGTTGGGAATCGAGATGGCTGTTAATCCTCCTAGGCTGTAGGGGTTCTGCTGCAGCAGAGATCAGGGTAGGGTGGGGCAGGCGGGTAGGGCTCCGGTCTCAGACTGGCTCTGGACGCAGGGAAGTTGGGGACTCTCTGACCCTTGGAAAAGCAGCATAAGGGGAGGAAGGAAAAGACACTGGCTAAAAGGAGAAAATTCGGTTATGGTAGTAGAGGGCCGACACTGACCGCCTCTGATCTGTGGGTCCACCAGATGGCTGTGATGAAGAACTGGTGGCCTCGCTGTATTCTCGCTCGCTGGGAGCCTCCTCCTATTACGGCTTCTTCACTGGGCCCCGCTTTGCCCGTCTCCACGGTGAGGAGTACCGGGGCTCGGGGACCTGGAATCTCTAGTGCATGCAAGATACCTAAGTGCGTGTGTGAGAAATCTCCCTGAATGGAGTTGGGCGGGTATCAGGTGGCCTCCTGGTTTCTGACATGCACTTTCTTGGGGTCTGCAGGCACAAGTGGATGGTCGCCTGCCATTGGAGACCGGAACCCCTGGCTACAGATTGATCTGATGAAGAAACATAAGATAAGGGCTGTGGCCACGCAGGGCGCCTTCAACTCATGGGATTGGGTCACTCGCTATATGTTACTTTATGGCGACCGCGTGGACAGCTGGACACCTTTTTACCAGCGAGGGCACAATTCGGTATGGATGGTGGGAGCGAGAAGGAAATGAGTTGTCCAGGGGAAAGCATTTCGGTGTCCCTAGTCCCTAATTTCAGTGCCTCCCTGTCCACCAGGTGGCCCTAGGGTGGGGTCAGCAGGTGGAGACTAGGAGAAGGTACCTTATGGACTGTGAGGGGTACAGACTCCGTTATTAACCCTCTCACGGCTTTCCTCCTCGCTCTCTCCCCCTAGACATTCTTCGGGAACGTGAACGAGTCTGCAGTGGTCCGGCATGACCTCCACTACCATATAACTGCCAGGTACATTCGGATTGTGCCCTTGGCCTGGAACCCACGAGGCAAGATTGGCCTGAGACTTGGACTCTACGGATGCCCTTACAGTAAGAGGAACGAAGAAACGAATACTCTAAGGGTCTCCAGACTTATGAGCTTTGGTGGGGGAGGGGGAAGGAAAGAGGGAAAAGGAAGGATAATCAAAGGAGAGCTCAGTAGAAGAGGTTCAGTTGAGGGCCCCAAGACCTTAGAGAACTGGGAGTTCCTTGGCTATGATTGGATACTCTGAGTGGGAGCTGAGGATGGTTATAGACAGTAGATTGGGTCTCAGTGTTTAGGAGTGCAGGGAAACAGAGAATAGAAACAGCGTGGGGGAATTGGAAGAGATCAGAGGCAGCCCTGGGTTTAGAGCAAGGACAGACTAGGCTTCCTAGTTGATTCCTCACACATATATACTTGTATGATCTGGATGGGTCCCTTAAACCTCTCAGATTTCTCATCTGTAAAAAGGATCAAACTTATCTCATTGGGTCATTGCCAGGATCCAAGATTAGGCCCTAATAATATATTGTAAACCTTCCAGTGCTAGATAAATTCAACTATTACTGTTCCTTTCAGAGTCAGACGTGCTATACTTTGATGGGGATGATGCTATCTCCTACCGCTTCCCCAAGGGGGTCAGCCGTACTCTATGGGATGTCATAGCCTTCAGCTTTAAGACAGAGGAGAAAGAAGGGCTCCTTCTGCACTCAGAGGGGATTCAGGGTGACTATGTGACTCTGGAGCTCAAGAATGCTCAATTGTGGATGCACATGAGCCTTGGTGAGTCTGTGGCTGGGGCCACATTCAGGACTGGTTACCAAGGAAAGACCTCTCAGCTTTGACTGGTCACACTTAACTTCTGACCTCTCTTGCAACCTCCAAAACCAAACCCTTGCTTTTCACTCAGTTTCTGACCTTGGCCCAGGCCTCTTGTTTACATTGGGGGGGAGCACTCTCCAGGAATCCCATGGTCCCAGTTAGTCCAGGGAACAACTGAGGTGTCATGGAAGGAGCATGAGGTTTGGAATTAGAAGACCTCATTAAAATCCCACCTTGGTTCCTTATAGGAGTTTAGGGATGTCACTTCCCACTCAGCCTCAGTTTCCTCTTCTATAAAATGACAGAGCTGGACTAAATGATCTCTAAGATCCTTAGAGTTGTAAATTCTTGCTCTTTTTGTATCCTCAGCAAGCAGCACAAAGTTTGGCACGAAGTAGGAGCTTAATAAATACTTACTGATTGATTAATGGGATATGAGCACAGTTAATGATAATATCTAGTATTTATTTATCCTTTCAAGATCTGCAAAATGCTTCACCAGCATTTCGGGGCTTGAGCCCCACATGGATACTGTAAGTGCTGTTGTTATTTCCATTTCATAGATAAGGACACTGAGGTTCAGAGCTGTTTAAGTGACTGCCCAGTGTCTGAGGCTGGATGTGAATGCCCGTCTTTCTGGCTCCTTCTGCCATCGTGGCTGTACTCTTCGTGTCTTCTCTTCCCTCTCCGCCCCCACCCCCACCTCCACTCCTTCCAGGTAGCAACCCTATCCATGCCAGCCCTGGCCATACAACTGTATTCGCGGGCGGCGTCCTCAATGATTTGCATTGGCACTACTTGCGGCTGGATCGCTTTGGTAGAGATGTCAACATGACGTTGGATGGCGAGGTGCAGCGATTCCTGCTCAACGGCGACTTTGAGAAGCTAAACCTAGACACAGAGGTGATGGACGGAGAAGGGGAAGGAAGGATTACCGACGAATGGGGGGAGGAGGGTAGAATCACACCTTCCGAAGGTGGAGGGAGGTTCGAGGATACGAATGGAGGCAGGTGCATGGAGAAGAGACGTGAGAGGATCCGTTCTGAGAAAAGGTGTGGCGGAGACCCTGTAGAGTTGGGGCACGACACGTGTAAACACGAGAGTTCGAGTGTGCGTTTGACAAATAGTATAAATCTAAGATGCTATTGGGGCGAAATTTGCTCCTCTGAAGGTCCATCCTGGGTGGGAAGAAATCCTAGACTTGGGGTGGGTACAGAAACTGGGGTGATTTGAGGTGACTGACACCCTGGCACCGGTATGCATCTTTTTCCTGCAGATGTTTATAGGAGGTATAGTCAGGGCTAGGCAGAAGAATCTTGCTTACCGGGAAAATTTTCGCGGCTGCATGGAAAATATAATTTTTAACCGAGTCAACATCGCCGACCTGGCTGTCCAGGGCCATTCCCGGATCACTTCTGAGGCCAGTATGGGGAGAAATGGAAAGGGCAGGAGAGTAGGGGACACACGGAACTCTATGTCGGGCTTGAGGACTGTAAGGGAGATGGAGGAGATGGGAAGGAAGGGAATGGGGTCACGCCCTGAGCTGCTCTTCCCCCCTGGAGGGAGGCGGTCTCCTAGACAACAATATCGATCTGCGATTAGGATCGATTCAGGCTGACTCAGCTCCGTCTTCTCTCTGGCCACAACAAATAGCAGATGGGGACGGGAGATGGTGAGAATGACCTTCCCCTCCCCCGCTCATCTCTTCTATGGAGGGTGTGTCCAGAAGCAGACAGGGCTCAACTTTCCCCCTCCCCACCCAGATCCCTGACCAACTAGAGGAAAAACTGAGTCAAAAGGAAAGGGGACAGGAAAGGGATGGAAGCATCATCCAGGCCCTGCCAGTTGTACGACACTCGCAGATGCTTACGCTGATGGGGCCTGGTTTTTGCATTCTCTCCGCTATAGGGCAAAGTGGCTTTCCGGTGCTTGGATCCAGTCCCGCACCCTATCAATTTCGGCGGCCCACACAACTTCGTGCAGGTGCCCGGCTTCCCCCGCCGCGGCCGCCTCGCTGTTTCCTTTCGTTTTCGGACCTGGGATCTTACAGGGCTGCTGCTCTTCTCGAGCCTATCCGACGGGCTGGGCCATGTTGAGCTGATGCTGAGTGACGGACAGGTCAATGTATCCATTGCTCAACCTGGGCGAAAGAAGCTACAGTTTGCTGCGGGTGCGGGCAGGGGAGGAGTATGGGCGGGCGAGGGAGAGAGAGCTGGGATGGAGGGGGAAGGGAGATGTTCCAGGACATCCTCAGCCTCAGGGAATTCCTACCTGATCCTAAATAAGGGGGGGGGTGTCCTCCTCTTCACTCCCTAAGGGGGCCCGATGTGGTGAAAAGAGCCCTAGTGTCAGAAGGACAGAGGTTAGAGTCCTATCAGTACGTTCTTGAGGAATTCTTTTAAACTCTGAGTCTGACTGGAAAAATAGGCATAATCACTTGTATTACTTACCAGAATTGTTATAGGGAAAGCATTTTAAAGATGCTACACATACATTACTACTATTATTGTTAATATTCTGAAAGGCAGTCAGTTGTGGTAAAGAATGGAAGACTGGCCCTTGGACTCAGGAAAACTTTGGTCCAAGGCTTCCTTCTGATTCTATGGGTCATAGCCTCAGACAACTCTCTATAACGATTACTTGTAGAGAAGTTGCTGAACAATAGAAGAAATTTCTGTACTGGAAATTCCCTAAACCAGTGAAATCACTTGTAGGGTTTTTTCAAAAAAATGTTTTGGGGGGGAGGGAGTTAGGATATCTCTGCCTTCTTAAACTTTACTCTCAATAATATTCTAGTGCATGTTTTCATGCCATGAATGCCTTCAAGGGAATGAGAGTGGGGGGAAGAAGACTTCTAAGAATCAGGGCATCTGGCTGTTCAAACCTTGTCTTTCCCACTAACTAGTTAAGTGAACTTACACAAAACTTTCCCATATATCATAGATTTAGTGCTTTAAGGGATCTCAGAGGCCTTTGCCCTTCCTCCTCAATTTAGGTGAGGAAGTAGACCCAGAAAGATTAATTCAATTGCCCAAGGTCAACCAAGTTCAGGAGGAAGTTAGACTGGGAAGTTTGTGTTTCATCCTTGAAGCGTAGGATCCTCTAAAGGTTTTTGAAGAGCTGAGTGACATGGTCAGATCTATGTCTCTAGAAAATTATTCTGTCAGTTGTGTGGAGTATAAATTGAGGGGAGAGACTTCAAACAAGAAGACTGATTAAGAGGTTAATGCAATAATCCAGGCAAGAGGAAGTGAGGGTCTGCACTAGAATGGTGGCTATGTGAGTGGAGGGGGAAAAAAAGATTCAAAAGATGTTCTAGAGATAGAACCAGTAAAACTAACTGATTGGATACGGGTGAGTGAGGGAGAGAGGAGTCTCTGAAGACTGAATAAATCATACTTGCATCGCCTCCCTCAAGGAACTGTTGGGTGACTATAATATATATAAAACTCCATCTGATTATGACCTTTTGGGAGCATTCCCTGTGACTTGTGGTCTCTCTTCTCTGCCTGAAGGATACCGCCTCAATGATGGGTTCTGGCATGAGGTGAATTTTGCAGCACAAGAAAACACAGCAGTCATCAGTATAGATGATGTTGCGGGGGCTGAATTCCGAGTTTCTCATCCCCTTCAGATTCGTACTGGGATTTCATACTTCTTTGGGGGTGAGTGGTAGCCAACATTGCCAACCTCTTGTCCCCACCTCCACAGATACCCAGGAGAATTCACAAATAGGACAAGGGATTTCCCCAATGTTCTTGACCCCAAGAGGTTAGGGTTTTTTTTCCCATTGCCACCTGAAGACATTTCCCCTCTCTAATACAGTATCTCCTTCCACGCTGTTTGTGTACATGTGCAATTACAGGTGTGTGTAAGGGATAAGAGGTGGGTAATGGTGGTTCCCATATAATTTAGTCTTCCCTGCCCCTTTCCCTTCCAGGGAAGAGTGGATGGTTGCTTGTTCCAGGGTTGATCACAGGGATGTTTGGTTGATCCAGGTTGTCCCAAACCAGCTAGCATCTGGGGCTGCCATTCCAACCAGACTGCATTCCATGGCTGCATGGAGCTGCTTAAGGTGGATGGGCAGCTAGTCAACCTGACTCTGCTGGAATTCCGTCGGCTTGGAAAATATGCTGAGATCCTCTTTGACACATGTGGTATCACTGACAGGTGCACAGAAGCCTCCCTTTCACAGACGAGGCAAACTTCCCCAAACCCTCCCCCAAAGTCTCAAAATGGAAGTGATTGACCATGTTCTCTTCCTGCCCCATTCTCAAGATGCATTTCTACCACCTCCCCTTATAGGATGATTCTTCCTCTCCTGTCCTGTCCCTACTTTGAAGTGACATATGCAATGGGGCCAATGAGGCATACGCCCCATTGTACCTGGGAGAGAAGTGAGGGACTGGGAACCTATCTCCCTTGTCCTTTTGGTAAGAATAAGGTAGGAACAGCAGTGGCATGAGTTCCCAGACATTCTGCCACACCTTGTCTTGGCCCTGAGAAGAGTATTGTTCTACCCTGGTTGATTATTCTGTTTCTAGTGTGGAAAAAGAGAAGTTGTGTTGGGTGAAGGGAACCTGAGGAAAACCTTCCCTTTCTCTTACCTTATTTCCCACGATTACCCCCACTTTTTTGCCTGGTGCTATCCCACATCCCCAGGTGCTTCCCAAACCCGTGCGAACATGGGGGCCGCTGCTATCAGTCCTGGGATGACTTCATCTGCTACTGTGACCTGACAGGCTACAAGGGGGAGATCTGCCACCAGCGTGAGCCAGGAAGGGTGGGGTGATGAGGGCATCAGAGGATGATCTGTTTTTTGATGGGTAGAGCAGTTGGGGAAGGGAGCTGGGAGTATACAGGGGTGCCTGGGAGTGGATAGAAACTGTTTCTCTAGGCCCCCTCACTCTGGGCTTGCCTCTCTACTCTACCAGCCCTGTACAAAGAATCATGTGAAGCCTATAGGCTCAGTGGCAAGACCTCCGGAAATTTCACCATAGATCCTGATGGCAGTGGACCATTAAAACCATTTGTTGTGTACTGTGACATCCGAGGTAAGTGTGTCGTTGGGCTAGCCAGGGAACCTGAAGTGGAATTATGGGTCAGACTAGGGAGAAGGCAGAGATGGCTATGTCCATAGGAAGTAGGGAATGGTGGCTAGGCCATTTGGGTTAGATGGGGATTAGACTGGAAGTGGATTCTGGGAGAGCAAGACAAGATTTAGTCATCCACTTTTGCAGATAACTGCTAGCCTTCCACCCCCCTCCAGTCCTATTCCCAATACCAACCAGGATACCATGTAACAGGCCCAGGCCAGAGGGCTGGAATTCTATCCTTGTCACATTCCAATTATTCCTCTAAACTCTGACTGTGGAAAATGGAAAGGTATCAAGAAGTCTCATCTCCAGAGAGAGGTCACCCATTCTCACTCTCACCCCAACTTCCAGAGAACCGGGCATGGACAGTGGTACGCCATGATCGGCAGTGGACAACTCGGGTGACAGGCTCCAGCCAGGATCGCCCATTCCTGGGGGCTATCCAGTACTGGAATGCATCCTGGGAGGAGGTCAGTGCACTGGCCAACGCTTCTCAACATTGCGAGCAATGGCTTGAGTTCTCTTGCTATAATTCCCGGCTGCTCAACACTGCAGGTGAGAGAAGATAGAATTAAAAGAACAATAGTACATTAATGGAGGAATCTTAGTGGTAGTCTAGGTCAGCAGTTTTTGAATGTGTGTGTGTGTGTGTGTGTGTGTGTGTGTGTGTGTGTGTGTGTGTGTGTGTGGCATGGCCTTTTTTGGAAGTCTGGGGAAGCCTATGGAAGGAACTCTTCTCAGAATGACACTCTTATGTGCATAAAATAAAATATAGAGGATTACAGAGGAAATAAATTACATTAATTATGTATTGATATAATAGTTATATATTATATACAATTATATTATTAACTATATTAGAACTACAGTTATCAAGATATTAGAAGACAAATTCATAGACCTCAGGTTAAGAATCACTGATCTAGTTCAACCCCCTTAACTTTATAGAGGGTAAAACTGGGTGACAGAGAGGTAAAGTGATTTGCTCAAAGTTCCACTGCCAAGCCAGGATCAGTCCCCAAGGCACCTGATTCCCACTGCTGTTGTTATTCCTTTATGTCCAGCTCTTAGTGACTCCATGGTCTTATCGACTGGGTTTTCTTGGCAAAGATACTAGAGTAGTTTGTCATTTCCTTCTCCAATGTGCCTCCATTTTAATAGATGAGGAACTGAGGCAAATAGGGGTTAAGTGACTTGTCTAAGGTCACACAGCTAGTACATGTCTAAGGCCAGATTTGAACTCAGGTCTTCTTAACTCTAAGCCTAGTGCTGTATGCACTGCACCATCTAGGCTGCCCACCTGGCTCCTTGTCCAGTATTTTTTCTGTTCTGTCTCTTCTAGAGGAATGTTAGCAGGGGTGGTGACTGGGGAAGGGTTACTCTATATGATTAGTGATATGACCAGGAGGATGATAGGAAGGACTAAAGGAAAATTATGGAGTAAAGAAATATGTGTGTGTGTGTGTGTGTGTGTATGTGTGTGTGTTATAGGGAATTATGGTGGACAGAGAAAGAGGAGGGTTGGGAGGCCAGAAGACGATAGTACCAGGAGGAATTACCCTCCATTCTTCTCTACATCTCTAGGTGGCTATCCCTTCAGCTTCTGGATAGGCCGGAATGAGGAGCAGCATTTTTACTGGGGGGGATCTCAGCCTGGGATCCAGCGCTGTGCCTGTGGCCTAGATAAGAGCTGCGTGGATCCCACACTATTTTGCAACTGTGATGCTGATGAGCCCCAGTGGTGAGGATGGCAGGGGTGACTTGGAATCCTGAAGAGTCTCAGGGGCCTCTAGGGATGCAAGGAGATTTGAAAAAATCTAGGGCTCATTCACTTGTTCAGCAAGCATTTATTAAGCACTTAAAAATACAGTCTCTTTCCTCAAGGAGCTCACATCCTTACAGGGGGTTAACTTGACATCCCTTGGCCTCAGTTTTCACTCTTGGTCCCCTGCTCTGTAGGAGAACAGACAAGGGCCTGTTGACCTTTGTGGACCACCTACCAGTCACGCAGGTGGTTGTTGGCGATACTAACCGATCCAACTCGGAGGCCCAGTTCTTCCTGAAGCCTCTTCGTTGCTATGGTGACCGTGAGTGACAGGCCCACAAATGGGCATTTCTTCAGCTCTCATATCCAAGCTGTCTGAACCAAGTTTTCTCTGTGGTCTCCAAGTTCTCCTTTTGTGACTTTTATCTCTTTACCCAACATCCCCTGTCTTTTCTGTATCTCCTTCCACTGATACCTCTCCCATCTCTGGGGTCCTCCATCCCAAATAGATTATTTCTGTCCATATATTGGAGACACCGTGTTCTGCCAGTATCCATCCTCCCAGCCCCCCCCCTCTCCCCACAGTTTCTCCTTTCACTCTGGTGTCTCTATCCCCCTTCCCTTATCCTCCACGTCCCTCTCACTCCTTGTAGTCTTCTCTCATCCTTTGAGATTCATGTATTTCCTAAGAAACTCTGATGGTTCCCCATTACATCACCACTTTGCTTTCCTCTCTGTGCCCCTCAGGGAACTCCTGGAATACCATCTCTTTCCACACTGGTGCTTCGATTCTCTTCCCTCCCATCCGTGCCAACTACAGTCTTGATGTCTCTTTCTATTTCAAGACCACAGCGGACTCAGGTGTCTTCCTGGAGAATAAGGGAGGCCGCCCCTGCCAGTGGCGACGACCATACCTTCGGCTAGAACTCAACAGTGAGTGGGTTATTATGTGGGAGGAGATATGTGAAGGATATAGGAAGAGATGCAGAAAACAGGGACAAGGATGGTGTTAGGGATATGACTGAGTCCTTGAGGAAAGACTGGGTGGGGCATATAATGAGGGAAAAAGGAGTTCACCATCAGAAAGGGATTGAGAAATTATCTACTCCATTGGTCCTCAAACTTCCTGAGTATGAGAGGCAATGCAAAATTGTGAGGTGTCAATGCCTCAAGGGGTGTCAATATCTCACCCAACTGTGAGTACTACATACACGACGATGATTGTTGTATTGGTAACTGCTGATTGAGAAAATACTTGACTGGATAGGGATCTCCTGTAATAACTTTGACAACCAAGTTGACAACCAAGGATCAGGTCCCCATTTTAGAGATTCGAATAAATTGACATTTTAAAGATGAGAAGAAAATGGCCAATTTTTGACCCATCTCTTATGGATCAGAGACCAACCCAAAATAACAACAGGGAAATTAAATTGCACTTTGCTCTAGATGGAGCTATGCCAAGATAGGGAAGGTTGGGGGTCTAGGTTTATGAATGCATCTGGGAGGATTTTGTGGGATCTTTAGAGAGGTTAAGGGGTGAACATGTGATGAAATCTTCAGGGATCTGGGGGAGGATCCTAGGGGTTGGAATTGGAAGGGGATCAAGAGTAATGAGTGCTTATGCTCCCTTCCTCTTCTCCCCATACTCTAGCCTCTCGAGATGTAGTTTTTGCCTTTGATGTGGGAAATGGTGATGAAAACCTCACAGTCCATGCTTTGGACATAGAATTTAATGATGATGAGTGGCACCTGGTCCGAGCTGAGATCAATGTGAAACTGGCTCGGCTCCGAGTTGACCATCGACCTTGGGAGATTCGACGGATGCCCCTCCAGACCTACATCTGGCTAGAGTATGACCGGCCTCTTTCTGTTGGTGAGCAGGGATCCCTGTTTCTAGAACTAAAGTAGTCTCTCATCTTGTTTATAAGAAGCTGTGGTCCTGCTCTGTGTTTTCTAGTATTTCAGTTCCTAGACTCCTCTGTTTATGACTGATCAAAGTCCCTTCTCATTCACTAGAAGTAGAATCCTTCCTCTATATCCCCTCTGTTCTCCAGTCATCAACTCCAGTCCTCTTAAAAGATGAAAGAACCATAGATTTAGCTATGGAAGAGAACTCAGAGGCCATCTAGTCCAATTATTTCACCTTATAGATAGGAGACCCAGATCCAGAGGGGTTATGGTATTTGCTCAAAGTTCCATGGGTAGTGAGATCTGGGACTGGCTCCCTTTCTTCTGACTCCAGATGCAGCTTTCTTTGCATAGTATCACATTGCCTTCTCTTGATCCTTTCCCTTCCTGTCATCCTGTCCACCTTGTGAAGGCACATGGGTCCCACAAAATCTATGGATCATTTTCCAGATTTACTCTAGAGGACTTGCCCATAAGTCTTTTAAAAATTCAATTTATATGTGGAATTGCACCAATTTGAACCCCTATGACTCTGCTGCCTTTGCTACATCCCTGGAGGAGGGTAGTCACCACCAGATTATCTTGAGCTTTGGATACCTGGAGCAGCTCTTTTTTTCTGGAACACAAGCCACAGGTGGGGTAGCCAGGTGGATAGAGTACTGGGCTTGGAACCAGGAAGATTCATCTTCATGAATTCAAATCTGACCTCAGACACTTACTATCTGTGTGACCCTGGGCAAGTCACTTAACCCTCTTTGCCTCTGCTTTCTCATCTGTAAAATGACCTGGAGAAGGAAATGGCAAACTACTCCAGTATCTTTGCCAAGAAAATCCCACATAGGGTCACAGAGAGTTTGGACATGACCGAACAACAACAACAAACCACAGGTGGGTTTTTAAAAAGGCAGAGCTGTTTACAAATATGTGGGAAATGATCCATGAAGTTAACAGACATTAACTAGCTAGTTAATTGGCTCATCTGGCTGACTGGCAACAAGTGTCCTAATCTTAGCTAAGAGAAGAAGGCCTAATAGGATCCATGAAGCTAGACTGGCATCTTTGGCCAAGAGAGATTTTTTTTTTTGCTTTTGGGCAATTGGATTTAAGTGACTTGCCCAAGGTCACATGGCTAGTTTTTGTGTTAAGTGTCTGAGGCCGAATTTGAACTCAGGTCCTCCTGACTCCAGGGCGGGTGCTCTATTCACTGTGCCACCTAGCCACCCCCCAGGAGAGATATTGAAGCAGTCAGGTGCCACAGTAGCTAGAGTGTTAGGCTTGGAGTCAGGAAGATGTAAGTTCAAATCTAGCCTCAGATACTTAACTAGCTATGTGATCCTGGGCAAGTCATTTAACCTCCCTCAGTCTCAGTTTCCTTATCTGTAAAATGGGCATAATACTATTACCCATCTACCAGGGTTGTTGTAAGGATAGTATTTATAGAGCACTTTTAAACCTTAAAGTGCCGTATAAGGGCTAGCTGTTACTATTACATAGTTCTTTCCTTTTCCAGTTTTACACTGGACTCTTCTTTCTAGGTCAAAGATGCCTACTCAAGTCCTCCATTCTGCCCCTCTATAACTCAGGTGTAGTTTGCTCCATATGTAGTCACTGATATATCGTATCTTTAGAATAGAAAGAAGCCTTGGAGTTCATCCATCCAGTCCTCTGATTTTATAGATAAGCAGACTGAGGTCCATAGAAGTTAAGTGACTTGCCCAAGGTCACACAGTCAGCACATAGTAGGGCAGGGATCTGGGCCCTAACTCTCTCATTCTGAAGCCCGTGCCGTTTCTACGACAGCAGTCTGGCTTTCCATCATTATTATTTCCATTAGCTGCTCATGATGCTTTAGCTCAATTAATCACCAAGGCTCTCTGGGAATATTCAGAGGAATATAAACCACATATGCTTGATTTTTTTTCTATATTTCTGTCCCAGAAGCACAGAAGAAATATCTCATTGGGCCACTTCCCTCTCTCTGCTCCTAGCTCACCCTTCCTTCCCAATCTGAACGTGATTTTTTGCTCCTATAGGCTCTGCAGAGCACAAAAGGCGTCCCTTCCTGGGCTGCTTACGGGCAATGCGCCTTAATGGAATTACCTTGAACCTGGAGGGCCGTGCCAATGCTTCAGAGGGCACCTCACCCAACTGCACGGGCCGTTGTCTTCACCCGAAGCTCCCCTGTTTTCATGGTGGACGGTGTGTGGAACGGTACAGCTACTATACGTGTGACTGTGATCTCACAGCCTTCGAAGGGCCCTACTGCAATCATGGTCAGTGGAGGGGGTGAGGTTGGGATCTTGGGGGAGGTGAGGCAGCCACAGAGGGCTGGACAGGAGGAGACTACATAGACAAGCATCCTTTTTGAGAATTGAGTGGAGGGAGTTAGCGCCATCCCCAGAGTGGCTGGGCTCCATGCTCTAGGGCAGTGGTTCTCAACCTTCCTAATGCCGTGACCCTTTAATACTTGTATGTGGGCGTATCTGCATGTGGACAGACCCACCTGGAGATGGATAGAGGAGCAGTGTCTCGGTTCCTAAGACCATTGGAAATATGTGTTTTCTGACAGTCTTAGGAGACCCCTGTGAAAGGGTTGTTGGACCCCTAAAGGGGTTGCAACCCACAGGTTGAGAACCACTGCGAGTCTAGGGAAACCTGTTATAGCAATCTGGTGACATCATAGCAGTGGGCTGGGGGTGGGACAATCAATTGTTCCCCTCAAAGGCCTAAAACCTCATATCCCCGCCTCCCAGCAAATACACATTTTCAATATCACCATCACCAAGGCAAAAGAGTAGGACTGGGGCTTATGCAATGTGATCACATCTCCTCTAGTCTACCTTTGAGTGGCCATTGGGGTTGAGAGGGTGGAGAGGGATGTAAGTTAACAATGATGTAAGTAGGAGGAGATTGTCACTGAAGGCAGAGAAAGGGGAGAATTAACATGGTGGAGGGACATGACGGGATACAAAAAGAAAAGGTAGAAAGACTAAGAGTTAAAATAGAGATGGGCCATTAGAAGGATCCTGATTTAATGAGCATGGCATCCTGTGCTGTATGATCTGGGGCCTCTGACGTGCCACCTGTCCCTAGACATCGGCGGGTTCTTTGAGGAAGGTACCTGGGTGCGGTATAACCTGCAGTCAGCCCTTCGCTCCGCCGCTCAGGAGTTCTCTCACATGCTGAGCCGCCCAGTGCCTGGCTACGAGCCTGGCTACATCCCTGGCTATGACACTCCTGGTTACGTGCCTGGATATCATGGTCCTGGTTACCAACTCCCTGACTACCCTCGGCCTGGGAGGCCAGTGCCAGGCTATCGAGGGCCGGTCTACAATGTCACTGGTGAGGAGGTCTCTTTCAGTTTCAGTACTACCTCTGCCCCAGCCATCCTCCTCTATGTTAGCTCCTTTGTCCAGGATTACATGGCTGTGCTGATCAAGGAGGATGGTGAGTTCTCTGTGGGCATACTGAATGTCCCTCAGTTAATTCCAGATGCTCCTTAGTACCTCCAGTCATTGCCCTGTCCAACCCAGGGACCGATTTCCCCCTTCTCCCTAGGCACTCACAGGGGATGGGGATAGCAGGGGAGGGTGTTGGCTACCCAGGTTGGGGGAGTTGTGTTATGTTGGTAGCTCCCCTCCCCTGCAGGGACCCTGCAGCTGCGCTACCAGTTGGGTACTAGCCCTTATGTGTATCCACTGACCACCCGGCCAGTCACTGATGGTCAATCCCACAGCATCAATATCACCCGTGTCTACAGAAGCCTCTTCATCCAGGTAGGTAAAGGAGGAGGAGAGTGTCATGGGGAATAGCAAAGCATTAACTGGGCTAGGACTGGGATCAATTTAGGAGAATCTTTCCAATGGGTAGACATTAGTTAGTCTCATCATCATCCGGATGAAGTCAGGGGTATCTATTTGATACCCCCTGAGATCATGTGTGTTTTGTTTGCTGTATTCCAGGTGGATTATTTCCCATTGATGGAACAGAAATTCTCATTGCTTGTGGATAGTCAATTGGACTCACCAAAGGCCTTGTACCTGGGGCGTGTTATGGGTAAGGTGTTATGGAGACTTTGCAGTTAGGAAATGGATGGTCAGGGAGTTAAGACTAAGAAATCTTGGGAACCCGAGGAAGGAGTCACAACTAATAAAGAATTAGTTATAAAGAGACCAGGGAGAAGAGACACGATGAGCGTAGGGCAACAGGGGCCCAGGGCAACAAAGTTTAGGAGGCTGATAGCATTGATGCTCCTTTGATAGCATAAAAATCAGTTTAGCACTTAATTTGCAAGAAAAATTAGTCAAAATAAAAAGTTGCCTGATAGTAGGTACTTCCTTCCTCTTGCTCCTAATACTCCAGGTAAGCCCCACATGCCCACCATGGGGTAGTGCACTTATTGAGTTTTGGGGTCACTGCCCAAAGGGTATGTTGTCTGTGGAGTTGTCTTTTCACCTTCCAACTGAATTTGCCTTTAAAAATTGATTTGAGGGTGTTGGTTTTTTGTTCAGTGCTGAGTCTGAAAAATGCTAGTTACAGGTCTCCTAGGAAGTGACCACTGTCCTCCTTTCATTAGAGATTTGCCTCTTTCTTTTCTTCAACTTCCAGAGACAGGAGTGATTGATCCTGAGATCCAGCGCTACAACACACCAGGCTTTTCGGGTTGCCTCTCAGGTGTTCGTTTTAACAATGTAGCCCCACTCAAAACCCATTTCCGGGGTCCCCGCCCATTTCCCCGTGAGATTTCTGAAGCCCTTCGTGTTCAGGGGGATCTGGCTGAGTCCAACTGTGGTGCTATGCCACATTCTGGCCATGAGGTGCCACCTGAGCTTGATCCGTGGTACCTTCCACCAGGTATGTGTCCCAGGGCAGGGGAGAGCAGAAGGGGCTTCCTTCTGAGAAGGAAAGATAGTGTCCAACCCTAGTTTTTCTAGTGACTACGCATCATATCCTCTTACAGATTTCATCTACTATCATGATGATGGCTGGGTGGCTATAATCATAGGCTGTAAGTAGCAGTTACTTGTTTAAAATACTCCCTCTAAGTCTAATGTGTTCCCTGTTCCTTAGCACCCATAACCTAACGATCTGGGGATTGGTCACACAGGGAAAGGCTTGAGAGGACTGCTGTAAAAATTCAGACAGTGGGATCATTTGAGGGTTGGGGATTTTTAAAACATGTGAAGATTTATTATTAACCTTTACTGCTCAGAAGAAAACCATTTCTACCTAGGAGTGGGATGGCATGGAGTAAGAAGCTGAAATGGGGTGCAGAGTTTGGGGTAAACACCAGAAGTTGGGGAATGAAGACATTAAGCCTCTAAATGCCAGGAAGTCAGTTCCTCCAAGGGTTAAGGAATAGTTACACATAGTTTTAGTGCAGGTTGGATAAATGTATATACATATAAAAGGCCCATGACCCACAATAATCTTTTCCTTTTCTGCCAGTTGTGGTGACTCTCTTGCTGCTGGGGCTGGTGGGACTGTTGGTCCTCTTCTACCTGCAAAATCATCGATACAAGGGTTCTTACCATACCCATGAACCCAAGGCCACTCATGATTACCACGCTGCTAGCAAGACACCTTTACCCCCTTCTACTCCTGCCCACGCCCCTGTCCCTCAGCCTCCAGCCCCTGCAGCTGCCACTCGGGACCAGAACCTACCCCAGATTCTGGAGGAGGCCCGTTCTGAATAAATCAGAGGAGGGATTATGGGATGAAATCCCTCTCCCTAGACCCAGACATCCTCCTCCCTTTGTTCTCACCCCCTAATCAAGGGCATCAGGACTCCAGCCCTGAGTTGGCTCTGTCCACCTAGAGGAAACCTTTTCCTGCCCACTTTCATAGGCAGAGCTGCAACTGGGACCAAACAGAGAGGCAGAGATTCACTGCCTCAAGCCAAATGCCTATCCCTTTCCTTCTATCCACTTTCCCCCAACCCCCACTCACTCAGGCTCCTGGCCCAGTGCCTGCCTGGCAGGACATGTTTGGGGTAGAGATGGGCATAGGCACCTCCCACCATCTCTGCCCTCACCCCATAGCCAGCTGCTACAAGAGATTAACAACTGTGTGCAGGGGGAGATTATCTACTTCCCCCCCACATAGATAATCTCAGTAGGGACAGATATGAGGGTTACCCAGGATATGGGGGGAGGAGGCTGCTAAATCATTTCCCCGAGCCTCCCCTCTGTCCTGCAGGATGCCTATGGCTTCCAGCATAGTAGGGAGTGAGAAGCATTCCCTTCCCCAACCTGCCTCCCCTTTTTAACGAGTCTACCAGGCTTCAGCTTAGCACCTTAGCACCCCTGCTACTTCATACGCTTCAGTCAAAGCCATAAGCCAAAACATGCAAGGTAGAGAAATTTAGGCAGACCCTTTAATAACCTTATATTCCCCTCCCACTTTCCCAAAGATGTGCAATAACTTGGTGTCTGCTTAAAGGCCCATACCGCTCTCCAATGCATGAGGAGCACCCCTTCCTCCTATGCTCAGATGCTGCTTCATGTGCCCAAGAGATCATGTTCTTTATACATTTTTTGTTGCAAAGACTCTCCAGAAGATCTCTATATTGCAGTAATTTTTTAAATTCTTGGTTTATATATATATATAAAATAAATCCAGTCAAGTGTTCTGTCCCATGTTGTATTTATGTTGGATGCCTCCAAAGTTCTGCTGGTCACTCCTCCAACCTGGACCTCTCCTGTCCATACTAAGACAGACCCTGTTGTGTTGACAAAGACTTAGAGAGCTGTTCCAATAAAGAGAGTGACAGAGCTGGTCTTCGTGTGGTGGCAGATGCTACTATTGTTGGGGAGAGGAGTGGGAGCAGTATGAGGTGCATGACAGTGGGCAGGGCTGAATCCAGGACCCCACTGATCCTGTCAGAGCTCTGACTGGGGACCCCGTTCCCATAAATCTCTTGAGGACTTGGGACCTTATCCTGGGCAGAGAATGCTGGGATCCACCATTCTGGGCTGTGCACACATTCCCCATTTCCCCTCAGACCAAAAACAAATTGCTCAGCTTACTACACAGAATGGTTTCTACCACTTTATTCTCATGAGGGGATCACAAGCCACAGGATTTTAAAGTGCGTGAGATTCACTGGCAACAAAGCCACACTGACATCAAGCCTCCCTGCCCCATTCCTGATGATAGGAAGGAAATTCAAACAGAGATTGTGGGTAGCAGAGAATACTAAGGATGTAAGGATTGAATGAGATAATAGGGATAAAACCCAGTGACTCCGAAAACCAGAGAAAGCCTGAAAGACATGTGGTAAAAGTCCCTCCAATCCTGAACACATCACAAAAACCTTAGCCCACCCCTTGCTCTTGGCCAGAATATGGCTGCAAAGATCTAGAGACCACCCCTCAAAAAACCCACTCTAAAAAAAACAAGTCAAGCTGTTCAGGCTTTCTGAACTGATGCCAAATGTCTCTGGTTTTCCCTTTTAATCTAAGAGCAATTCAGTGCCCATAGCAGTTTGTGGCGGTGGGAAAGGGAGTGTTCCCTTCATCACACAGCGGGAGTAGACTTCAGAATCACTGCTGAGGCTGGCTGGCTAAACAGCTGGCCCCTGACAAAAGCTGGCTAGGAATGTCTGAAGAGCAGCTGGAGATGGGGGTGAGAAAAGGGGGCAGATGGCCAGCTGAGCTGGCTGGGAAACTTCTTTGAGAATCTCCATGGGAAGGATGGTAGCCCTTGGCTAACATGGCTTAGGAGGAACTCCACCCCAACCTAATGTGACATGCCTAGGGGTATAAGGACAGGCAGAGAAATATCAGTCCAGATCAAGGAGAAAGGCACTTACTCCCTAAAGAGACAGGGCAAAGCCTCGCACCCTTGTTCTAGACACTCCCTAGGCCAGTCTGGACTTGCCCATGTCCTTTCCACCTAAGCACAGGCACTCCCCAGCTCCCTGCCAGCTCAGCAAACTTGCCAGACACAGATCTTCTTGGTTGGCCCCATTCTCAACATGACTAGACCCCTCTGTCAACACAGCTACTCTTGGCTCCCCAGGGGAACTTGATGGAAGGAAAGCAACCTCCCTCTCCTCAGAAACTAGATTTAGGGTGGGATCCCAGGGCCCACAATTTAATCCTCATACCCACCCATGCCTTCAGGTCTTCTAAAGGAAACAGTTAAAGTGCTTTGCTGGCAAGTTTCCTTAGAGAGGGCCCAGCTGCCTCTATACTTAAAAGTGGCAGAAGGTCCAGTAGCCCCACATCCATGCACTGCCAGTTTATAATTACATGTATGGTCATCTCTACACATATGCATGTTAAGCCCCCAGACCACTCTGCTACATACCTACCAATACCAAACAGAAGGTGCCAGAATCAGGAAAGCAAATTATATCTGCATCCTATATATCCTACTCCCCTACCCCCAATTTGTACCTGGGCCTCTCCCCTGAAAGGATATTTGACTCAGGGCCCTTCAGTCTGGTGTAGGGGAGGGAGCAGGGAGGGGAAGGAGGCTAGAACAAAATAAGTACCCAACACACACACACATACACACACACACACACACACACACACACACACACACACACACACACTCTCTCTCTCTCTCTCTCTCTCTCTCTCTCTCTCTCTCTCTCTCTCTCTCGAACACCTCCCACTCTTCAATATTTCAGCAGCATGACACCTCTAAGGTCCTGACAGGTGGTGAAGGAGGTCACAGGGGATCTAACACTCCTCCCTGAAAATCTGAAAACACCAGTTCATTTGCAAGGACAAAATCTTCTTCAAAGGCTCCCATCCCTCAAGCCCTGGGATCTTAGCTCCTGCCTTTAGCACAGCTCTCCTTCCGTGAACAGTGAAAGGAGAGAACGAAGGCCCTTTCACATCTAGCCTAATTAGTCAAAGTAGCAATAGTTCATGCTCTTCTTGGCAATTTCTGACTGTTGATCAGATTTAGTAAACCTCTGCCACTGGGCAATGGGGAAGAAAGTTAAGAGGGAGTGAGAAGACTCATCCCCCTACTTAAATTCAATCTGTGTTGTCAGGACACACTTTGCCATGAACTCATATTCAAATGCCTCTGGGCTCTAATCCTATTCACTATTAGCACCCTTCCCAGGTTCCAGTGTCAGAAATGGTGCCAGGGACCTAATTATATAAAGGACTTTGATTTAGGGATCTAAGATAAGATGGTTCCTTTGCTGACTTTCTAGTCCACACAGATACTGCCCTAGGTCTGGCCCCCAGCACAGAGACCTAACAGGAAACCAAGTTATCAGATATCAGCCCCTAACCTTTACTGTTTGCCTCTGAGCTGAGAGGACATACTCCCCCACCTCCCTGCCTTTGTCTCTCTCTTTCCTGAATCCAACCCCTAAATGCTCCTGGATTTCACTGAGACAACTTCTCCCCCACTGCCCATAGCTTAAGCTTCACTACAAAAGGGGTAAGAAGTGAGAGGGTTTCTGGGTATACGAGACAGTGCAGGAGACTGAAGCAGCCATCATGTGAGCATAAAAGCAGAGGCAGCGCTGCTAGAGGCACTGGAAGTTGGGGCACAGGAAGACTAGAGGACATCTGTCTCCCTCTCAATTCCCACATACTTGAGGGCATCAGCTTGGCTGTACCTATCAAGGAAGGAAGAGAGAAGGTGTTTGGTTAATACCAGGACTTTTGTGCTTGACAAGACAAGCCCCCAGTCTTCTTTCTCTTTCCAATTTCAATCATCAGCCTTATCACTTTGCTAAGGTTTCTTCTAAGGAAAAGCATGAGAGCTAATGCCAAGAGCGGATCAGGCCATGATCTCTCCTCCCCAGCCCTCAGTCCCTCCAGACTCACCTCCCATGCTACGTACGAAGCATGCCTCTATTAATGGCCTCACCTGTAATCAAAGAAGAGTTCTTCCCCAGCCTGAATTGCTCTTTTGGCAAAGATTCCGATCCGATGATCTCCATTCACCATCACCACTGAAATAAAACAAACCAATGGCTATTCTTCTGGCTTCACTACAAAAGGGGCTACCCTCAGGCCAATTCCTCTAGCTTCTAAGTGAGCTACAGGAAAAATTCTCACTCTCTCTGTCTTCAGGTTCCTTGAAGGGAAGACTGATCCTACAGTCTAATCTTAGGCACCTCTCCAAGTCAAGAAGTGGCCAATGAAGGTATCTGTTCTCAAGTGACCTTAGATTTTTTTTTTTATCCTGACTAGAGTTTTGAGATGCACTAGGGTAGAGATGACATGTGTCCATGGGAGAGGAATCTTTCTAAATGGACAAAGTAAGGAGTGATAAAAGCCCTTTTGGGAAGGAAAGAATCCTCTCGAATACTGTACACTGCCATATACATCAAAAGAAAAGGGTCTATGTGGTCTAGAACTCAGTCTGTCCCACCACCTACCCCATAACCTTACCTTTGGCATAGCAATTGGGATTCACTGAGTGGTTTGCAAATCGAATTTTATTTCCTTTCCGGGTGGCATCCACCACAAAATCTGTAGGAGATAAACAAAGCATGGGTTCATCTTGTCATCATTGTCCTCCATAAAAAGAACAACCCTTAGGGTCTTTTATATTCAGGTCTCAAGTAACTTCCCCAAAGCAGCAGAAATTTAGGTTCAATGGGAATTTCATATAGAGGTGAGCCTCTCAGGATGGGAGAAGGCATCCTACTTTTTTTGGAACCCTCTCCAGGTTACTGCTTTTCTCACTTTAAATCCCTGAGACCTTTACTCATGGTAGTGAGGTTTCTACTGTATCACAGATATATTATCAGGTGCTGGTACCATACACACAATTGGGGAAATGTTTGTTTTATCCAGAGTTGGTGAGTTTTGGCATTATGCTATACCAACTGAATCATATCAAGACCCTTTCCCAATCTGTTCCCTGTGAGGGTAGGTCTATGGCTAGATCATAGAAGCAGGGACTGTGAGGGAGAAGAGCCGGCCCCAAACATTAAGGATGAGTGGTGACAAGGTCTCCTACCATTGTTGAGGTTGAAAAGAAAGCTGGACATGTACTTGTCGTAGACTTTTCCCCGCCGGTCAGCCTCATCCTGAGAGATAAGCTAGAGACAGGAAGGGTGAAAAGTAAGGATGTAAATTGGGATGCCTGCTCAGGACAACCCCCCTTCAGTGAAGAAGGAGTCAGGGATGCACACAAGGAAGTGGAATCCTAGAGAGCCACAAGGAAATATTGCTTAGGGTGATTCCACTCCCCACCCAGGCCACCTAACAGTAACATTAGTGAGCCTATCCAACACCTCCCACCACTCTTGCTGTATGAGCGGGTTGCTTTGGAGTTGATGAACAGTGGTTTGTTTCAGGGCTGCAGATGGTTCACTGGAATCCCTAAGAGAGGCCACATGAGAGCTGAACTGAGATATTTAGGGAGTAATTCATAGTTGCCCAACCCACAGAAAAAGTAGGGGGTGTTATCAGCCTCACCCACTGTGAGAATTTGAGTCAAACCTGCAGAGCTCACCTCACCACAATATTCAGAAATGAATTCATTCTTCTGTACAGACTCCTTGATGAAAGTGCCCCATCCAGCCACATCTGAGGGTGCCAGCAGCAGGTGCTAGGGAGGAGGCAGTCAGACCTCAGGCTACATGGCAGGCATTGTGGGGAAGGACAGGGGGTTGTAACATAGGGGACAGCACTGGGCAATTGTTGAAAGGATCTGAAAGATGCAAACCTATCCTATTCTGTGTAGAGGACAAGGAGGAAGAGCAAACAAAACGTGAGGGGAGTGAGTTCTTTTACCCCACAACTGGGAGTGGGGGTAAGTTTACTTCTGAGGCCATAGGAATTTATTGCCATTTGTGAAGCAAAAACAGAAGGCATAAGCAAGACCCTACCTCTCGGTTCCCCTCAGTTTAGTTAACTAAATGGACTGAATCTCTGAACGATGGGAGAAAGGAAATAAAGAGAATAAATGGCTTTGAACATCAACTTCTAAGGTATGGAAACTACAGAGTAGGAGGCTCCAGGAAGCTGAGAAAGGAAAGCTTTCATAAACCATTCCTCTTCTACCCCCATGCAATTCCCAGCCCCTGAAGAGTCAGTCCATGGAGCCCACACCTTCTTAAGACCACGCTGGATGCTGCAATTCTTGCAGGAGACCACTTTGCAGTCCCAGTGCTCTGAGGCCCCACAGGTGAGACACAGGTCGGGGTCACATTCCCGAACAGCGAGGTAGCAGGGACACTGTTTGGTGTTACACTGGGTCTTGCAGCGGCAGCCTGGGAATCGGTTTTGACCTGGGAGGAGCAATGGAAAAGCTGCTGGGGTCAGCCAGATCACTGTAGATCTGAGAAAACATGACCCTCTTTGGTGTTTTGGTGAGAAAGAGTGGGTGGTTCACAGGGCAGCAGTGAGGCGAATGGGATGGGTTTGACTTGAGGATGCTGTGGGCAGCAGGGTATATCCCCCATTTCAATATCATTCCACGAAATATCTTGGCCAAGAGGAGGAGCAGTGTAGTGTAGTAGAAAGAGTACTGGAGCTGGAGTTAAAGGACATGGGTTTGAATCCCAGTGCTGCTCCCTACCCACCTATGTAACCTTGTATGTGGCCCTTCTTCCCAGGTAGCAGATGCTGTCCTCATTTATAAAACAAGCAAGCTGAATTATATAATTTAGAATTATATTTATTTTACTTATTTATAACTTATAATATATATTTATATAACTTATAATATATATAATATAGTATATATATAATTTATAATATATATCATTAATTATATAAGTTCTGTGATCTGGCCTATGTATCTATATATCAAAGAAAACTGGGCTTGGAGTCAGAGGACCTGAGTTCAAATTCTGGCTCTGCACTTACAGCCTGCATGGCCTTGGGGGAATCATTTTTATCTTTCTGGCTTCAGTTTCCTCATCTGTAAGTGAAGGAATTGGCCTCAGTGACCTTAAAGGTAATTCTAGTCCTAAACTTATGATTCTATGATTTGGACCTCCTTGACCAAAAGTCTAAAGAGAGTGTGCTCTCAGCTCACATTCCAGCACCATCTTGCTCCTTGCTTGTGAGGATTGGGAAGGTGACTGAACATACCTTGGAATGCACACAATCAGTGCTCCTCACTGGCAAATCCCTGCCTAAAGATTAAGTATCATTTTGACAGTACCATGCATCTTCTCTGCTCCCCACTCTCTTCCACCTACTGCTCTACTCAGAATGATCTGCTGTGGCTGAGATGTGTATCTGCTGTGGGCAGAAGGTGCTCATTTCTCTAACTGCCTGGCCCCCAAGCTCTGCAGGTTCTGGCTTTGCTATCTATCAATCAGCCCACTGTGGTCAGAACTGATGGTAAACTACGCCAACAAGGGACAGGGTGGTGAAGGGGGAAGAAGCATTGTGGGGAGAGGTAAGGGAAAGGGCTATACAAACAACCTCTCCTCCCTCCCTTACCCACCCTGCACTTTGTGCTATTACCAGGTCCCTGTCTCCTACCAGATTATATTAAAATGGATTCATTTTAATTAGATCATAAACATACAAATTTGAAATTAAATTTTTATTAAAATGCCCTGTGAAAATAGCAAGACCCCCAAATGGGGGGGTGAGGTTATGGGATACACTGAACAAGAAGTGTCCAGAGTCCCCATCTCACCACTTGAAGTTTTGTAAAACTGGGGAGGGCAGGCAAGTTGTGTAGACCTGCAAAGTCAAGGCTTTCCAGTGACTTTCAGTCCCTTGTTGAGTCCAGGCAGAATGCCTGACATATGCCAAATACTGAATGCGAAAGGGTTCAGAGGCAGCTCAGAGATCGCGGAAAGGGAGGGAAAGCTAGCATATGTGTGTGCCAGTGGGGATATGTGCAGTGCAGGCTTACAGTCTGGGTTGCACTGGCAGAACTTCTCACAGAAATTCTGGGTCATGATGCAGGGGCAGGTGCTGTCGCAGGGACGGTCTGGATGGTCACAGGGTTGGTAGTTGTACACCTGTGTGGCGGAGTTATCTAGGAGACAGGGAATAGGCCAGTAACACAGCTGTGACTATGCTTTCTGCCCCTCTTCCCAGTTCCCAACACCCTAATTCAAAGAGACTGGGGCCTTGGAGAATTCAATTTAATTAGACAAACATCTATTAAATACCTACTATGGATGGAAGGCACTGTTCTAGGGACACAAAGACAAAAATTAAAACAGTGCCTACTCTCAAGGAATTTATATTCCATTGTATGCCCCTACCCTTGAGGTATGAAGAAATCAAAAGTAAGGGTAACTTGCAGATGACTTTGGGATATGAGCGGGAGGAAGAGGAGACTCAAAACTACAGAGCATCTATTTAAAAATGAGTGCTAGACCCTGGCAGATACCATACCACCAAAGAGACAAAGGCCACAGCATCAACTCCTAGCAAGGCTGTGGCCTTCTCAGCTGCAATGAGAAGCTGAGCTCCTCTGAACGACTGCAGAGAGACCTGCCATCTGTGGGAACTGCTCAGGGTCTGCAAGTGCAGCTGCCTAAGGGGTGATGTGGGTGGGTGGCCACATGAGGAAGGCTGATGACTGAACTGATGGAAGAAGGCTGAGAGACAACATACCTTTCTTGAGCTGAATCTTCCTGCAGTGTGCAGCCCATAGCCTGGAAGAAAAAGACAGAAGGAGTAGGGTCTGGGCCATAGTTTTGAGGGGCTCTGGAGATGCAGCTGAATAAAACACAACCCACTCTGAGACATTGTGGTTTGACAACTAGGGTTTGCCCATGGAAATCAGACATGAGGCCTGGGCTCTAGCACATGAAAACTAGAGACCTTGATTTAGCCTCTGCTGACGATTAAAAAAACAACATAAAACAAAAAACTTATGTCTCCTTCCTGATGCTAGTAACTCTTTGGGGGTAACAGATGTGGGGAATGGGAACAGAGACTGAAGGTGGGAAGAAAGGGTTCCAGATCAAGAGGTAGAAGGGGAGAATGTGTAGGAACTTCTGCCCTGTGGAGCGCCCTGCTAGCTGTTATGAGAGTGTTTAAGGAAAAGAACTTGAGAGAAACCTACAAAGTATAATAGAAAAAATGCTGGACTTAAAGTGTCCAAATACCTGGGGTTTGAACCCTGGCTAAACATTCACTTAGCTGTGTGACCATAAGTAAATCACTTCACATTTCTGAGCCTCAGTTTCCTAATCTGTAAAATGGGGCTAATAACATTTGCACTACTTACCTCATACTGTTACTGTGAGGAAAGTGCTCTGTAAAACTTAGTACTGGAGAAATGTAAGTTAGTCTTATTTCTTCCATACCCAGAACTGTTTGCTTCTACTGGGTAATGGTCAACAATCAGGGCACCAAGACAGGAAGAACATTTTTTAAAAATTCCAATTCTAGGCAAATGCTAGAAGACAGTGCTATTATACAACCCAGAAAGAAAACAACAAAAGTTGCCAAAATCTAAGAAAGAGAATGCACTATGGACAGAGTTGAGGAGGGGCTAAAATGGTAACTAACTGTCTAGCCAGGAAGGACTGCCCTCAGAGGAACAGAGCCAGCTCCTGCTGCCTCACTGGCTAAGTGCTTAAACGTGAAGCCAAGCCTACCCATTAAAGACTGAAGAACACTAGTGGGAAACCACAGGGGGAGGGCAGAGGAGTTGCACCAATGCCCTAGAGAGCATGTGCACTCTCCTCCTAGTTGTATAATCCTAAACTGACTGAAACATGCTGCTCTGCCTGACTGTGGGGAGGAACACAGATGGGAAGTCCAAGGGGAGGCCCAAGCATAGGGAGCAGAAAGGATCGATACCCATCCCAGCCACAAAAAGTGCTTTGTTCAACCCTTGCCTGTGTTTTCTTTTCTTCTTCTGCGAGGGGTTCATGAGCTCATTTGTTGGCAACTTCAGGATAAGTGACTCTTTGACTGCAAACTGAAAGACCTGGAAGAGAAATCCAACAGGCCCCGTCACTCTCCCTCTGGCCGAGTGGCCAGACAAAGGGCCCAGCTGGTCGCTGGCTCTCGAGGGTTCAGAGGCAGCTGGCTTCATTGCCCCTGGGGGTCCCAATTGCTTGGGACATGAGGTCACATGGCTTTACAGTTTAATTCTCCAGCTGGTGTCCTGATTGGGAGGAGCAGTAATGACCACAGGCATGCTGGCCTGATCACTGTATTCCCCTCAGGCTTTGTTCCAACTAAGCAATGGTTTTTTGGGGAGTGGCTTTTTTTGGACCCTTAACTCTCCCTCCACAACTGCCTCTCCTCACCTAGCACAGATATTCCCTAGGCATTCATATCACCTAGACAGCAGTTTTATAAAATGATCTTGGCCTTTGTACAAGGGGCTGGTATTCAAAGCAGTACCTGGCTCTGAGCACGAGCCCCCTCTGTTGGGAGAAAGATGTAGAATCATACAAACAATGTTATAGCTGGGAGCTACCTTAGCAATCATCTAGTCTACCCCTTTCATTTAGCAAAACAAGAACTGAGGCTCAAAGAGGGAAAGTCACCAGTTTTCACCATTTTCTGGGGTCACAACCTTCTTCAGCTGGCATGAGCACTAGAGGTCATCTACTCCAAACTCCTCGTATTACAGATAAGGAAGCTGAGGTTCAGAGAGCAGAAGCTACTTTTCTAAAGTCACACAGCTAGTTAGGGACAGAACTGGAATTAGAACCCAGGTCTCCTCACTCTTATTCTAGAGCTTTTTCAACTCTATCACATTATCTTAATATTAGATTGAGCTTTGGTAGGATACCATCCCAAGCCATCACCTTTGAGTGATAAACTCCAGATCAGAGATGGTGAAGGGATTTTGAGTGTGTGAACTTCTTTAATTCACAGGGCCTCATCATTCATAAAATAAAGGAATTAGGAAGAAGACACCATCCAGGTATTTCTAAAAGACAAGGAGCCATATGGATGAGTCTGGACCCTGCTTTTATCTGTGTAGCCTAAATGACTGGCATAGGATGGGTACCTATACCCATATTCCTATCCCTAATCTTCCTGAATCCAAACCATTAGTAGCTGCTACTACAACTATCTTTGAGGGTGTTATGGAGTAGGATATATCCCACAGATCTATTTGAGGGGGAACAGGGGAAATAAAAAAGGGCAGTTTGTGGAAGGATATAACCAAGGTGGCTGACGGGACAAAGGGACAAGAGGAAGCCTAAATGAAAAGTCACTTAGGAAATGGGGCTAGTGACAGTCTAGAATGGTATGAGAGTGTCACTTTCAGAAAAGAAGGCAGATCATTCAGGAGAATTTCTGAAGCCAAGGATGAGGCAATTTCAGCAATAGTTAAGGAAGAGATTGTAAGTAGCTTGGAAGTGGCCACTTGAGTGCAAAGACATAAGACAGAAAGGAGGTATAAGCACAGATATTCCCTAGGCATCCTTCAGAACTGACATAGGTGGGTTTATCCAGACCCTCTGCCTTAAGGCAACCTGTGGCTCCATAAGACCTTCTCTAGAGGGCGAAATGGTCAGTGGCCTTCTACTCTCCTCTGCTCTTATCAGGATAAAGGAAGTATTCCTTGAAAGAAGTGCTTCAAAGAGAAAATAAAGAAGAAAAAGAATCCAGAAGCTTGAAGAACATGACATAGAGAAGAAAATGAAAAAAGAAGGGCATGTGAGCCCTTGTATGAATAAGGCATTCCCAGGGAGAAAGCAGCTTTCTGTGCGATAGTTAGTATTGATCCCAGGAAGAAACAATAAGTTCTGGTAGTTGGTAACTCCCTACTAGAGGATACTGAGGAAGCCCTGTGTCAATCTGACACAAACAGTCAGGAGGTATGTTGTCTTCAATTGGTCAATAAGCATCTATTAAATATCTACCATGTGCTACACACTATGCAAAGTACAGGCAAGAAAGAAAAGCAAAAGACAGTATTTGTCCTAGAGGAGCCCACAGTCTAATAAAAATGGAGGCTGGGGGGAGGGGTGAAAAAGAACTTTCTTAATGTCCCAATGAAGCAGGGCTCTGGCTCTGGAATTGTTATACTTTCTATGGCACCAAACTGCCTCCCCAAAGCATGTCTTCCTCAAGCATTTTTCTAGGACGTAAAAGAGAACCTCCTAAGTCTCATCAAACCTAACAACTACTATCTAATTCTGATGATTCATGTGGAAACAAAGAATATTGCCAGAAGGAACCTAATAAGCATCTCTATAAATTATGTCTCAGGACAGAGTTGGGGTTTCTTCAGTATTGTTGACTAAAGGCTTGAGGGGAAAAAAAAGGCTTATATGAGAAGTGAATAGCTGGTTAAGAAGATGAAGGAATGGGATTTTAAGTTCTGGACTAGAGCTAAAGATACAGGAATGATGGGCTCATGGTCAGGTTTAGAACGAATCTAATGAGGGCTGATGAAAAATATATTTGCCTAGAGAACTTTGGATCTAATCAAGAAGGCTTTAAACCAAAAGCAGAGAGAAAATTGCCCACATACATACATTAAATCCAATAACAGACAAAGCAGACAGAATAAAGGAACAATAGTAGAAGGGCCTAATAACTCACAAGAGCCATAACAGAGGGACTTTATAGTCTTAGTTGTATAGACAGAGCTGCACAGAGTACAGATAAAAGTGAATTGAGAATTTCAAAGCAATGAAATAAATGTGATCTTATATGTATCACTAAGACTTGATGGGATACAGCTCATAATTAAAAGAATATATTTTATTCAAAAGGAATAGTAGAGAGTAGAGGCAGTAGAGCTGCACTGAATATCAAGAAGATATACTCATGTAAGGAAACATTTTAATGGATAGGAGAACATAGTCAAGATCACTGTATGACTTTCAACAGAGGAAGAAACAGCAGCAGTACTATGATAGAATATACTACATGTCACCCAGCTAAAACCGGGTGATGAGTCCCAGGCAGAAGTTGTGGAGAAGCAGATTTTCCTCAATATAAGGAAAAACTTTCTGATAATGAACTATCCAAAAATAGAATGGGCTACCTCAAAAGGAAGTCAGTTTCCCATGGATGGAGGTCTTTGAGTAGAGGTTGAATGACCACTACTGGCTACGAGGTAGAGGGGATTCCCATTCCAGTACAGCTTGGATTAGATGATCTCTGAGGTCCTTTCCAATTTTAAAATTATATGACTCTATAACTATGTACAGACTCACATGAGTGTGGATCTGAGATAAACAAACAGCTGGAGGAATCTTTCTCTGGACATTAGCCCTAGGATGTGGCCTGGGGGATGGCTGGCTGCTAGACAGACTCGGTCACTTATTGCTGTTCTACTCCATTTTCAGACAGTACCTGCTTGCACGTTTTAGTTCCCAGGAGCCTGGCTATTGAACAGAAGTTGTTGAAGTAGGTACCATGGAACACTCTGAAGAGGGACTCCTCAGCCCCCGTCCACTCCACAGGTTCTAGGGGTGCTTCCACGACACAGAGCTGAGGTGGGGCAGGGCTGGCCTTCTGTTTGGTGGGTGTCTGACATCGAGAGTTGGCCTCTAGAACAGGAAGAGAGAGATGAAGAAAAGAACAAGCAAAACAGAAAGTGAAGGGCAACGCCCTACAATCTCTTACCAAGGAGACAGGCTAGTGAGGAACAAGAGTGTGTATACTTAATGTACAGCAATACTTAAAGGTAATTTATACTCTGAAAGTAAGGATTTTCCCCAAATGAATTTATATATTTCAGGGTGTCCAGGAGTTTTCTGGATAGGGTGTTTAATGAGAGCCCACATTTTCTCTGTATGGTTACCCACTTCACAAGGTTGTGGTGAACAAAGTACTTCATAAATCTTAAAGCTTCTTATAATTGTGTTCTTATTTTTACTGGCAATAATAACATGACCAATCCCCATGCTGCAAATACAAACTGCCAAATATCCTTGAGAATTCAACAAAGAACCCGGACTGGAACTGGAGTATCATCACAAACAAAGCTATTGCCCACAACTGCCGGGACTTTTCTAACACTGACCAATAAAAATTTAAGAACAATAGTTTTGATTAAATGTTGCCATACTGAATATTTCTATCTTCCAAACTACGTGGAATGAAAGCTCTGAAAATATGGATGCTTAGCTAAAGAAATCAAAACCATATGGGAACTGGAGGAAGTCCATATCATCTCCACTCTCCTCCTACCGGATTTGTCCTGAAGATGCTTTCAGTGAGCCTAGAGAAGATGAGCCGACATCCCAATACTTGTAGTCACCTATAAAGGCAACCTTTTTATGTATCTGGACAATGGGTTGTCTAGCATTAAAACATACAAGAATAGTAGGACGGTCATTTGCCCCCAGACCATTTCTACCTGAAATCTGTAGAACAGAAGATGAGAAGAATGATAATAACACTAATAACACTGAAGAAAGGAAGTAAAAACGTATTATAAGTCCCCGATCTGCTCGCAATACCTGAAGAGCTAGAGGCCCAGTCATTTCCTGTGTCCCTGTCACTGTCTCCCTCTTTTGTCTCAGCCACAGCAGAGGTGGAAGTGTTGGAGGAGGAAGCACTGACCACTTGATGCCGACGTCTTCGCCGACCAGAGCACTTGGATCGTGGATTGTGGAGCATAGCATATTCCTTTGCTCCTTCCTGCAATGGGCACAGTACAGACATGAAACAAGACCCTTTAATGATGTTTTTTTGTCTTCTTTGCCTAAAATGCGGTGGGCCCTTAGTCCTAACACACACCTCAATTCCTACGTTCAAGTGCACTCATAGTGCCATTTTATACATCTCTGTCTTATACAAGAATGACTAGTGAGTAGTCATATTGCTTTTAAATAAAGATAACAAACTTGTCTGCTTCATGGACCGCCAGGAGCAAAAGGAAGTCATTTTCTGGGGGCCAAACCCCTGTAAACAAACTTTTCTGTTATCAATTGCTGGCTCCTAGACAGAAAGCAGTTTGTCAATAGATCTACACTAAAAACCATTCTTTAGTGTAATCTGCCAGAGCTTGCACTCTTCGGCAGAAGTTTGGAGAATCTAGGTCACCTCCTTATTGTGGTACGGGAGTAGGACTTCTTGAACTGTCCTGTGGCTGGCCATGGTATAGGCAGTATTCAATTTATAACTGGATTGTATTCCAAAAGGTCATTTTTAAGTTAGGTGTTTGGATATAAAAAGACATTTTCCCATAAAAGCAGTCTTAAAAATGGTATAGCCATTGGTTTCCAGGCCAGTCAATAAAATTCCATTTATTCTGTAATGTTACTAATAGAACTAGAGTGAGTTTGAGGTTCTAGAAATAGGCTCATATAGGACAAGGGAAGTTGTTTTGTTTTTTTTCCTGATGTGGAGCCAACCCTAGGCAAAATTTTGAAGAAAGGGTTTGATTTCTCTTCCTTTTATGTCCAACTTTCCTATCTCTTATTGTCCCCTTCCCTTGGCCTCCAGTGCCTTCATGCTTTTCTAAGTCTTCCTTCTCAAGTTTCTCTTACTTTGGTGGAAAAGGGATAGACAAGTGCCACAAAATACTACATGATCCAAAATACTTTAACTCCCCTCTCTCAAAACCAAAAGTCCCCATTTCCTCAGTACAGATTCTGAAAAGACAAATTCACACTAAGCTATGAATGACTGAAAGCCCCTAGAACCTTTGAAGCAAAAGCAATATCTACTAAGGTTCCTGCCATATAGGCTAGATTAATTTATTTTTTCCCTTTAAAAGATAGCTGTTCTTAAAACTTAACAGTTTAGGGAGCTAAGGCTTGAGCCTCTGACTTGGCTTCCTCGTCACCTAGGGCAGAAGTATCAAATATGCTACCAAAGACTGCATCTTGAACCACATTAAAATGTAACTGGGAAATATTTAAAAAAATAAATAAAACCATAATACAACATAGATAATATTACATTCTAAAACTAAGCCAATGTGTGGCCCACAGGGATCCTTATGCACAGATTAGCGGTCCCTATTGATCCTGTTACTATCTGAGTTTGCCGCCACTGATTTAGAACATAAAAAGGTCAACCTATGAGGAATCAGTGTCTCTCAGACTTGGTGGCCATCTCACTGCTGTGTGAGTCATTATATCCACCTGACTCACCAAACTCTGTTATGAAAAGTTCCTTTAGGGAAATGAGAGGGGTTATATCTCCCTAAAGCAATGCTACAGTCTTTTCATAATACTGCTGAGCAAATTTCTTTATGGTCTACAAGTATCTCATTTCATTCCAATCCCAAACCTGAACCAGTGCACCTGAGTAAGGCCTGGACGCCCTTCATGTAGAAGCCTGCCACTCCATGCCCTCTCAATGGGACAAAAAGGGGCTCCCATGGACCCAAAAGGGATAAAGTTGACTAATAGTGATAAGGAAAGCATTCCTATGCTTATTCTTAAAAGTTCTAGAAAAGCTGGATCACTAATATAAGAAAATAAAAGTAAATAGTTCCTATATGTTTGAACAACTAGAGACATCTGATGGCATCAAGAAGTGGCTTATAGCATAAAAAACAAGGACAACCCTTGTATGAAGAAAAGACCAATGGGTTATGGGAAAGTATAGTCTCTGACTCTGAGATCACTCTGGAAAACATACTGCATACCACTGAGATCAAGGCTATAATGAAAGAGTGGGAATGGAAGGGGAGATGAGAATTAAGAATTTGTCCTGGTGGAATGAAAGCCTTGGGCTTACCCTACTACTACCTCTAGAAGTGGCTTAATCATCCTAATGAGTCACTGGAACAATAGCTGAGGCATACACTGTTCACTGGAACCAATCTGGAGCCTTTCCCTGAGACAGTGTTACATCTGCTTGGAGAGTTCAAAAATACATTTTGCAAAGCTAATTAAATTGGAGGCCCTGGATGGAGACTTTCCCTTGTCTCTTTTTAGGTGGCTATGATGGAAATTGTGCTTACCTGACCCCATAAAGATGACTTCCTGTTAAAGTTGATTCTCCAAACCAGGGCTGAAAGTGAGGGTGTGAAATACCTAAAAGAGATGGGCCTGGTAGACTGAATCTCACTTCCCTACAACTTGCCCATGCCATATGACCAGCCTGCACTGGGGGCAATTAGATCTTATCTTCTGGATTTTACTATGTGCTTTCTCTTCTACATATACGGGCCAGGGCAGAACTGGTCAAATCTGGAGATTGGGAGAACTGCAGTGGTCATCTGGGCTCTTGTAAATAGGTGTTCTGGGGATTGCAGAAGGCATGATGCTCACCACCATAAGGTGGGCAGAGTTATGACACCCTCTACCATAAGGGGCTTTGGATGTAGTTCTCAAAGTAGAGTTGATGAGAAGCCAATCACCTGCTAGCCTACAGGGGGTGCAAGTAAAATTTTACTATGATATCCAGTACTAGGGTAGTAAGGGCCCTTCAATCTCATCAAAGCCTAAAGTATCTCCTAAAACCTGTGTCCTATGCTATATATAAAGGGCTAATGGACATCAATAAAACAGGTTACTTTCATACCAAGAGACCACCAATGAGTCTCCAAGCTTCCATGGGAAGTTTTGGAGGACAGGTCATGGAAGAAAGAATCTTCATGAGTTCCTAAGATCTGGTACATGTATGGCCACTATGATGACTTTTATGCCATTTATTGTAGGTAGAGCCAAATGAAAACTTTTGCAATTACCTAAAATAGCCTATTTAGTTAGTATCAGTTAATCGAAATCAAGATAAAGGAAGCTGAAATATTTCATTATGCCAGATCTCCTTATAACCCTATACTGATAGTGGGGAAGGTAAATGACATTTGTCGGTTTACAGTGGGAGCTGACAAAGTCATCACAGGAAAAGGTGAGGTCATTCTTCCTAAGAGCATTCACAATATCACAAATTAGGTCAGACCAGGCAACGGCAACAGGGACTCAAATCCTATGATGGCCCCTACGAAGGACAAAGCAGGACGTCAACCCAAAGAAAATCCAGGCAACTCAGTCAAATTTTGGGAAACGCGATGGACATGGAGAATTTCGATGCTTCTGGACGTTGTCCAAACAAACTGCCAGCAGCTGCTTCACCCGTCTGGAACACAGTAAGTGCTTGAAAAAATGTTTGTTGATTGATTTTTAAAAAGCTAAGAGGCTTATCAGACTTCGGGGTTCTGAAGAAATCACATTTCTCATCTGGGCATCCTAATGACCCCAATCTGCTGAGTCACCATAAAGTCTGCCTCTTCTGAGTGGGGTACAACACAGGCTGTAGACTTGGAAGATCTAAAACAGGAAATTCAGTAGTCTCTTCTCCTGGGCCCTTATGATCCCATGGAAACCCATGTTTTTAGAAGTCTCAGCCTATAAAGACCAGGCTGAGTGAAGGTGGTCAGACCAATCAACTGGTAGGCTTCTGTCCCTGAAAGCTCCATGCAGCAGGCAACTGGTATTTTGAAAAATACTTTCAAAGAGTAGTTGCCCACTTGCTACTAAGCCTCAACTGTTATTGAATGAATAATGCCATCACTGTTTGTCCAGTTACCTATTATGAACTGGGTGATGCGAGATGGTACCTTTACAAGTTGGGTAGGGAGTTCTCTACTGACAAATGAAAATGGGAACTGGAACCCTTCAGGAAAAGGCTGCAATTGTGTAAGGGGACAGTTCTACCCAAGTACACTGTTTCCTTCCCTAGCCCAATGAACCTGGCTCCTTAAGAACATTCTGTACACTTTAAGAGAAGCATGAATATACTGGACTTCATGGACAATTAATCTGGCAAGTTTTTCAAGTTGGCTGAGCTATAAGCCTCATGGCTGGTGTGTGAGGAAGCCTTGAGGGATAGGGCAGATAAGATCTTCATCTATAATGATTCCTGGATGATGGCCATGAGTCTGGCTAAGAGGTTTGAGTCTGGAGAGAACAAAATTGAACAACCAATGGCTCTCTCATTTAAGGTCAGGACCAATAGAGGAATTTTGCTGAGAATTCCTCTGCATAGTTGTTTGTGGGGTATGTCAACATTCATGAAAAACATCATATGCCCTCTGCTGAATAAAACAAGATGATGCCATTTTGTGGTAGTTTAGGGGCCATACGATCCCTGTGAGGATGAGGCAACTATGTTTGCTCAATAAGGCTCAAGGTGCCAGGCAGATCTATTCTATGTGAGATTCAACCTGCCTTCACATGGTAAATTGCCTTTTCACAAAAAATAAGCTCGTTTCATCACCACATCCCTGTCTACTGAGGGTGAGTGTCTCACCTCCAAGAAGCTATAACCATGAATTGCTGCCACCCTAGAAAGGAGTAGGCCTCTCTCATTCAGTGCTTTTCGGATCCAGCTTCCAAAATGACATCCAATAAGGATGGACTGTTTTTGAAGACAGTTCTGATTGATCTTCTCCTGTCCTTTCTATCTCTGGAACAGCTGTAAAGGCCTTATATCCAAAGGTACTCTATATTCTTAGAGGTACTTTATCTTACATTCAAAGGCATGCTATCCTGAGTATCCTTTCAAGCTATTGTTAAATAAATTTCTTTTCTGTTAAATATTGGATAGTCTGCAAGTCTCATTCCATTCCAATTCCAAGCCTGAACCCTGGAAGTAGACTGAGTCAGGCCTGAACTACAATACCCTTCCAGAGATGTTTACATTAGGAGAAAAAAAACCCATTTTTAAAATCTTATTTTTATTGATACCTTGTGGTTTTTACATCACTTTTTGGTTTTTGTTTTTAAGCTCTTATTCCAGGCTTCCTCACCTCCTCAAAGGGCTCTGTATACCCTGGGGAAATGGCTCAGACTTCTAACCCCTTTAGTATTGGTGGGAGGTACCTTGTTCTCTAATGACATAGAGGAGATGAAACTAACATAACTATGACAAATGTGTGATTGCTTATTTGGTAGTAATCCTGCATCCCTGGATGAAGGTGAGAGTCCTTAAGAAGGGAACAGTCTTTCAGTAGAAGAGTCTAAAGGGACAAAGACTTGGTATTACCCCCTCTGGGAGGCTCTCAAGGATGTGAAGGCCTTGGCTGGTGGGCTGGGGAATACTGAGAGGTTGGTGATATAAAGTAAATCTTGGCATTGATGCTAGCATTAAGATAGGCTGTATATAAGGGGGTAATGACCTCTTATCTATCTTACCAAAGATGACCCTAACCATGACAAGAATCAGCAGTTGTGTCATTTTCTCTGTGGTTCTGATGTACCTGGTGCTGCTTGTTCTCAGTGTCATTCCATTAGATCTCCTTCACACTGCCCCTGACATAATCATGACAGATCCAGGACATGGTGCTTCTGTGAAGGAGCGGATGAAGTCTTATATTTCTGGTCTTTGTTCTCTATATTGAGCTCCCTGGATATCGCATTCCTTTAGGGGACTGTCATATTGCTTGCTTTCTACTCCTACCCCCTTATCTTTCTGTTTTTGTATTTAAGCTTTTATTCCAGGCTTCTAGGATTCTCAAAGTCAGGGATACTTAGCAATGGCCCTAAGGCCATTTAAGTGCTGAAATGTCTTTTGGAAGATATTTAGGACCTTGTCACCAAGGAGTAGGATGTGATAGCAGCAATATCTAGTAGGGTTACTACCATATAGACTATAGAGAAAAAAAAAAACTATAGTTTTTTTCCTAAAAGGCAAGAAAGCAGTCCTCAAGATTTAAGGAATCCAGGGGGTCAAAGCTCAATTTCCTGGATACGTAGGGCATAAAAAGGCCAGTCCATGAGGAGTCAGTGCCCCTCAGATTTGGTGAATGTCCCACTGCTGTATGAGTCACTGCACTCACTTGACCCGTCAAACCTTGCTGACAAGATGAGTTTCTTTAAAGAGATGAGAGGGGTTACATCTATCTGAACTAGCACTTTATCCTATCCTTTCCAAGCTATTGTTGAGTAAATTTCTTTTCTGTTAAGTACTGGACGGCCTACAAGTCTCATTCCATTCCAATCCCAAGCCTGAACCCTAGAGCTAGACTGAGTCAGGCCTGGACTACAATACCCTTCTAAAGAGGTTTACATTAGGGGGAAACTTTTTTTTCCAGTCTTATTTTTATTGATACCTTGTGGTTTTTATATCACCTTGTTTTATATCACTTTTGAATACAACCATTCTCTCTTCTCATCCCAGCAAATACATAAAAGATTTTAAAAAGAGAAAAAAAGCCGTTAATAAAAAAATAACCAAAACAGCAATTGTATCTGACAATACATACAATATTCTACAACCACTGTACTCCACCTTTGCCCAGATGGGAAGATGAATATTCTTGTCTATTCTGGGACCAAATTTGGTCATCACAATTAGAAGTTTACATTTTTAAAAAACAATCCCGGATAGCTCATAAATTTCTAACTGGTAGCAATAGCAATGTAAAGAAGTGAAGTAGTGGCAGCTAGGTGGCGCAGTGAATAGGGCACCTGCCCTGGAGTCAGAAGGACCCGAGTTCAAATCTGACCCCAGACACTTGACACACATACTAGGTGTGTGACCCTGGGCAAGTCACTTACCCCCAAATGCATTGCTTTCCCCCCTCCAAAAAAAAAGTGAAGTTAAAAAACCATAAGCTGTGAGTATGAAAAGTCCACCCATATGTTAGCATTGCCTAGGAGTCTGTTCACAGAGGCAGCTTTGATAAAACAGCTGTGCTTTGACAACTTCACATACTTAGATATAAGTGAAAGTGACTTCAGAGAGCATATCATATAACCTCCTCATGTTACAGATAGTGAAATGAAGATAAGAGAGGTTAAGTGACTTGTCTGTCAAACATTTAATTAGTGTAGAAGCTGGGATCTGAATCCAAGTTTCCCGAGTAGTCTTTGTCCTTCTTGGTGCTATAATACATTTCCTTTCCTCAACTTCAGAAGCTTTTAAAAGCTCCAATTTTTTCACTATAGTTCTCATCGCATCAGCATCACAAATTCCAGCAGTGAAAAAATGACCGGCAATATCCATGTTTACAGGTCTGTTTGCTAGTTAGGAAATGCTGGTAATTCCAATGATACCACAATGGCTCAAAATATTTTGGAACTCCTCTCTTGGAACTGCCTTAAGAGCTAGTGAATGAGTCATAGAAGAAAATCATTTTCAACGATCAAACTCAAATAGGTCTGTGACCTCCTAAAGTTGGATGTTGCCTCCACTGATGAAGATCACAATCCATCCTTGTATGCCCATCCTGTGTTGTGACTCTTGTTCATGTCTTCCCTAAAGATCAATACCGAGTTTCTATCCAGTGTCCAAGAGCCCTTTTTCCTTCCTTTTAAAATTTCAAGGATACCAGTGGAGATCTCTGAGGGACAGCTAGGTGGTGCAGTGAATAGAGCACTGGGCCTGGAGTCAGGGAGGCCTAAGTTCAAGTCTAGCCTCAGACACTAAGTAGTTGTATATCCCTGGACAAGTCACTTAAACTTTGTCTGCCTTAGTGTCCTCAACTGTGAAACGGGGATAATACTAGCACCTACCTCACAGGGTTGTTGTGAAGATCGCATGAGATAATATTTGTTAAAAGGGGTTTAGTGCAGTGGGTACTATATCAATGTATTTTCCATCCTCCTTTCCCTGTGATTGTGAATTAGTCAGCTGTCGCCCTATAATCAATCCATCTTTTGTTATTACATTTCCCTAATTTTTGACACCTATTAGTCTTTGAAGCTCCTCATTGGTTCTCTGTTGCAGCTTGCTCACATCATCATTTATCTATCTCTCCACTGCAATCTGTATGATATGCATTTTCAATTCTTCAGAATTGAATACTGTTGCTGTTGTTTTTAAATGAATCTATATCCAAGAAGAAGCTTGGCATCATTAAAAGAGTTATAAAGTTTCCTGAAAGTAATCCAACTCACTCTCCTCCTCCTGTTCAACTCTGGGACCAACTTACTGTCTATCTGGCCCAAGTATGT
>CM053584.1:146270919-146287029 GCA_028627135.1 Pseudochirops cupreus | reverse complement strand
CCACTCTAATTTTGAAGGAGTTATTCTCTTCAGAATGCTTTTGAGATTCTTTCTCCATCTGGCAAAGTCAACTTTTTAAGGCGTTCTTCTCCTCATTGGCTTTTTGGGCCTCTTTTGTCATTTGAGTTAATCTATTTTTTAAGGTGTTAATTTCTTCAGTCAGATTGCTGACTCTCTTTTCATGATTTTCTTGCAACATTCTTATTTCTCTTCCCAATTTTTCTTCCATTTCTCTCATTTGGTTTCCAAAATCCTTCTTCAGCTGATCTCTAGCTTTAAGGCAATCTTCATGTTTATTGGAAGCTTTTGGTGGGGGAGCTCTGGCTGCGCTGTCCTCCTCCCGCTCTCTGCCTTGATCCTTCTTTTCCTCAAAGAAGGAATCTAGGGTTTGGTTGCTGTTCTTACTTTGCTTCTTATGCTTATTCTTATTCATGGTTGGTCAGTCTGTGATTTTTTTTTTTTAATCTCTGTGGAGCTCTGCTTCCAGAGGGGAAAGCTCTGTCCCAAATCGCTGGGGTTTTCCTAGCTGCCGGAGCTCTTAGGAGGCTGCTGGGTCCCTTTCCCACTCTGGCTCACTGAAAAAAAACAAACCACAGGACCAAAGCCCAAGACCACAATCTGGATCCAGGCCACTCAACTCGAGAGCACCTGGCCTCTGAACAATCGCTTGGTCCCCCTGCAGTCTGCAGGCCAAGAGCTCTGAAACAGCAGTGCGGAGGCGGGTACAAGACCTCCAGTTCTGCAGCCTCGTTGCCCTGGAGGCGTTTTGGCCGGACCTGCTTTTCTCTCCTGATTTCACCAAGCTCCACTAACCCAATTCTGGATGCTACCGCCAATCCGCTCACCCAAAGCTCCAGCTGGGGCTCGGCTCCTCTCATCCAGCCACCTCATTTCAGGCTAGGCAGGTTTTGGCTCACAGGGCTGATATGGTTCTTCCTAGACGAGCTGACTTTAGTGGAAAATATATTTGTGTGCGTTTTGGAGTTCTAGAATTAGTTTAGAGTCATATTTTATGGGTATTTTGGGGTGGCTATGTGAGAGCTGCATTATGTTGCTGCTCCTACGCCTCTATCGGTATTTAATTCTTTATATTTATTTTGTAGTTCCAAGTTGCAGTGCTCACTTGAAACTCACTCTTTCAGAGTAAGAATGGCTATATGTCAGCTTCTGAGTAGTGTCCTGGAGGAATTAGGGGTATCTTTCTTTAAGGTTTTTAGGCCTAGCCCCCATTATGGTGTAGTTCTCCTCCCACTCCCCCCCACCACTGATAGCTGTTAGCAATCAACTCTCTAGTTCTCTTTAGCCAATTAATATCAATTAGTTTATATAAAGGGGTATTTCCTCCATATCTATAGGAAAAATAGGATAACAAATATCCTCCTACACCTAGGGACATGCTCTCCCTTCTCCCATGTCAGTCCTTAGGTACAATGGATTTAGACTTATCCCAGTTTCTACATAGCAGTGATCTTACCAATTTAACGTCTAAATGCAGCATTACTGCTAAATGAGTCTGAGTCTCAACTCTTGATGGGCTGGGTCCCTGAGGTAATTTCTCAGGGCCTTGATGTTGGACTGGATGGCCACAAAACCCAGATTAGATTCAACTCCCAGAGCTTCTGGTGGCTCACTTTCCTGACCATTCAAAGTTCACAAGTTTATAGCCTTCTCCAACTTCCTTCACCTAAAAGCAGGAAGAATAGACGCAACAACAACAAAAGCAACAAGAGGGCCATGCACTTAGCCATGGACCACACTGTGATGATAACAGTGAGAAGATAAAGTCCTGGGGCTCCTGCCCTGTTGAGAGCTCCACCTTGAATTTCACTTGAATGAGTATTCCATTTTTTTTGAAAAAGTAGGCATTTTCACAATAAGTCAGACCAATGGATAGGCCCTGGTTTATTTTTTTAAATTTATTTTTTTTCGTTCTTTACTTTTTGGAGGACAATTGGGGTTAAGTGACTTGCCCAACATCACATGGCTAGTTTTTGTGTTAAGTGTCTGAGGTCAGTTTTGAACTCAGGTCCTCCTGACTCCAGGGCCTGTGCTCTATTCACTGCACCACCTAGTTGCCCCCAGGCCCTAGTTTACTAGTGTCTTTTGAATACATTCCAGTTCTGAATCCATAGCCCATCAAAAAAGCTCTTGACCAGAACCAGTTGCAGAATGTCTGAGCACATTTTGAGGTCCAAGGTTTAAACAGTCAAGCACAGTGCTCATGTTCATTAGAACTGGGCTCTTTGGCTGAGCCCCATTACGTGTCTTACATTACATTATATGTCTTTGCTGTCTCCCCCATTCAACTTTAATCTTCTTGAAAGCAATGATCTTTTCACTTACTGTATTTGAATCCCCCGTGCTCAGCACCATTAAGGGCACATAGCAGGCCCTTAATAAATGCTTATTGATTGATTGATTAATAATAGCCTCCATTTCCTTGACCCTTTGCTTTTCTAAGAACAGTTTTGTTTGCTGTTTCATCTCTCACCTGATCCTCTGTAGGATTCTGCCTTCCAATATATATATCTGCCACATTGCTCCTTTGCTTTGCTCTCATGTCTTCACCTAAGAAGATATTCTTGGAGTGATTAAGATTAAACCCTTTTTTGCAAAAGTACTGTGTTCCTCCATCTCTATTAGTATTTGCCTCACCTTGGCTAATTGTGGTGGACTCAATGTGGAAATAGAGTTCAAGGTTGTATATTAGATCTCTGCAGGTTTGCTTTCCTGGGTACTGCTTCATCTCTCTGTAATAGTCTCTCATCCCCTTCCCTTTCTTCCTTTTCGCAAAGAAGATGAGAAAAAGAATTAATCTAGTTAATACTGATAGTCTGTAATTGAAGTGATCTGTTCTTACTCCTCTGCCCTTCTTCTCATCACCAGGCCCAGACCCCAATATCTAGTTCTTACACATTCTCTCTTTTAAATTATCCCTTTATAGACTTAAATGAACTGATGCTGAGTGAAATTAGCTGAAGCAGAACATTGTTCACAGTAACAGCAACATTGTGCGATGGTCAACTATGATAGATTTAGCTTTTCTCAGTAATACAATAATCTATGACAATTCTGAAAGACTCATGTTGGAAAATGCTATATGTATCTAGAGAAAGAACTATAGAGTCTGAATGTAGTTTGAAACATACTATTTTCACTTTTTATGGTTTTCCTTTTTTGTTCTGTTTCTTCTTTCACAAAATGACTACTATGGAAATGTTTACATGATTGCACATGTATAATCTATATCAGATTGCTTGCCATCTTGGGGAAGGGGGTTGGGAGGGAGAGAGCAAGAAAAATTTGAAAAAATCTTATAAAAATTAATGTTTGAAATATCTCTACATGTAATTGGAAAAAATAAAATACTATTTACAAAAAAAAGCTGTTCCTTTATAATAATCTACCTTCCAAAGTTGAAGTTTGATTTGCTTATGATTACTTCCTCCCTGACTCTACTTTCCTTTTTAAACTCTCCTCTCCCCTACATCTTTCAGTTTCCCCACTGAGTTTAATATATTCCTTCACCAGACTCTGTGTGTGTGTGTTTTGGGAGGAGAAATAGAGAGATAGAGAAAGGAAAGACAGAAAAAAGAAGAGACAGAGAAAGACACTGAGACAGAGAGGGAGGGAGAGAGAGAGAGAGAAGACAGAGAGACAGAATGACAAATAGAGAGAATGAAAGATCAGGTCTGTAGTACAGAAAAAAAGTTAACATTCGGGGTATAGATTGGTAGTCATCTGCATAAAGAAGGTAAATGAAACATAGAAGTCTATGAGAAAAACACTGATAAGATTGGTCCAAGCCCATTCAGACAGTCAGAACATTTTAGGAGAAATTAAGTTTCATGGTTTGAAAGTACAAATATTAGTATTCCTGTGCAGAGCCAAGGGGAAAGTGAAATGTCTATCTAAAAGTCCCTCAAAATTTTTCATATTTTGATGAAAACAAAGATATCAATAAAATTTTTAAATGAAAAAACTAGTAAAAACAATCATGGTGTCCATTTGTAAGGACCTATGGATGGACACATAGTAGATTCTTTTTAAAAAGTGTTGTCAATTGATTTATTAACCTCCCAAGAGAGGATTATAAAAGGTTATAAGTTATTGCATCATCTTTAAGTTTGATTAATGAATACTTTTACTGATGATGATGATGACCTAATTTAGAATTGTAATAAATTCAGATAAGGTTGTAGTCTTCCCACCCCCTGTTATGACTGTCAGTGATGATAATATGTGTACTTTCAAATCATGAAACTCAATTTCTCTTAAAATGTTCTACAACAATTCTTTTATTGTTAAAGAGAAGACTTAGTAAATAGAGCAAGAAAGAATGGAATTTGTCATCTGGGGAATGAATGGCTGAACAAATTTCATGAATGTAATAGTATATTACTGTACTGCAAGGAAAGAAGAACCTGAGAAGTTCAGAGAAATATAGGATGACTGGTATGAAGCAATGCAGAAGGAAGATAGCTGTACTATATATATACATATATATAGTGCTTACAATATTATAAATGAAAGTTGCATGAAAAGCAACAGAATTCAGGTCCAATACAAGGTCAAAGTTTGTTCCAGAGATAGTTAAAAGCTAATGGTAACCTCTCAGAGCAGAAAATTACTTTTGCTGTTATTTCCACCTGCTATGATTATACAGTTTTGCTTAACTGTCTTTTTAAGAGAAAGTACTTGGGGGGGGGAGGTGTTTATTTGGAAATAATTATGTCAAAACAAAATGTACCCAAAAAATTAGCGCTCAGAACACTGTGGGGGAGGGGGAGGAAGGGAGAGAGGCACTGAGTTGGAAAAATACAAGCAGATTGAAGAAGGCCTGGAAACTTTGGGTAGCAACATAGAAGTCCCTGACCTGAGTCCCACCCTATTGCTCTCAAAAGAATTTGGTGATGTAATAACACAAAGTATTTCTTTAAGAGCCAGAGATCATCCTCTGGTTTTCTCCATCCCTTTGGCACAATATAAATCCATAAGAATCAGCAGCTAAGATTAGAAGTTTTATCTGTTTTTTTTCTCTTTCTGGAATTTTTTGTAAACCATTGCTCCTGCTTAGATGAATCACCAATCGTGACTCATTTGGCAAGTATTTGACACTGTGCTAGGCACTGTGGGAGAGTCAGCAAAGTATATGACATGATCACTGATCTCCAGGAATTGAGAAGTTTTAAAATATACTCATAACTACCCTCTAAGACAATAAATTCATTCATTTAATAAACATACCAACTGCTGTGCTAGGCACCCTGAAGAATAAAAAGATGAATGAGAGGTGTCTGTTCTCAAGGAGCTTTGATCTAATAAGTGAAGAAATAACTGTAATAATGTAAAGTAGAATGTCATGAGCCATAAATTCAGATGAGAGAGAAACTACTTTTGGATGGGACAACAAGGAAAAGTTAAGGATGGATGCAGATTTTGATAAGTGAAGAAGGAAGACAAGGCCCATGCTTTTTGTGTGGGGGGTGGAGAGTGAGAATAACGTGAACAGGAAAGGCAGCATAGTGTTCAGCAATAGATAAGGGGAAGTAAGGTCAATAAATTGGGCTAAACTGTGGAGAACTTTTCATGTTTTTCTAAGAAGTTTAGACTTTACTTCATAGGGAGCTTTTGAAGTTGTTGAGTATTGGTCAAAGTTCCACTTTATTTTTAAAAATTTCTTTTTCTTTTTTTCTTTAAATTTATTTAATTTTAGTTTTCAACATTCACTTCCATAAGCTTTTGAGTTTTAAATTTTCTCCTTCCCCTTCCCCGACTCCACAAGACAGTGTGCACTTTATCAATCAATATAAGCATTTATTAAGCGTCTCCTTTATGCCAGGCACCTTGCTAAACACTGGGGGAACAAAAGGAGGCAAAAGACAGTGCTTCCCTTCTAGGGGTTCACAGTCTAATGGTGGGGGGGGGAGTAAGGGAAGAGAGCAATCAAACAAGCTACATAAAGAATAAATCAGAAATAGTTAAAAGACGGAAGGCACTAGAATTAAGAGTAGTTGGGGGGGGGGGGGTAGGCAACTAGGTGGTGCAGTGAATAGAGAACCGACCATGGAGTCAGAAGGACTTGAGTTCAGATATGGCCTCAGACACTTGACACTTACTAACTGTGTGACCTTGGGCAAGTCACTTAAGCCCAATTGTCTTGCCTTCCACCTCAAAAAAAAAAAATCAAAAAATTAAGAGTAGTTGGGAAAGGTTTCCTGTAGATGAGATTTTGGTAGGGACTTAAAGGAAGTCGGAGAAAGCAGTAGGTAGAGAAAAGGAGGGAGAACATTCCAGGCATGGGGACAGCTGGAGAAAATGATCATAGCAGAGAGATTGAGTGTCTTGTTCATGGAACAGCCAGAAGGTTAGTGTCATTGGATCAGAGTACCTGCTGGGGAATAAAGCGCAAGAATAATGGAAAGGTAGGAGGGGGCTAGTTATGAAGGGCTTTATATGCCCAACAGAGGATTTTGTGTGGAACCATGGAGACAATAGGGAGCCACTAGAGCAGCAGTTCTCAACCTGTGCGTTATGTTCAATTTGTAACAATGAAAATACATCCTGCATATCAGATATTTCCATTACGATTCATAACAGTAGCAAAATTACAGTTATGAAGTAGCAACGAAAATAATTTTATGGCTGGGGGTCACTACAATATGAGGAACTGTATTAAAGGGTGGAAGCATTAGGAAGGTCTAGAACCATCAGCAGGCTATTGCAATAGCCCAGGCAAGAGATGGTGAGGGTTTGTATTAGTTGATGACAGTGTCAGAGGAGACAAGGGGGTATATTGGAGATAGGTTGCAAAGGTGAAATGAAGAGACCTTAGCAACAGTTTGGAGTGGTGTGGGAGTGGTGAGAGACAATGAGGAATCTAGGATGACTAGATTGTGAGTCTGAAGGAGTGGGAGAATGGTGTTGCCCTTTACAGTAATAGGGAAGGTAGGAGGGGGAAGATTTTTAAGGGGAAAAGATAATGAGTTTGGTTTTGAACATGTGTAGTTTAAGATGTCTACTGGACATATTGTTGGAGATGTCTGAAAAGCAGTTGGAGATTTGAGATTGGAGGTCAGCAAAGAGGTTGGGTTAGATTTGAGAACTGTTAACATAGAAATGGTTATTAAATTGGTGTGAGCTGATTTTTTTTTGTTTCCATCTTCTTTTTCTTTTTAAAAAAATTTTTATTTTCACATTCGTCATGTTGTAAAGAATTAAAACCAGTGGGAGGAATCACATGAAAGAAAAGCAAAACAAAACAATAACAACAAAAAAAGAGAGAGCAAATAGTATACAACAATCTGCATTCAGAATACATAGTTCTTTCTCTGGATGTGGATAGCATTTGTCATTAGAGAGCTGTCTTAGATCCTTGCATTGCTGAGAAGACCCAAGTCTATGAAAGTTAGGCATCACACATTGTGGCTGTTACTGTGTACAATGTTCTCCTGGTTCTGCTCACTTCACTCAGCATCAGTTCATATAAGTCTTTCCATGTTTTTCTGAAGTCTGTGTGCTCATCATTTCTCATAGCACAATAATAGTTTCCATTACATTCATATACCACAACTCATTCAGCCATTCCCTAATTGATGGGGGCATCCCCTCAATTTCCAATTCTTTGCCACCACAAAAAGAGCTGCTATAAATATTTTTCTCCATGTGGGTCCTTTCCCCATTTTTTATGATCCCTTTGGGATACAGACCTACAAGTGGTATTGCTGGATCAAAAGGTATGCTCAGCTTTATAGCCCCTTGGGCATAACTCCAAATTGTTCTCTAGAATGGTTGGATCCATTTGCAACTCCACCAACAATGCGTTAGACAATGCGTTAGAGTTCCAATTTTCTCACATCTTCTCCAACATTTATCATTTTCCTGTTTTGTCACATTAGCCAATCTGACGGGTTTGATGTGGTATCTCAGGTTGTTTTGATTTGTATTTCTCTAATCAATAGTGATTTAGAGCATTTTTTCATATGACTATAGATAGCTTTAATTACTTCCTCTGAAAACTGCCTGTTCATATCCTTTGACCATTTATCAATTGAGGAATGTTTCCATCTTTACTGGGCATGAATGCAAAATCATTCTTTAGGAACATTAATCTGGCAGACCTACTTAGCACAGTTCTCAGAACGAAAGCTCTTAAGGGCATAAGTACTCTAGGCACTTAAATATTTTTAGCTCTTGTGGTAGTAGATGTAGTAATAGTTTAATGATGCATAGATAGCTGCTTTAATGGGGTTATGGATATGGATTGAACTTGTGATTTTATTGGCATTGGAACTCTGGGGTGAGGAAACTCCCTCCATCATTGCAGATCAGTACATCTTCTGCAATTAGAGAATTGCCCAGAGCACTGAGAGGTTTAATGATTTGTCCAGGGTCACACAGCCAGTATGTCAAGGGAAAGATTTGAACCTACAAGTCTTTGATAACAGCTCCATTATAAAGAGCTTACCATGGGAAGGAGATGAAGTGGGTAGTGGGTGGGATAAAGGACTTGAATGAATGGATGGATGGATGGATGAATGAATGAATGAAATTTAACCCCATCCCAAAGCTGGTTGGTATGGGACTGTCTCCTCATTGGTAGAGAAGAAAACCCTGCCCTTCATGAGGGCTGGGGCAAAGGTAAAGATAGGCAAGAGCTTCCCTTCCCAGAAAGTCCTCATTGGGTCCTTTTTAGGACTCTCCAAACAAGACTCCCACTTTGGGGACTCTACAAGCAGTAGTTCCCCTTCTTCAGTCGAAAGTCAGGGTGAGCTGGTTTCCAGCGCCTAGAGAGAATATGGAAGAAACCAGCCCCACATCAGGTTGCTGAAGGAAAAGATTCTGGGAAGATATGAAGAGTGTATTTTCTTCATTATGTCCCTGTTCTCAGCTTGCTACTCTAGAGACTTCAGGGAAGTTTTCCCTTGGGTGAAATTCAGGATCCTGTTTTTTGGTTGAGCTATTTTCCTTCCAATCACTCTCTATTGTCTGGTATCCCATGTATATACCTTCTCTAATTTCTGTTTTGATGCTGATTTGGATAAATGGATTTCTTTGTTCTTTGCTATGTGTTCATTGTATGAAACTGGTATTAGCCGGGCAAGGGTCAAGTCTGAGATATAGAGTTTGGGGGGTGAGGACTACTTCCCCCTCTCCCTCCATAACAAATGCAATCAAATCCACTAGCCAAACAATATTTAGGGAGCAGGTAGACATATTTCTAGTACTCCCTCTCTCCGAGGAGAGCAGAGTGGTGGCCTGGGGTCTCAACTTCCTGCTTCCCTTCCTGTAAGCACTGAAAATCTCCCTTGGAGAAGGGGGTGGTGTGGGGAGTAAAGGCGAGAAATAGCTAATCTGTCTTTCCAGCCACACACAAGGATAGCCATTGACCTCCCGGCCCCTCTACACACGTGGGCCCCTCTAGTCATATCTGTCCTAAAGCATTTATTAAGCTCTTACTAGGTGCAAAGCACTGGGGATATAAACAGAAAAGTAATAAGCCAGTCCCTGTTCTTTAAGAGCTCACATTCTAATATCATATCACGTGTATAGAGTGAAAATGGAAATTTAGTGACTGGGGTCTTCCCTAAGTTGTAAACTTTCGTCCTCTGCAGGACCTGCCCGTCCTGCTTCACGTGGTCCACTCTCCCAAGGAGGAAGTGGGGGCTCACGCGCCAGGGCCCGGTATCCGCGGTTCACCGAGCACAAAGTAAGTACACGCCAAGGACCGCCGGCGCCCAAAAAGAGGCCTGCGAAGCCAGCCCCGTATACGCAGGCGCAGACAGGCTGCGCCTGCGGTCCTGAGCAAGCGCAGGAAGAAGTGCTGTGCAGGGGGCGGGGGCGAGGCGGCTAGCAGTGCGCATGCGTCGTAGCTGCTGGGTTCGCTAGCCTGGGGATGGAAGATGAGTGAGTAAACAAGTCCGGGGGCCGGACGAGTGGGGCTCTGCGGGAGGGGGGGGGGGCGGAGGAGCCTGTCTGCTGAGGCCGTGGAGCGGGGGGTGAAGAGAGGGTGGGGACGTGGGACGAGGGTGACAGCCTGCCTGGCCGCGTTTGTGGGGAGGCCCCTTCGTTCCGGGCTGTGAGGGAGGAAGGAAGATCGCGCGAGTGGAAAGGGGAAAAAAATCCCTTGGGCTCGAGAGGAGGAGGTGTCTGGCGTCTAGGAGCACCTTCGTGGGGGGATGGGCTAGTGGAGGCGGGGCGCGCGAGGTGAGGGTGGGGGAGGACGTGTCCGAGAAGGGAGAATGGAGGGGAGGTGTTGAGAGTTCACGGGGGCGGAGGGGGGGGAAATGGGCGGGGCGCGCCAGGTGCAAGTAGGTGACCAGCCACTGGGGCATCCCTTGGAAGGGGAGGTGGCTTCTATGAGGGTTGCCTTGGGTTTTGCAAGGTAAGGTAACTTTGGGAGAGAATCCTTGTGGAGCGAGCAAGAGGGGAAAAGTGGGATGTATGGGGAAATGGGTGTTCCTTTAGGGGATAAAGTATTCTCTGAGGAGCATTCCACTTTGCAGGTTGTGGTGTATAACAGTAAAAGAGTATGCTGGGAATGGGTGTCTGTGTTTAGGCTTTGAATGAAAGTACCTGAAATCGTTAATGGATTTGTGTACCTATGTGAACCCCTTCCCTCCGGTTGAATTACGACCACCTTATTTTAGGTCCTGCTTATCTCTTGCCCATTTTGCGAACCTATATTAAGTGATTTGCGCAGGATCACACAGCTGAGGCCAGATTGCCAGAGTGTTTGAGGCCATATTTGAACTCAGGTTTTCCTGACCGCAGAGCCAGCACTCTATCTTAAGTGGTGTCTCTTCCTCAACAAATTGTACATACTGTGTAACAGGTGAGAGAAGCAATTTGGTTTATAGAGCAGCAGCCTTGGTGTCAGGAAGACTTGGTCAGGCCCTGCCTCTGACAGTTTGCTGGCCCATCATAGGCAAGTTCCCTTGATAAACCTCTGTATCCGGAAGAGGAGCTGATGTATATTGGTGGAAGGATCTTTTGTTGTGTGAATTTGCTGTACAAATGAAATAATAATTGCAAGTGAAAATTATAGTTGTGGATCTTTCCTGCCACCTACACCAAGAATATACATAGCACTCTTCTAGGCATTGAAGATACAGAGATGTGAAATGACAAACAATTCTTGCTCTCAAGAAGCTTCTGTTACATACTAAGGTACACAATATGTAGATATATAAGTAGGGGAGAACCTTGAATAACTCTAAGGCTTAGTACCTCTCCTCTACATAGCTATCAATATAATCATCCTAAAGCACAGATCATTCTTCTGTTCAAGAATGTTCCTGATGCCTCTTGGATAAAATGCACACTCTTAATCCTTGTGTTTAATTTCCTCCACTATCTGACTTGTCTACTTTTCCAGCCACATTTCATCTACTGTACATTAGAGCTAAATTGGGCTATTACTACCAGCTTCCCAAACTCAACATTTCATCTTCTACTATTGTGTATTCTCACAAACTGTGCCCAATTCCTGGATTGTGATTGTTCCTATACTGTGCCACTCAGAAGCATCCTTTTCCTTCGTGGTCCATATGAGGTTGCATAGCCTATATAGAAGCCTTCCCTGATTCCCCCAAATTGTTGTTATTCCTCTCCTCTTTAAATTATGTTTATATATTATATTCCCTAGTAGAATGGTTTTTGGGGTTTTTTTTGCCTTTTGGAGGGCAGTTGGGGTTAAGTGACTTGCCCAAGGTCACAAGGCTAGTAAATGTTAAGTGTCTGAGGTCAAATTTGAACTCAGGTCTTCCTGACTCCAGGGCTGGTGCTCTATTCACTGTGCCACCTAGCTGCCCCTCCCAATAGAATGCTGACTGAGAGCAGGGACTATTTTACTTTTTTCTTTATAGTCAGTCAATAGACATATATTAAAGCATGTTATGAGTTGGCACTGTGCCAAGAGCACTATGTATCTGGGGATACAAAGAAGGGCTAAATAGGGTCCTTAGCAACAGGTAGTAACTATTGACATAGGAGATATATACACTGTAACTGCAACATAATCCCAGGAGGAAAGTACTGAGGGCACCCAGAAAGGCTTTCTGAAGATAGTATTTGAGTTTAATCTTGAAGGAAGCCAAGAGACAGAGATGAGGAGGGGAGAACATTCCAGACATGGAGGACAGTTTCCGCCTCCAGGGAGGAGGCACAGATTTGGAGGTGGCCTGTTGTATTTAAGGAATAGCAAATAGGCCGGTATAACTGGATTACAGAATTCGTGGAGAGAAGCAAAGTTTAAAAAAAAAAAGAAAAGGAAAGGAAAAGACTGGCAAAGTAGGAAGGGACAGATTGTGAAGGGCTTTAAATGCCAGATAGAGGATTTTATTGGGGGAAAGGGGTGGTTACATGGTCAAACATGCGCTTTAAGAAAATCACTTTGGCAGCTACCTGGAAGATGGGTTGTAATGGTGAGGAACTTGAGATAGCAAAACCCACCAGAAAGCTGTTGTGCTGGTGTGTCTTGAGATGATAATGGTATGTATATTGCCAGTGGCGAGCACATTGCCTTGTGCGTAACAAGAACCGAACGTTTATTGTAGTAGGAGGGTAGATGAGCCCCTTCCTCAGAGAACTGGGTCAGCAATGATTGATTGTAATGGTATGTCCCTTTCCCTAGATTTACTTAGAGAGTCTCTCCTTGCTAGTAAAGTTATACTTTTCCAGGGCTTTAGATGACAAAGGGAAAGATTCTCTGTCAGTTTTCTAATCCTTTTGAAAAGTACTGTGGTCTGAGGCCTTTGCAAGAATTCTTCCCATTTCAAACCCTAGAAATTATGATGGTGGCACTAGAGGGAGTCCTTATACATGGGAGGATGTATTTATATTTGGAGTGGAGGCTCTTAACATCCAGGAATGTGCTGTGTACAGAAATATTATCTTGTTACTGTCAAATCCTGTGCTAGACACCTTTATGAATGGTGTCAGGGAGCAAGCCTTTGCTATTCTCATCTAAAACAAAGGGGCCAAACTAGATAGAATAGCATTTTAGAGCCAAAAGGAAGAATGCTGAATCTCATCCTTTTATTCTACAGATGAGGAAACTGAGACTCAGAGGTGAAGTGTTATGCCTAGTCATACGGTTCATTAGTATCTGAGCTGGAGTTGGAGCATACCTATCCTGGCTCCTCTTTTAGTGTGCTTAGGTGGCCACCAAGATCCCTTTCAGCCCTAAAATTTTGTGATATTTTGAATTTAAAATTGTCCCTCTGTTTTTGGGGGAGGGGCAAGGGGCTTGTATTCTTGTAACTGTTGTGTCTTTTAAAACAGCTAGAAAATTCAATCCAGTAAATAGTAAGTGTCTACCACGTGTCAGATACTGAGCGCTGGAGTTACAAATAATAAAAAGAAAAATATCGATGCCCACAATGAATTTACAATGTAAAGGGAAATGACCAGGTAACTATTGCTAGCATTAATGTAACACCTTAAGGTTTATAAAGTGCTTTGCACATGTTCTGTTATCTGAAGATGGAGAATGAGGAAACTCCAGTCAGACCCGTTTCCTCTGGTTTAACAGCACCACTGAGCCTAAATTTTGTGCTGTGTTTCCTACGTAAATTTAGAAAATCCAGCTCTAGAAGCTGAATGAATGAATATATTAATGAAAAGCATTTATTAGGCATTTACTGTGTAGAGAAAAGCAAGGCAGTCCCTCTCTTCAAGGAGCTTACGGTGGGTTTTTTTTGCCTTTTTTGGGGGGAGAGCAATTGGGGTTAAGTGACTTGCCCAAGGTAACACGGCTAGTTTGTGTGTGTGTGTTAAGTGTCTGAGGTCACATTTGAACTCAGGTCCTCCTGACTCCAGGGCTGGTACTCTATTCACTGTGCCACCTACCAGCCCCAGGAATTTACATTCTAATGGGGGAACCCACACTGGTTCTGGGAAGTCATCGATGGTAAATGGGAAAAAATAGGGTAGTCCATTGATCTTCCCTTTCCATTTCTTGGGGGAAAGGGTGGGGGGATATGATAATGATGATGATGATAATGATGATGATGAAAATGATCACCTGTGATACTAGGGAGTGCAGGGAGGAGAGGCTTAGCTCTCCCAGGCATAGTTTTTGGCTCCAGTTTGGAGGGTAGAGCAACAGCAGCAGCAGTGATATTGAGAGACAGAGGAAGGAAAAGGGGCCATGGACTAAAACTGCCCCAAGGATTGGATTCTCTTTATATGGAGGTCTCACCAAGAAAATGGCACTTTGGACCTGATGAAAAAAAAATCTGAGCATTCTGCCTTTTCTCTGTTAATAGTTGGATTTTTAATGTGTTAGCCTTAGATTTAGAGTTTCACTTAGAAGGTAGTTTAGGATTAGTGAATTTATTTGCTATAATCTCTGGCACATCTGAATTACTTTGCTTGATAAACTTACTAATAAAACTCTTTGTTCATTGAATACTAATGGACACTCAGTAAATATTAAACTTTGTACTAAATATCATTTGGTACCCACCAAGATGTCCCTACTCTTGTCATCTGAACTTTTGTGTCTGATGTCAATCCTATTTTAAATTTATTATCTTTATTTCAGGTGTAGGAGTGTTTAGTGCATGTGGCATGCTATAATTTCTTTACAAAGCACGTTAAGATTTGCAGATCTCTTTCATCACCACAGTTGTGTGATATAGGTGATGTCTATATTGTTGTCTCCTTTTACGGATGAGGAAAAGGAAGCACAGACAATTGTAAGCATTAAGTAGTAATGCCTCCATTACTCCATCCTTCGTTTTAGTAGAGCATTATTTTGTGTTTAGAGGTCACAAGCTTAAGTTTTGAGATACACTTGTATAGTACCTTTATTACATATGATTTCAGAAGGAGAAGATGATATAAAGATTCATCTATCAGCGTGTGGGACAATTAATTTTAAAGATTTTTTGGACACATAGCCACAGAGTTGGTTGTAACTGGAACACTGTAACTGGTGATTGCTACAAACATAGTTTAATTCTGTGTGATATTAGAGCTCTTTGCAGTTACAACTTGTCCCCTGTGGCTCATGTCTCTTTGGTTCAAAAAAGATCCATGACACAGAGCTCTGAAGCTCTCCCAAGAAATGAAGAAGGAAGAATGAGATGGAAAATTTTTTAAAAGTCTAACTGTACAAACTGCCCCCCAATCTTAGCTTGATAAGTAATAAAACTACTTAAACAAAAAAAAAAGTAGTAACATCATCAAGCTGCTCCTAAAGCCAAAAAAGATATTCCTACAGAGGATATGTTTTAAAAGTTTAAAAAAAAAACAAAACCTACTCCGTTTTGAAACTTGTATCCGTTGTCATGAGTTGTGAAATTGTATACTATTGCTTTCTAACTATGCCCCCAAACAATTTCAAGAAGTCTTTCTCTAATTCTGGGCTAGTCAGACTCCTTTTGAGATTTAGCCTGTGGCTGGAAAGTCATGAGTTTTTACAAGTTGGGAAATGAAAGCTTTCTTTTTCCTATAAAGAGTTACATTGTAGATAGAATTAGAACGATTGGTCTTCTTATTAGCATTTCTAATTTGCATTTCACCTGTCATTGTACAAGGTAGAATCACCTTTAGGTTTTTAACAGTAAAATTAAATGTTTCTTGAAAACCTTGGCTAGAAATAACACAAAGACTTCTGTTTAAGATTCCTTATTGACCATAATCACTGTGTTTTGGAGGTTATTTTTCATTTGATAAGTGAACATTGGCAATATAGGAGTAAAATTTATTTATAAAAACTTATAAGACAGACACTCAGCTGGAATGCCAGATATTTTTTGCAAGTCTATATGACTAAAATATATGTTCTAATTGAAATATGAAGTGCTACTTCTGTACCTATTTCTCTTAGGCCTAACCTAGTGAACAGTTTGGGAGTTTTGGTCTTTTTTTTTAACCTTGACTAAGGTGATAGCTTTTTGTTCTGGCTTTTTTTCTAACTGTTTTTCGTTATTAAGTCTATTTGTTCCAAGCACATATCTGAGTATATGTATAAATGAATCCATAGAGGGCATAAGATCAATTGAATAGAAAGGGATAATATTCCAAATGCTGAAATTGTGAGGAGAGAGGATTAGATTGAGAGGAGACAGGGAGAGTCAGAATGGGGTTGAGCATCTCATG
>CM053584.1:146246534-146270419 GCA_028627135.1 Pseudochirops cupreus | reverse complement strand
ACAACTTAAAAATTATTGGACTACCAGAAAGCCATGATCAAAAAAAGAACTTAGAAAGCATCCTTCAAGAAATTCTCAAGGAAAATTGCCCGGATATTCTAGAACCAGAGGGCAAAATAGAACTTGAAAGAAGAATTAAATACCAAGTAAAGAAATAAATACAAGGTAATTTGAGAAGCAGTGAGACAGTACTAGCAATTGAGGGGATCAAGGAAGGCTTAAGGTAGAAGGTAAGCTTCTTGAGCTTGAATAAAAGAGAGGAATTCTATGAGGGAGAGGTGAGAAGGGAGGGCATTATAGGCATGAAGGACAGACAGTATAAAGATGTGGAGATGCCAAGGCAACTGCATGTGAGGAACAAAGAGAAAGCCAGTTTGATTGTATCACAGAGTACAGGAAGGGAAGTAATATACAACGGAGTTGGAAAGATAGGCTGGCGCCGGGTTATAAAGGGCTTTAAAGAGAAGAGCTTATATTTTATTCTAGAGACAACAGGAAGCTACTGGGGTTGACTAACTAGGAGCATAACATGATTGGATCCTCACCTGAGGAAAATCACTTTGACAACAGTGTGAAGTTTGGATTTAACTGTGGAAAATACAGTTTAAGAACCTCACCATCAGGATAGAACCAGAGAAACAGATCTGTCTTTAGTTACAATTTTTGATTATGTGACTATACATGTTTTAGATATTAGGGGGAACAAAATGCAATTTCAGTTCTTCAGAAGATGAAGTCAACAAACACTAATTGAGAAACAGAGATGGGGCTGGAGAAGGAAGTTATGCTGGAACCCCAAAATGGTAAGCATGTTCTCATCATCAATTGTTCATGGTTTCATCCCATTTTCATTTATAGGATCCAATACAAATGCGATAGTGAATATTGAGAAGGAAATAGAGAATGCAATATCATCCTGGACAGCAAATCTGAAGTCACAGTCACATTTCAATCATTGTGTTAGACATATATGAGGAAAATACCTTTCATAGAATACGCAAAGGTTGGGACTTGGTGATAAAGATTACCTATCAACTACCTATCATCATGAGCTTGAAGTTTTCTAAGGAAGTTGTTCATGTGAACAAAAAGGTAGATACCAAGGCTCTGGTATGAACAGACCAACTAACTCCCACTGAAATGTTAGCACCGACTAGAACCAATTCTAGTCCATTCAACATACTAACAGGATATAGCATGCAACAAGCTAGGATCCACTGTGGATACACTTTACCTGTCCATAGATCTATCAGACAATAGTAGCAAGTGATGGCAGTTAGCATCATGAAAGCATTGTCTCTTCAAACTCTGGAGTGGATCTTGAGTTATCTGACTTTGGTGATTCCTAAGTACCAAAAGAACAAAAGGGTCAGCTGAGACAGAAGCTTAACACGAGGACTGGTAGGATCATGAGTACCAGCAGGAGGTGGGATGTACCCAAGGAGCAATCTACAGAATACAACTCAATCTGTTCTGGAAATAATCTAGCAAGATTTCATTATCTATGATAATGAAACTATTTGATAAAGTATTTGAAAACGTTTCTGGTCAAAATGGCATCATCATAGAGCCCAGTAGTCTTTATATATCAACTATAATAGTGGTATGGAAGATGAATAGATAGATACAAATGTGTTGGAGGGGCCAAGGGAAAGCAGGCACATTAATGGATTGTTGATGGAGTTGCAAACTGGCCTAGTCTTTCTGGAAAATAATTTGGAACTATGCTCCAAAAGCTAATAACTTCTGCATAGTGTTTGACCTAGTTATACTACTACTATGACTATATCCCAAGGAGATCAAAGATTAAAAAAAACCTCATGACAATAAAATTATTTATAGCAGCTCTCTTTGTAGTGGCAAAGAACTGAAAACTTAGGGCCTGCCCATCAATTGGGGACTGGCTGAACAATTATGGTATGAGAATATTATGGAATACTATTATGTTATAAGAAATGATGAAAGGGACTGTTTTAGACGAACCTGAGAAAACATATTTGAGCTGATGCAGAATTAGGCATAACCAGGATAATGATTTATATAATAACAACAACATCATAATAAACAAATAACTTAGAAAGACTTAAAAACTCTTATCAATGCAATGATTATTATGATTCCAGAGGACCAACAGTGCAGCATGTTATCCACCTCCTGACAGAAAAGTGACAGATTAATATACAGAATGAGACACATTTTTGGACACGACCAAGGTAAGAATTTGTTTGACTATTGTTATGAGAATCTGAAGATCTTCCCTGCCCCTAGCCCCTTTGATAGGCTTAAGTGACTCTGAGAACCTTCCCTGATTTGAAAATATACTCTGTCCCCTAACAGGCTGAATGTGGTCACATGGAGCCTGTGGCGGGAGGCTTGTTTTTCAGAAATGCCCACACCTTGTTACTTTGTGATTGGGCAGTGGGTCAAGAGGATTGTGACATTCTCTGACCCAGGAGAAGGCTATATATACCCTGATGTGAGTTTTTGCTTTGGGGTTCACTTTAGGAAGAGTTGTGTGATTTGTTCAGATGAGACTCTGGGCAGCCACTGAGGCCCCCAGCTTTGAAAACCCAGATGTTGGTGCTTCCTTCTCTGGTAACTAACTAGATGTGGATGTAATGGTCAGACAACTGGAAGCCCGTCTGCTGATCTGTTTCTCTTTCTTGTAACTTCTATTTGTATTCTCTGAAGTTCAGGATGTTGACTTTTCCCCCCTGAACTAGGTAAATGATATATGTTTGATTAAAGTAAGATTGTTAACCCATTTTGAGTTACTTTCCTTTAGAAAAGCATATCTAAGAACCTGTGCTAGCAGCCATGCTGGATATGGTAGGGTGCTTGCTGCTAAAACTATACATATTTATTACAAGTTGTTTTGTTTTGCTGTTTCAAGGGTAGAGGAGGGGGAAGGAGATGAGAGAAAAAGAAAATAAGTATTTGTTAATAGAAAAATAAGCATGTAAGAGTAGAGAGAAAGAATACTGAAATTTGAACAAAACTAGACTGATATAGTATGCTATAGATTCAAGATGTTCCAGACTTGCTTCCAGGAAGTTAGCCATTCTTAGTTTGAGATTTATGCGGTGATTACTATGAGATTCTCTTTGATGAGGAAGCCAAAGAAAATACTGCTTTCATATGCTCAGTTACATTTTACTAATTTGTGTATGCTGCAAGAGGTCTTGGTGGCACCTGCCCTTTTCTGTCAATTTATGGAGAAAATGGTCAGACATATATATGGTACTGTCTCCTTTCATATTTGAAAAGTTTGGCTGCTAACAGAACATCTGTTTATAGACCAATAAAAACCAACTCATGAGGAAACACAGTCTTTTGGATAAAATGTTGAAGAGAGACATAGAGTATTCTGAGAGTATTAAGGAATGGTCTGTCAGATGAATGGAGCAAAAGGATATGTTTGAGATCTTTGAATGCAGAACAATGATTGAGGAGATGAAGGTTGAAGGGCATTATGGTCTATCAACTCATTTGCATGATTTTAGAGTTTTAAAGGTTATACCTGACAATATTATAAATAAGTTAACTGGGGACTATGGAAAGATTACTTAATTGGTAGCAATGAACTGGAAAATGTAGGGCTTACCTACTAATTACTTAATTATTAAGTAATTACTTAATTACTTAATAATTACTTACTGAGTTCATATTTGAGTGTGGTAGGTTTCTTGAGTTTTATATCATAAGATTGGTTGGTTAGTTCATTGGATAGTGTCCTTCATTCTCAACGAGGATCAAAATGACATCACTGTGCTAGAATCAAGTTACAGTGTGTCCGACTGAGGCTGATCAGAACAATACGAGTTTGGAATGTTCTACCACAAGACAGGCACAAGTAGTCTATGTGAACATTTGATATGGATTCTCTAAATTTGACCATCCCATGTTTCTTTCAAGCTACTTCAATTCTGCTTTGCTCATAGCACAGCACCTTCTTTGATGAAGGCACATCATGCTGAGCAGTCTTGTGCCACTGTCTCCCATGTCACACAATCAGTTCCAAAATTCTTAAGAGTGACCTTGAGAGTGTCCTTGTATTGCTTCTTCTGACTACCATGTGAGCACTTGCTCTGTGTGATGAGATACCAGATAAGATACAGGACACTTAGGTCCTTTCTCGAACTAAACTGCCAAGCATTCAAACTCGACTGCAAAGAGCACAGCTCTGATGAACTGGCCATGTTTTTCAAATGTAAAACATATGCTCACCAAAAAGACTATTTTATGAAGAACTCACACAGGGCAAGCACTCACATCATAATGTAAAGATGAGTCCCTGACCATGAGGAGGTTCTCATTTGATGCATTGGGAAATATAAGAAGTCGGAAAAAGAAGTGGAAGAGAAAACTGAGCACAGGAGTTAAGAGAACATGCTTTATCATGACTACTCTGAAATTGTTGTTTTACATCTTCCAAAGTTGTTTATTTTTACAGCACTATTGTTCTCAAATATGTTGCTCTCCTGGTTTTGCTTACTTCCCTGTGCATCTGTTCATAAATGTTGCTGTAAAGCTATCCCCTTCATCATAACCTGCTCAACCATTCCCCACTTGATAGGTAAGCCCTGCATTTTCCAGTTCATTGCCACCAAAAAAAAGAGCTCTATAAACATTTTTGAATCTATAGTTCTTTTTCCTCTTTCTTCAATCTCTTTGTAGTATAAAAATTACAGTGGTGTAGCTGGGTCAAAGATGATACACAAAGTTAATAATATTTTGGGTATAGTTCCAAATTGCTTTCCAGAAAGTGTGGATAAATTCACAATGCCATTCATAAAGTATTCATTCATGTACTTATTTTCCCATGGCTCATCTAACATTTGTCATTTTCCTTTTTTGGTGAACTTTGCCAATCTGATGGGTATGAGGTAGAACCTCAGAGTTGTTTAATTTGCATTTCTATATTTATTAGTAATTTAAAGAATTTTAAAAATATAGTTTTTGCTAACTTAGATTTCTTCCTCAAAAAATGATCATATCCTTTGATCATTTGTCAATTGGGGGTATGGCTCTTATTCTTATAAATTTGAATCAGGCACATATAAAGGTAGTCCCAAAAGTTTAAGCTATTAAAACTTAAAACTGCAGTAGGACTTTTGGGACTCCCTATGTATCTTAGAAATAAGACCCATATCAAAGAAACTTGCTACAAAGATTTTCTTCCCATTTACCTATTTCTCTTCTAATTTTAGCTGCATTGTTTGTGTTTATGCAAAACCTTTTTAATTTTATATAATCAAAATTGTCTATTTTACCTTTTGTGATCTTCTCTATCTCTTCTTTTGTCATCAACTCTTCCCCTCTCTAGAGATCTGAGATAATTTTTTCTTTGCTCCTCTAATATGTTTGCGATACCACCATTTACATCTAAGTCATGTACACATTTGAAGCTAAAAAATATTTCTCAATTTATAAATTCTTTGCCTGTATCTATTCTGACCAAAGCAGAGATTTTGAGAGCATGCTACTCAAGGTAGATATCAAGAATCCTATATCTTATCGACAAGGAAACACATGATTTGAGCATTATCAAACATATTAGGAACTCTGAGACCACAACAAAAATCTAAATGAAATAAACCTATGGTATTTCTAGTACATGTCAACAACTTCCCTAGGAATGATAATACTGAATTCGTATCGTATTTGCTAATATTTGGGCAAGAACTATGCCTACCTCTTGATTTATGCTTTGGCATCTTAGAGGAGGGAGATGACCAACCAACCAACCAATAAAGCAAAGAATTGTAAACTAAGAGGATATTCATCAATCGGGAAATGACTGAACAAATTGTGGTATATGAATATGATGGAATACTCTTGTGCTATAAGAAATAATTAAGGGGATAATTTCAGAAAAACCTGGGAAGACCTATATGAAATGACACAAAGTAAAGTAAGTAAAACCAGAACATTGAACACAGAAACAGCAATAATCAACTATGAAAGAATTAGCTACTCTGATCAATACAGTGATCCATGACAATTCCAAAGAAGTCATGATGAAAAATACTACTTACCTCCAGAGAGAGAAATGATGGACTCTGAGTACAGATTGAAGCATATTTTTCATTTTATTTTTCTGGGTTTTTTTAACATGACTAATATGAAAATGTGTTTTACATTACTTCACATATACAATGAGTATTATATTTCTTACCTTCTCAATGGGTGGGGAAGGGGGAGGAGGGAGGGAATGTGAAACTAAAAATAAAAGTAAAATTAAAATTTTTTAAATTGTTTTTGAACCAATCAGCATTTATTGAGCACTTATTTTATGCCAGTCATGGTATTAAACACTGGGGATAGGAAGAAAAAACAAAAACAGTCTTTGTTCTCAAGGAATTTAAGTTCTAATGAAGTAATCAACACGTACATATGTAACAGGACTTTGGGGCTCTTGCCCAAATCACCTGAGATGGAAACACCCATGTGGTAGAAGATATTCTGTGTTCTCCTACCAGACATGGGTGACAGCAGCCTCTTTCTTTTGGCTGTTGCTGGAACAGAATGCATCTTTAAAACTACTAGACTGGAACAGTCTTCTCTCCCCTACCCCCATCCTTCCTGTTCACCTACATCAAAGGTGCTGTAAACTAAGTTGGATGGAGGGAAGAGATACTTCTTCTCCTCTCCATTAGATTCTCTGTCTCAGAGAAATGAACTTGGAGTCTTGGTCTCTTTCATTTATCCTTTCAGTTCTAGGACAGAGGCATCTCAGACCCAGGAATTTGATCCATGGTGACCTTGAAGTTAGAATTCCAGGCTGGATATTGCAGCCAGTCCAGAAGCCAGCGTGTCTGTGACTTTAGCCCAAAGTGAGTTGTGGTCTTAGAACTTGGTAGAACTATGCTATATAGAAACTAAGTTAAATTGCGGACTTAATCCCCTCCCTACAACTGAAGTGATATTGTAGGAGAGTGGCATCGCCAAGAATGAAGTTCTCCAGATATTGGGAGAGAATGTTTGTATGTTTGTTCTTACTATATTTTTTAAGTAAATATCCCTTTGTAAAAGCTAATCAAACTATTAAGTGATTAAATGGAACTGGCATACTTGGGGACACTATAAAATTGGAGAATAAAGTTGGTGGGGTCTTGGATCAATGGCAGAAAGACTAGACATCCCCCAAACCCCTTTAAGAGCATGAGAGAAACTTGGAGAAAGGGTGAAAGGCAACAGACCTTGCTTTTAAATAGTGGGGATAATGCATACATGATACAAAATAGATGGAAGGTAGAGGGAACTTTCCTTAGAAGGAAAGGCACTAATGTCTGGAGGGGGCAAAAAAGGCATTGAGGTAGTGGTTGAGCTGAGTCTTTAAAAAAAAAAAATTAATTCAATTTTATTTTCAGTCCTAAATTCTCCCTCTCTCCCACCCATTGAGAAAGTAAGAAAAACAAAGTCTATTACAAATATGTATAGTCATACGAAACAAATTCCTGAATTGCCACATCTAAACAAAAGAAAAGAAAACATGCTTCAGCCTGACTGACTCCATCGGCTCTCTATCTGGACATGGATAGCACGTTTCATTCTGAGTCTCTGGAATTATGTTTGGTTATTGTATTGATCAGAGTTACTAAGTCTTTCAAAGTTGATAATCTTTACAAAATTGCTGTTACTGTGTACATGGTCCTCCTGGTTCTGCTGACCACTATATATCAGCCCATATACATCTTCTTGGGTTTTTTCTAAAGTCATCTCCATCATTTCTTACAGCACAATAGTATTCCATCAAATTCATATACCATAACTTGTTCAGTCATTCCTCAATTGATGGGTATCCTGTTTCTAATTCTTTGCTACCACAAAAAGAACTTCTATAAATATTTTTCTATACCTGGATTCTTTTCCTCTTTCTTTGATCTCTTTGGGAGTATAGACCTCATAGGGATACTTCTGGGTCAAAGAATATACACAGTTTGATAGATCTGGGGGCATGCTTTCCGGAATGGTTGGACTAGTTCATAGCTCCACTAATAGCTTATCCTGTTTTTCACATCCCCTCCAACATTTGTCATTTGCCATTTTTGTCTTCTTAGCCAATCTGATGGGTGTGAGATAGTACCACTTCTGCTGAGCCTTAAAGGAAGCCAGGGATTCTATGGAAGCTTGGAAAGAGAAGATCTTAAACTTGGGAGAGATAATACAAAGACACTGAGGCAGAAGGAGCATCCTGTATGAGGAACAGCAAGTAAGTAGGTGCAGCTGGACCACAAAGCACAGGGAGGGGAGTAAGATATTAAAAAGACAGGAAAGGTCAGAAGACGCCAGGTTGTGAAGAGCTGTAAGTGCCAAAGGAATTTATATTTGATCCTAGAGATAATAGTCATTGGAGTTTATTGAGGAAGGGACTTACATGTTCAGACCTACACTTGAGAAAGATCACTTTGGCAGCTGTGTGGAGGATGGATTGGAATGAGGAGAAGATTTTTGCAATAGGTCAGGTGAAAGGTGATGAAAACATAAATTAGAGAGAGACTAATGACTGTGTGAGTAGAGAGAAGGTAAAGTATTTAAGAGATGTAGAAAAAGGAGTAAATAGATTTGGCAACTGATTGGATATATGGGATAAGTGATAGAGAGTAGTTGATTATGACACTGAATTTCTGAACCTAGGTGTCTAGAAGGATGGTGGTACCCTCAACAGTGATGGGTAAGTTCAGAAGAGGTGTGGGATTGGCAAGAAAACTATAATGAGGGGGCGGCTAGGTGGCACAGTGAATAGAGCACTGGCCCTGGAGTCAGGAGGACCTTAGTTCAAATCCGGCCTCAGACACTTAACACATACTAGCTGTGTGACCTTGGGCAAGTCACTTAACCCCAATTACCCTGTCTTCCCCCCTCCAAAAAGACAAAAAAAAGAAAGAAAGAAAAGTATAATGAATTGTTTAGGACATATAGAGTTTAAGGTGCCTAGAGGATATCTTGTTCAAAATGGTCAATAGGCAATTGATGATGTGGAATTAGAGCTCAGAAAAGAGACTGGGGCTGGATAAATAGATCTGGAAATCATCTGCATAGAGATGAACATATGGGAACAAATGAAATCACCAAGTGAGAGTGATTAGAGAGAAAAGAGCCTAGGATAGAGCTTGGGAGATGCCTTGGAGGAGAATAGGATCTAGTGAGTTGGGTTTTTTTTTTTTTAAGATAGTGGAGACTTGGGCATGTTTTTAGGCAAAAGGAAAGGAATCAGGAGACAGGAAGAGACTGAAGATTAGAGAGAGAATGGCAATGATTGGGGTGGGGCACTGACCACAGTAAAAGACAAAGGGGGATAGGATCAGGTGTACAAGTAGAAGCATTGGTCTTGATAAGCAGAAGGGATAGCTTCAGAGACTAAAATGAAGAAAAAAGAGAGAATGGGGGATTATATCAATGAGATGTGGAATGAGACGGATGGGAGAAGAGGGAACTCCCAAAGAATGACCTCACTTTTTTTTTTTTATAAAGTATGAGGCAAGCTCCTCAGCTGAGAGGGTAGGGAAAGGGGTAGTGTGGGAGTCTGATGAGAGAAAAGATTTAGAACTGCTGTGGCAAGTGGGATAGGAAATCAGGGAAGATTTCCTTACTGCCAAGGGCCCAAATGAGATTAGCAAAAATTTGTAGGATACCCAGTCAGCATCCTTTCATGATTTCCTCTAGTAGCTCATGATTTGGAGCAAAGGAGATGAGAGTGGGACTAAGCCAGGACTGGGTTGGTAAGAAATGAACAGTGATAGGACCCAGGGACAAGGGATTTGATAATAGAGGATAGTGTAGAGTTAAAGCAGTTCATCAAAGAATTAAGATTAGGATGGAGAGAGAATATAACCAGAACTCAGAGAGACATACATTTTGGACATAATCCAGACAGGGAATTATTCTGTTTGACTACATAGTTGTTACAAATATGTTTAGTTTTCTTTCTTCTTATTTCTTTAAATTAAAAGGGAAAATTGGGAACAAAAGAAACAAGAGAAAGTGTATCCAAAGCAGGGTGGGAGAGGCCTGGGACAGAACTGAGGTGATGGAGAGACTGGAGGTCACAGTAAGAATGAAGAATAGATTTAGGAAAAATAAGATGTAGGGAAAGATGGAAATACAACATTATGTTTGGATAAAGGAAGTTAAGAATTCCTGACCATGGAAGTGGAATATTTGTGGGTGGTAGAAAGACCAAGAATATGACTATCCCTATATAAAGTTGAGGTAAAGTAGAAGATTCATTCATTGGAGTTGAAAAATTGAGAAACAATCAGGGGTGGCTAGGTGGCGCAGTGAATAGAGCACTGGCCCTGGAGTCAGGAGGACCTGAGTTCAAATCTAGCCTCAGACACTTAACACTTATTAGCCTTGTGACCTTGGGCAAGTCACTTAACCCCAAATTGCCCTGCCCTCCAAAAAAAGCAAAAAAAAAAAAAGATTGGGAAATAGAGAAATTTAGGTTTTTAAGGTGTAGTACATGTTCTAGAGTTACCTTCCTAATTCCCACTAGCAGTTGTGAACGAGGTCCTTAAGGGGCAGCTGTAACCCCTACCTACAACCCCTCAAGATAACGATCAGTAGTTGTGTTTCTAATATTGTTATACATGAATAAATAAGTGATGAGTCCCCATCAGTATGCTCCCCATTATCATTCAGTAGCCTCCATAAGCTTTTATGAAGGGGTAATTATTAAAATAATAGAGTGAGAACAGTTGGTATAACAGCATTTCTTTTCAAAAACCTGGGGCACATTCTTCCACAGGTATGTACAAAGTCCAGGAAAAGAACAGGTTTAAATTTAGAGTATAATGATAGTGAGGGATACATGTAGAGAACACACATGATCAAAGGATAAACTCTCAGCCTCTTATTAATGGAAGTCTTTTCTTAAGTTCATAACCAGTACTCTTTTCTGCTTTGAGCAATTCCATTACCCATTACCTGCTTCCTTCCTTGAATAGAGTACCAGCCCTGGAGGACCTGAGTTCAAATCCGGCCTCAGACATTTAACACTTACTAGCCTTGTGACCTTGGGCAAGTCATTTAACCCTAATTGCCCTGCCCTCCAAAAAAGCAAAAAAAGAGAAAAAGATTGAGAAACAGAGAAATCCTTCTATATGTTTGTGTCTACATTTGTCCATGTTAGGCTTCAGTATACAATTTTCTGCTCACAGCCGAATGCGTTGTCTGCTTCTTGTCCAGTCTCTCTAATAACATGTCGGGGAAGGGGTAGAAGGCTGGAGAGAGAGGGTGATTCTTTCTCAGGGGCTTGCCTCAAACTGGAAGATGATTCCCAAATGGAAACCTTCCGTAGCTGGGCTGGACCCCTCTGGATTGGACAGCTGTTGAAAATGCTCTGCTATTTAAAACTCTCACAGGGGTAGTTAGCTTATTTCATTAGTCAATCATGCTTTTTGCCTTTCTGACCCAATCAAAGAGGTATGTCTCAGGGTGTAGATAGTCTTGTGCACACAAAATGAGACTTGATTGATTCATAACTCCAAGAGTGTATGCACCTGATAAAGGTGTTAGATGTCATGTTAATTGAGAATAGAGGGGTGAATACCAACACATAAGTTGAAGTCCACTAGAATGAGAGCAAGGGTTGGCTGAAGAGGAAGACTGAGCCAGGTATTGAAATCAATGAAAAAGGAGGGACTCTGTCTTGGGGGTTGTTATATAAGAGCTACCAGAATCAGTATTAGGTGATAAATTTGTATTATGTGAACTGACATCAAAGGAAGTAAGTTTGCTGAGTGATGACAGTAGGAGGAAAGCCTAGAAAAGGCAATGGGAAACAAGAAGTATTCTGACTGGCCCCACCCCCACCATGAGTCAATGTAAGTCATTATGAGTGAAAGTTCATCCAGTACTGAAAAGTGTGACTAGGGATAAAATTTCATGGACTGGGTTGGAGGAGATAGGTCTCAGTATGTGCCTGAAGATAAAAGAAACAAATACTCACAACCAGCACATCTCCCAGCTGAGAGAAAAATGGAAAGAAGCCTACCAGCTACAATTTCAAAAGAGTTTTAATGGAAACAAATAATGGCAAGACATTTAAGTTCATTGTCAAGACCTCCAACTAGGAGATAGAATTCTTTTTTAAAAATTATTTTCAGTTCCAAATTCTCTCCCTGTCTCCGATCTTTCCCTAGCCACCGAGAAGGCAAGAAATGTAATATCCATCACACATGTGAAACGTATTTCTGCATTAGCCTTGTTATCTACCCCGCCAAAAAAAACACACACAAGAAAAATAAATAAAGAAAAATATGCTTCAATCTGAATTTTAACTCCATCAGTTGTCTATCTGGAGGTTGATAGCATTTTACATCATAAGTCCTTTGAAGTTGTGGTGGATCATCATATTGATCAAAGTTTCTAAATCTTTTCCAGTTGATTATTTTTGCAATATTGCTGTTTACAATGTTCTCCTGGTTCACATTTCACTTTGTACCAGGTTATATAAATCTTCCCAGGTTTTTCTGAAACCCTCCTTTTCATCATTTCTTATTCCACAGAGTGTCCCATTGCATTCATATACCATAACTTGTTCAGTCATTTCACAGTTGATGGGAAACCTTACAGCTTCCAATTCTTTGCCATCACAAAAAGAGATGCTATAAATATTTTTGTACATATAAATCTTTTTTCCTTTTTCTTTGACCTCCTTTGGGTATAGACCTAGTAGCAGTATTGCTGGGTCAAAGGGTATGTACAGTTTTGAAGGCCTTTGGGCAGAGTTCCAAATTGTTCTAGTATATAAAATTCTGTTGAGAAATCTTATGTTCACAGGACACATATGTTAACAGTAATAGGAAGCTAAGCCTTACAAAACTGTTGAGAGACTAGGCGACTTTTCTATTTACAGAATGGCCCTAGACAGTGGTGGGATTTGTTTAAAAACTATTTATTGCAACCATTTATTGTCTATAGGAGTTAATTGGACTTTCTAATGATAAAGTATAGAAAAGTGATGGCTGCTTATAGCATTTGACTCTGAGTGCTCACTAATTATACAGAAAAAAAAAGAAGGAAAGAAAGATAGGAAGGAAGAAAAGAAGGAAAGTCTGAACCAAATACTAGCTCTGAAATTGACATTTCCAGTGAAAGAGACATTGAGTATTATTATTGCCTCAAACTGAGGAGAGCCCCAGTTCTCAGAGATGAAGAGGAGTGAACAAATGGGGAATTCCTTTTTTGTCTAGAGCTTTATTTAAAGAGATTCCTAGGATACAAAGACAACCCATGGAGCATGGAAATGCTGATGGCCAGCCTGACACTTTAGCAAGTTAGGGTTTAAGGGAGCAGGCCTATGGTTATAAAGATAATGATGATGACCATCCCATACCAAAAACCACTCCACTATGGGGCAGAGAGGTCAGCAGGTCACAGAAGAGATAGACCAATTCATGACTTGTTATGAAATTAATTTATGATGTTGCAGATGAAGTAGGAGAATTAGTTGTAAGTATTGTCAGGTGACAATGTTAGAAATTGTCCGTGTAAAGCTACCTTGTATGTAATTTCATATGCTCATTGATACACATGCTAATTAGGACACGTTTGAATAATATTTTGGTTTTATTACTTTGGTCTTATGTTTATTTACTTATGCTTATTTATGTTTATAATAGAGCAATATCTGTTAATTATGTGCTGTTTGCTCATTGTTTATTTACATATATGCTACTTGACTAAGTCAGTTAGTGAATTAACCTTTATTAAGATCCTACTATGTGCTGGGCACTGTGCTTAGTACTGGAGATAACAAAAAAAAAAAGGCAAAAAGATAGTCCCTGCCCTCAAAGAGCTCACAATCTAATGGGTTAGATGATAAACAAACTATATATACAAATAAGCCATATACAGGATAATTAGGAAATAATTAGTAGAGGGAAGGAACTAGAATTAAGAGGGTTTGGGAAGAGCTTCCTGTAGAAGATTTTAGTTGGGACTTAAAGGAAGCTGGGGAAAGGAGTAGAGAAAAAACATTCAAGGCATGGGAGACAGCTAGAAATAATGCCTGGAGCTGAGAGATAAAAGCATCCTGATCAAGGAACAGCCAGGAGGCCATTGTTTTTGGATCATTGGACTGAGACTATTATGGAGGTGGCACAGGATGCCAGTAAAGTGTAAGAAAACTAGAAAGATAAGAGGTGGCTAGGTTATAAAGGTCTTTAAACAACAAATAGAGGATTTTATATTTGATCCTGGAGCAACTGGAAGCCACTGGAGTATTGAGTAAGAGGATAACATCATTGGAACAGTGCTTTAGGAAAATCACTTTGATGCTGGAGTGGGGAGAGACTTGAGGCAGGCAGACCCAACACCAGGCTATTGCAATAGTAACCAGACACTGTACCAGGGTGGTGGCAGTGTCAGAGGAGAGTAAGAGTCATTTCTGAGAGATAGTAATAGGGAAGTTGGGGAGAAAGATAATGAGTTTGGTTTTGTATATGTTGAGTTTAAAACATCTACTAGTCTGAACGGCAGTTGGAGATTTGAGACTTGACGTCAGCTGAGAGATTGGGGCAGGATTTGTAAACTGGAGAATCATCAGCATAGAGATGATAAGTAAATTTATAAGAGCTGATGAGATCACTAAGTAAAGTAGTACAGTGGGAAAAGAGAAGAGAGCCCAGGACAGAATACTGTGGGAGGGTTGGAGGACATTTTCTGAATAAGGATCCAATAAAGAAGATTGAAAAGGAACAGTCAGGTAGGAAGAGACCCAGGAAAGAGTGTTATCCTAAAAAACTAGAAAAAAGAGAATAACAAGGAAGAGAGGGTGATTAACAGTGTCAAAGGCTGCAGAAAGGTCAAGGTGGTTTAAGAAAAAGATCATTGGATTTGACAATGCAAATATCTTCGGTAACTTTGAAGACAGACATTTCAGTGGAAAGATCAGAAGATGAATTACAAGGGGTAAGAGAATGAGAGAAGAGAAAGTTGAGTTATATACTGTAAATGGCCTTCTAAAGAAGTTTGGTCACAAAGGGCATAAAAGGAGATAGCAGTGATAAAAGAGTTGTGTGTGGGGGGGGGGGTTTGAGTGTGGAGAAGACACGGACATATTTGTAGGCACTAGGGAACCAGCCAGTAGATAGGGAAAGGTTGAAAATAAGAGACAGATTGGGGGTGACAGAAGGGGTAATCTGTTGAGGGAGATGGGATGGAATGGGATCACTCGAACCCCTTTACTTTAACCCCTTTACTTGGTTAGCCTTGGTAAGGAGTAAAGCCACCTCATCATGTAAGACAACAGCGAAGGCATATGAGTGATGTGAAATGAGGAAAAGAGGAGAAGAGGGAACTAATGACAAATTACCTCAATTTGCTTTCTAAAATATGAGGTAAAACAGATGATTTCATATAAATCTGGGAAGTCTTATATACAAACTGATACAAAGTGAGGTGAGAAGAACCAGAAGAACACTATACAAAGTAACAACAATATTGTGTGATGATCAACTGTGAAGGACCTAGCTACTCTGATCAAGAAAATGATCCAAGACAATTCCAGAGGACCTATGATGAAAAATGCCATCCACCTCGAGAGAGAGGACTAAGGAACTCTTGAGTGTAGATTGAGGCATACTTTTAAAAATTCATTTTTCTTGCTTTTTGTGTGTTTTCTTTTGCAACATGGCTAATATGAAAATATGTTTTAGATGCCTTCACGTGTATAATCAATACATTGCTTGCCTTCTAAAGGAGTAGGGAATGGATGAGAGAGGGAGGGTAGGAGCGAATTTGGAACTGAAAATTTTTTTAAATGAATGTTAAATTTTTTATGTAATTGGGAAATACTTAATAAATAAAAATATACGAAAAGATAAAATATGAAACAAGTTTATCGGCTTGAGAGGGTGGGGGAGAGAGAGCCATGGAAGGTTTGAGGAGAAATAAAAAGGTTTGGAAGAGTCGCACTGGAGAGTGGGATAGTGAGTTGATAAGAGAGGTATAGTAGGATTTTCCGGTTGAGGTTGTATGACAAAAACTCATAGCAAACTCAGTCAGAACCATTGTGTGATTTTCTCCCACCTTCATTCAGTAGCATGTGTGTAGCAACAAAGGTAGGAAATGATGAGAGTGATCCAAAGCCAAGGCTTGGCTGAGTGCAATCTGTGAAATGTTAAGGGAGCTGGGGATTCAAGAGAATAGTGTAGAGTTGCATTAGTTCATCAAGGAGTCAAGAGGAGAAAGGAGAAAGTGTTTAGTGCAGGGATTAGATTAAATTTCTTTGTTCTTTCTAGGCCTATTAATATTGTAAGCAGGTAGGCAGTACCCTGAGTATATTGAAGAATTTGGAATCAGAAGATCTGAGTGTGAATCCTGCTTCAGATGCTCACTAAATATGTGACCCTAGACAAGTCACTTTCTCTGTGCCTCAGTTTCCTCATCTGTAAAATGGGGGTGGTAGTACCACCTACTTCACAGGGTTATTGTGAGAATCAAATGAGTTAACATTTGTAAAGCATTCTGCAAACCTTAAAGAACTATATAAATGCTAGTTAGTTTAGTGGCTTTTTTTTTTGCTGTTTATGACTGATTATTCACTAGGCATATGCATATACTCTTAAGATATAAATGCACTATTACTGTATGTAATTTTTAAATTCAAACTTTTTTCAATAATCATTTTTTCCTCCCACCTTCTTCTTAAGTTGGGGGGAAAAAACCAAACCCTTGTAACAAGTAAGTAGAGTCAAGCAAAAAAAAAAATCTCCACATTGGCCATGTATAAAAACATGTGATTCATTTGTACATTAATCTATCACCTTTCTGTCTGAAAAGTGGGTAGCATTCTTCATCATCAGACCTCTGGAATGATGAAAAATCATTGCATGGATCAATTCAAAGTTGGTTGTTCTTACAATGTTGTTTTCACTGTATAAATTGTGCTTCTCATTCTACTCACTTCACTCTGCATCAGTCACCACAAGTTATTCTCCAAAACTTGTTTTTTCTTAATTTCTTATAGCACAATAGCATTCCATTATATTAATATACTATTATATGTTCAGCCATTCCCCAACTGATGGATATCCCCTTAGTTTACAGTTCTTTGCCATTACAAAAAGAACTTCTAAAAAGACCCTTTTTCTCTCTTTGTTTCTTTTGGGATATAAGTCTAATTGTTGTATTTCTGGGTCAAAGGGTAGGTATGAGGTTTTCTTTAGAACATAGTTCTATATTGATTTCTAAAATGGAGTTCACAATTCTACCAACAGTGCATCAATATACCTGTTTTCCCATAGCCTTTTCAGCATTTGTGATTTTCCTTTTTTATTGGCCTTGCTAATCTGATAGGTATGAAGTAGAATCTCAAATTCCTGCATTTATTTTGTAATTTAATTGGAGAAGCATCCTGTCAAATGATGCCTTGTGTTATGCTATGTCTATTGCATGTATTATTAATATGCATTTGGCTTAAATGGTACAGTGGAATAATTAACTGGGATGTGGGGATAATTACCCTTATTTTAAAAGTGTCAGTGTTTCATTTCATGCTGTATAATTACATGTTCTATATAATTTAAGTATACCCCATTGATTTTTGCAAGGGACTGCAAAATTTCTGACTCCAGGGAGTAATGTCATCCTTGGATTGCAGTAGCCTGGTGAGGATTGATATAGAGAGATAAGGCTCTGGAAATGGCAAATAGATTCTGTCCCAAAGTTCACCAGATTGGTGACGTCTTTTTGAACTTGTCCTTAGAGGCTTTCAGGAATTGGAGGCCAGAAGTCATCTATTTTGTATTACCTGGGAGGAAGAATAGTATAACAAGGGTTTTGTTTATAATCACACAGAGACATACATGACATTTTGAGCAAGATGTGGGGGAACTGCTAACATAAAGAAATATAAATAATTCCTTTACCTAGTGGCCAAGGGTCAGACCTTGAACAAAAGGTTCCTTTTCCAACCAAGCAGAAAGCAAGATGGGACTGGTAGTGAACTTTCTATCAATCAGTTCTGAGTAGCATTGTCATGCTGTCTGACTAACTAATGGACGGAAGGGAGAAGGAAACAAGCATCAAGAAAGCCAATAGACCACTTGACACTTTACCTTACTTTGTTACTAACATGTGAAATTTTAAAACTGTGTGAAATACACATTCACTGTTTCAGACACAATCATCTTTTTCTACTCTTTGTACATTTTTAATACTAACTGATATTTGTCAAATTCATAATTTAAAATTGAAAAATAATTAAATCTCCTTATATAATGAAGAAATATTATGGATTTAAAAAAGCCCAAGAGATAAACACAGAAGATGGCAGTACATGATAAGTACATAAAATCCCCAGAAAAAAATAATTTCTTGGACATAGGGACTTCAATAGTGGATAGACAAGCCGAAGCAAGAGATAAAAAAAAATTAAAATTTTTGAGGAAGCAATTGGGAGGAGAATAGGATAGAAGATAGAAAACATGATGCAAACAATGTGCAACCTGAAAAATAAAATGGAGTAAACAAAACTCAGATATTTAGTGAGATAACACACAAGAAATATTTGAACAAAGTCAAAAGATTGAAAAATTAGAAGAACATGTAAAGTATCAAAAAAAATGTCAAGTGTCCCATTGCCCATAACCCAAAAATAAAAATAATAAAACAAAGCTACCTAACACTATTAGAATCAGAGAGCAAAGTAACAGAGTGGGGGTGGGATGGTCAGATCTGTCATTCAATTACTCCTATTTGCCCCCCTACTGACTAATTAACTAGATGAGTTTCCCAATATAAATGCTCCTTTTCTACTCTGGTAAGTTGCATGAAAGGATCTGTAACTCTCTCTGTTTTTTTTAGCTCTGAGCTCCCAGCCAGTACTCTGTCAAAACACTTCAATATCTCTCTCTCTTTGTCTCTCTGTCTCTCTTTCTCTCTCTGTCTCTGTCTCTGTCTGTCTCTGTCTGTCTGTCTGTCTCTCTCTCTCTCTCTCTCTTCCCCCCAGGCATTCAAAGCCCTTCACAATCTGGCATCATCTGCTTTTCTAGCTTTATCTCATACTTTATCTCCATGCACACTAAATTCCAGCCAAACTGGCCTCTGAAACAAACACTGAGCTCTCCTACCTGTGTGTATTTGTTTACACAGCTCCCTATGCTTGGAATGTCCTCCTTCCCCCTCTTCACTTGTTTAATTCCTACCCATCCTTTAAAACCCAGCTCAAATGCCTCCTCAATGAAGTCTTCGCTGATTCCCTAGTTAATAATGACAGTTTTCCTTAAACTTCCTATACTTTGTTTACCAACTGTCTAATTTACTTCTCTTCTAATGTTGGTGTATTATAGCTGTCTATGATGCTGTCTTATCCTCTTACTGGACTGTAAGTTCCTTGAGGGCAGGAGCAGTATCTTAGCTTTTGTATTTTCCCCAATAATGAACACAGTGAATAGTACACAATAGGTACTTAATCCATCAGTTAACATTTATCAAAGAACTCACTACATGCCAGGCACAATGGTAGACATTTGGAATACAAAGGCAAAAATGAAATAGGCTGTATTCCTCAAGGAATTTACATTCTACCAGGGGAAATAATATATACATATATAAGACGTATGCTCTGGTCCTTCCTCAAAGAGCTAGACCTTCTTCATTACTATTTTGGCTTCCAAGGTTCCCTGAAGGGTTTGTGAGGTTTTTTCTCTGATGTCATTGGCTCAAATTCCTATTAGCTATCTTCCCCCTATTTTTTAGGAGCCAATGACTAGTGTTCTAGTTCCATTAAACCACTCAACAATGATTAGTTTTAGCAAATGGATATTTACTTCATAGGTAGACCAAGAACAAACATATAAACATTTCTCTCCAACTCTAGGAGAGTTTCATTTGCTGGGAGGATAATCTCAAAGCTTGGCTCATTTCCTACATAGCATTGGTCCCACTGAATTAATGTATAAGTGTATAATCACTGCTGAACAAGTCTTCATTTCAGCTTTCACTTGCATAAGTCCAGAAAGTTGTTCTCCAAGATTACTCCTTGCTTCTCTGGGCATCAATGCTAACTAAGCTTAGACAATACCTGGTCTTCATTCTAACTCCTGGCTTACTCTCCCTATCAATTCAGAGACTCCACTCCCTGTACCTGCAACAAAAAAGAATGAATGAGAAGACCAATGACAGATCTTTTTTCTTGGCGGTCATATGGCCTCAGGGAAAAGAAGGCCCTGAGGACTCTCCCTTTATAGCCTTTCTCCCACAACATGACATGAGTCAGAGTCACCTTGTGCCCCAAGTCTCAAACGCAGCAAAGATATAGACAAAGCTAACTTGTGAAAAGGGTCTTCCCCACCACGTAGTTAGCCAACCAGAACTAATTACAGAATGTATAAACTCTGCAGTCTCTTCAAGGTACTTTCCTTACATGGCATATTTGAGAAGCTCCCAACCACTCCACATGGAGAAATTCTGCCCTAGGTGGTATGGGCATGTGCCAGATGTCCATTACATAAGTATCTGCAGGACCCCTCTAAAGCAGATACAAGGTAATCTTGGAAGGGAAGGCAATAGCAGCTGAGGGGGTCAGGAAAGATATGCCTAAAATGGCAGTTGAGCTGAATCTTGAAGGAAGCTAGGTATTCCAAGAGGCCAAGGTGAAGAGAGAATGTTCTAGGAAAAAGGGACAACCAGTGCAAAAGCCCCATGTATCACTGTCCTGTTAATCTACAGAAGAGAAACTTTTAGTAAGATTCCCAAAAGATTTTATTTTATTTTTTTAAAAGACCCCCCCTTTTATTTAGAGGTACTGGGTGGCGGGGTGGGGAAGAGAGCAATTATATCACTGCTAATTTTTAGTACACCTCTGGCACCAACAAAAGTTAGACAAATGGAGTTGAGAAACCTAATAGGAATATTTCTTCTACTAGGAATTCCCAAAGGCAGAAAAATAAAATTATGGATTTAATTCCTGTAACCAGATCTCTGATTTATCTTGGCAGTGAGTTTTCTAAGCTTGGCTGAAGCATCCCACAGTCTTACATCAAGCACTGATTAATACCAGTTTCATTCCCTCCCTGGAGATGAGTTTGCTTTACTCTATAAAAATAATGACAATTTTCCTGCTTTTATTTATTTACATTTTGACTTCTTATTGGTTTGAGCATTATATAGAAAGATAGTTTCGATGTAGATGAAAGAGCTGCAGATTTGGAGTATGCAGATGGACTTGAAAACATTCAGCAAATAAATGTTTATTGCCTAGAGTAAAAAGAACTTCTTAGCCTGGCATTGAAGGAGGCTTTCATAATCTGGCATGATTTATAAATCCTTTATAACCTACCTCTCTAGCCTGATCTCAAGCTATGGCCAGTGATGAATTCCACATTTCAACCAAACTAGACTCTTCTCTGCCCACCTGTTCCCATACGGCCCCCTCCCATTGCCATGCCTTTTCTCATACCATCTCTTATCCCTGAAATGGACTTCCCTCTGTCTCCGCTCCTCAAGCTCTTATTTGTTAAAGCCCTCATTTTTTTCTGGGCCCAATTCAAGTACCATCTTTGTCTGGTGAAAATGATCTATTCCTCCTCAAATTTCCCCTAGTTTGCTCCTTTATATCCATCTCCCTCTCGCATGCATTATGGTTATTTGTGTCCCATTTCTTTCTCTTCCCCATTATAATATAAGTTCTTAGGAGTGGGGTTTTTTGGTCTTGTTTTTGCCTTTTGAATGTTTGGCAAGAACTCTTCTTGATTAGTATCTTGGAAATGTCCCTTCCTCTTTGTCAGATTGAAATGGATTTCTAGCCTTGTGACTGTGGGCAAGTTAATTAGTCTCTATGAGTCTCAGTTTCTATGGCACATCTATATTTGTGTCTTAGCCCAGTGACTTGTACATAGCAGGCATATGGACTGGGTTTGTGATTTCACTGGTATAGAAAACTCTTGAAGAAATTCCCTCTATTGATGTAGGTCAGCACCTTCTCTGATAAGCTTATGGTCTGGGTATAATTTTGTTTTGTTTAGTTTTTTGGTTTTAACAGTCTTTCCTTTTAAAAGGAGAGAAAAATAAGAAGAAATGAGGAAGAAGAGAGTGGAATCTATCATTTTACATAAATGGGATGCTCCAGAAGAGGAGTATACAAGCATGGAGCTGTTAAGTGACTTGCTTAGAATGGCAGAACTTACTGACTCTAAGACTGGTGCACTATCCATCTGGCAAAACTACCTCTTAGCAGACGGCTCTTAGCATCCTCAAATTCCTTTGTAAAAGCTAAAAACCAAAACACTGGAAAAAAAAAACCCCAGTATTTTCTTTTTTCATTTAATATTTTCTCCAATTGTATGTAAAAACATTTAAAACATTCTTTTTTTAAAAAAATTTTAAGTTCTAAATTCTCTTCCTCCTCTCCTGCCCCCTCATGGAGAAAGCAAGAAATTTGATATAGGTTAAGCATGTGTAGTTTAGCAAAACATATTTCCATGTTAGTCATGTTGTAAAAGAAAGCAGATTTTTTTTAAATAAGAAAAATAAAGAAAGTAAAGAAAAAGTATGCTTTGATTTGCATTCAGACTCCAATCGGTTCCTTCTCAGGAGATGGGTAGCATTTTTCATCATAAGTCCTTCAGAACTGGCTTGGCTCACTGTATTGCTAAGAATAGCTAAGTCATTCACAGTTGGTCGTTGTACAGTTTTGCTGTTACTGTATACAATGTTCTGGTTCTGCTCATTTCACTTCGTATCAGTTCATGTTAAGTCTTTCCAGAAAACCTCAATATTTTCAATTCCTTAAGGACTTAACTAGCAAGAGACTTGGGCATGTTGGAGATAAATGTTGTGGTTTCCCTCTGTGCCCCACCCCCTGAGTATGCACATACACTTTTAAATTTAATCTGATTATTAACTTTCTAGATAAGTCTAGATAATCAACAAAATAATAAATCAAGGTCTGAGCTGTAGCTTTTGTGGATTTCTGAAGTATAAATGTTCACAATGAAAATTTAACAGTCTTTCACAAATAAACAAGCTGGTTAGAGCTGGCTCCAACATGCCTCTGGCCCAGGTACTTTAGGGTGCTTTTTTGGTGGGGTTCAGAGGGAATTCTGTTTGATTTGCATCTTGCAAATATATTTCTTGAACTGAATTTCTAGCTTTGTGACTTTGGGCAAGCTACTCATTTAATCTTTCTGAGCCTCAGTTTTACCATCTCTGAAATGATACCTGGACTATTTCACAGGGTTGTAGTGAGGTTTGAATGAGATTATGTACACAAAGTGATATGTAAGTTTCAATTATTATTATTGTCGCTATTATGCCTCAAATTATTTGATTATGTCAAGGCCTAGGGAAAGGAATATTTACACACTCATACCCAATTTGTCTTTCTCGGAAGAACAAATCTATTAATTAACAAGCATTCATTTAGTTCTAAGGAAGTGTGACTCAAGCATGAATTTAGCTCTTAGTATGTACCAGTCAATCAGCAGGCACTGATTAGATGCTTACTGCATACTTGGCACTTAACTAAGCTCTGGGGATACAAAGAAAAGGTAAAAAACAATCCCTGTCCTCAAAGAACTTACATCCTATTGGGGGGAAGGCAACATAAAAATTAATGGTAGATACAAGATAAATAGGAATAAATAGAACATAGCCTTAGAGAAAGAAGCACAGAGGAGATGCCATGTTACATAAATCATCTAATTCAATCTCCTTTTATAGATGAGGAAACTGAAGCTGAAGCCAAAAGATGTCAAGTGACTTGCCCAGGGTCACCCAGGTGATCCTGTGAAAGTTCTCTCTTTGTCTCATTTTCCTGAAAAATCTCCTTATGATTTCTTTTCCATGTTTGTCTTCTCATGCTTCTTGTGTTGGAGTGTCAAACTTTCTTTTCAGTTCTGGTTTTTTCAGCAGGAATGTTTGAAAGTCCT
>CM053584.1:146226960-146246034 GCA_028627135.1 Pseudochirops cupreus | reverse complement strand
GTAGTAGTAGTAGTAGTAGTAGTAGTAGTAGTAGTAGTAGTAGTATTCCCCAACTAAAACTGACAGGTTGGGTCCCCAGAGGGCATCTAGTACTACTCAGATTGTTGTTGTTTGTCCTTCACTCTCAAACAACCAATGATTGTATACCAACAAACCAAGTTTGTATCTAACAGTCCTTTGTCTGGTTCAGATAAGATTGAAGTTCGTTTGATGCATCATTTAATGATGACCTCATTTGATCTTCACAACCCTACAAGGTAAATGTTATTATTATCCCAATTTTACAGATGAGGAAACTGAGGCAAACAGAGGTTAAATGACTTGCCCAGGGTCACAGAGCTAGTAAGTAACTGAGACTGTATTCAAATTTTCATGACTCCATGCCCAGCACTCTGAACTTCACCACCAGCTGCCTGAAATAGTTCCATCCCCTTTTTTTTCCTTTCTGTACTATTAAATTCCTTTTACCCTCCCTTCTCTTTCCCCTCTTCAAATCCTCAGAACAGAACCAATCAACCTCCATGCGCTCTGTTTTTCCTATTTAATTCCTCAATACTTTTTGAAAACATTAAATATCTGAAGGAACACTTGTTTCTTCTTCCCCTGTTAGAATGTTAGCACTGTATCATTTATATCATTTTACAGGCACTTTCAATTGCTTGAATAAATTTATCTTTTCCTACTTGATTCTGTACTTTTAATCAGAAAGACTTGAAAGTCATCTCCTTCATTAAAGATCCATTCCCACCCACCCTCACCCCTGCTGCAGGATTATACTCAGCTTCACAGGGTAAATTATTCTTGGTTGTAATATCCTGTCTTCTTCCTTTTGAGACATCATATTCCAACAATTCTTATTTGTATTTGGAACTGTTAATAAGATCTTATGTGGTCCTGAATCGGTTCCTTGGTGCTTGATCCCCTTTTGGGGTGCTTGTAGTATTTTTTTCTTTGATGTGAAAGATCTGGATCTTGTTTATAACATTCCTGGACCTTTCCTTTTTGAATTCTTTCAGAAAGTAATTGGATTTGTAGTATTTCATTTTCTCTTCTGATTTTAATAGATCTCAGCAGTTTTCATTTATGATTTCTTAAACCATAGTGTCCAGGCTTTTTTTTTTTAAATAACGTTTTTTGGAGAGTCCAGTGATTCTTAAATTATTTTTCCTTGATCTGTTTTCGGGGTCAGTGATTTTTGATAGCAAATGATTTACATTTTATTCTATTTTTTCAATGTTCTGATTTTGTCAATTTTTTTGTTTTTTTCATTGTTGATTTTGTTCTAATGTTTATTTACCCAGAGAGTCATTGATTTCTATATGGTCCATTTAATTTTCAAGGAGTCTGTTACTTGGATAAGGTATTCCACTTTCCATTCTAAGCTACTTATTCTCCTTCCAATTCTTTCTTTTAGAGCTCTCATTTAATTTCTCATTTTCATTCTCTTCTCATTCATATTCTTCTAATTTATGATAATTTTGTCATCAATCTATCCTCCTAAGTTGGAATTTGGAGCATCCCTGGAGGCTTAATAATTCCTTTCATGGTCAGTTTCACCTTCTGTTATGTCATCTTTCCAGCCTTAGTTCCTGAATTGGGGCTTGCTGCCAAGACCAGGCTTTGCCTCACCCCACTGCACTTTTGAGTGAAGCAGTCAGCTCAACTTGGTCAATCTGGGTCACCTGGATTCGTTTGCTGAGCTCCACTTCCTATGATTAGTGCCTCCCCTCTTTGAGGTTTTCACTGAATCTTCCAAGTCTCCTCTGTTGTCTAAAGACAACAGAATGCTAGGTACCTTGGAGCTGCTGGTGAGTGCTGCCAGACCTGGACTGGTTGTTGTTGTTCCTGATGGCTTCTAGGGCACATTCTGTAGATTTCCAACCCCCTCGGGGCTTTCTCAGGAGAGCACTGTACTCTTACTTCCTCTACTCAGTGGTTCTCAACCTTCCCTATGCCACGACCCTTTAATACTTGTATGTGGGTATATCTGCATGTGGGAGGACCCACCTGGAGACAGATAGAGGAACGGTGTCTGGATTCCTAAAACCATCGGAAATATGTATTTTCCGATGGTTTTAGGCGACCTGTTAGACCCCCAAAAGGGTCACAACTCACAGGTTGAGAACCGCAGCCTAGAGGCAGTGCATTATAGGCTATGAATGTCTCTGGTCTATCTCTGATTATACCAGGAGGCTGCCAGATTATTTGCCTGTGCTAATGCTAACCTTGCTAGTGGTGCCCCTTTCTATTACCTATGGGCTTCTGGTTGATTGGGGGAGGGGTGCAATTCTGGATGGAAGAAATAACTTACTCTAGTTTCTCATTGGCTTTCTTAATAGAGATTTGGTCTGGTGCAATTTTTAGGCTTTTGCTGGCATGGGTACATGGAAGCTGGTCAGTCTGCTTCTGTTGAGGCAGCCATCTTATTTTCCCATTGCAATTCTTAAACACTCATACAATTAACAGTCTTTTTCTGAGGTCTCAGGTATACCATCTTTATATTTGGGGATGATTGTCACATTCAAGCGTGAATGTGAGCTTGCATGTGACAATCATCCCCAAATATAAAGATTAACAAATTCACAATTAAACAACATTTTATGAAAAGAAGGCCTAATCTTTTAAAGGTCTGTCTCAACCCAAAACAAATAGGAAAAAAATGGAAATGGAAAACGAACCCAACTGCTAGTCAAGGTACCACTACTCTGAAGCCATAGGGGCTAAAAACCTTCCCTTAACTATCTGTTGATGTGCCCCAAGCTACTCTGAGATTGCCTGTCTCCTCAACAGGGACTAGGTTCCGTGTTTCAATTCTACCCTCACTTCAGGTTCTATTTTTTTTTTTTTTGGTGGGGGAAAGGCCAGGCAATTGAGGTTAAGTGATTTGCCCAAGGTCACATAGCTAGTAAATGTTAAGTGTCTGAGGTCGAATTTGAACTCAGATCTTCCTGACTCCAGGGCCAGTGCTCTATTCACTGTGCCACCTAGCTGTCCCCGAACCTCAGGTTCTTAAGGAGTAATTTATTTTGACTCTTGTCTAAGGGATTCTCTGGAGCAAGGGAGGATGAAGTTTAAAAAAAAAAGTTACTCAGAGTACATATTGACGTATATTTTTTTCACTTTATTTTTCTTGCCCTTCTCCCCCCCCCCATCATGACAAATGTGGAAATAGGTTTTGCATAACTTCATATGTATAATGAGTATCATATTTCTTACTTCTCAAGAGGCAGGGCAGGGGTAGAACGGGGGAGAAAATTTGGAAGTGAAAGTAAAAAAATTTTAATTAGAAAAAATAAAAAGATACTCAGAGTACAAACAAGAATCAGATATGGAACAGGCAGTTTTCATTCCACACAGAAAGAGAACACTAAGCAATAAAGAATCATTGAATAGTCACAATCGGTTACAAAGTCTAGTGCACAAACCACTTCAGGACATTTGCAAAAGAGCTGCTCATTAACTGTTTTACATTTCACCTCCACTGAGTGTAACTTGACTGATGCCAAGTGGTCTCTTTTCTCTCTTTGTAGTGACTCCGTATTTCAGCCAGTCTTCCATTACCTCTGCTCTTCTTGCTGCAGTTTCTGCAACCTCTCCAGCATCTGAAACTGGAAGACCAAAGGTGTTGGCTGCCTCTCAATATCTCACAAGAACCAGCATCAAAGGAAAGATGATACAAATGGGAGATGGTCCCATCTCAGACTGTTTTTCTGAGAAGGCCACAAGCTGATGATAGGTCAATTTCACCAGCCCTCCAGAACTCAGAGACTCATCCTTACACTTCGTGGACAACAGAAAGGAGATTTCTCCAGGTTGAAAACTGCTATATTTTTAGGGTTCTGGTTCAGCAGCCAATGAAATGAATTGTCATGGATGACAAAAATGGCCTCTCTGCCATGCATCTTCAAGGGGGTACAGTAGAAATAAGACAAATAACAGAATCTAAAGAAAAGAATAAATGAAAGGAAGGGGGGGAATAAGCTTCCCCTCTCAGGTAGAAATTTTAGTCCCAAATGAACTCCTGGAGCGTATGGATCCCTGAAAGAGATTAGAGATTTGGAACTAAATGAAGGTCACCAATTCACCATCAGTTGAAAAACCAAATAATCTTGGGTGAACAGTCCTTCATGAGCCCTTCCAGTACATTTAGCAAACCACAACTTTTGTCCATTAGATTCCTACTAATGTATAGGCACAAAGTTCAAAAAGAAAGCAAACAAATTCAGATGAGCCTTGTACACACGTGGCTTCACCCCCTTCACAAGCCTTAGAAAGCAGAAGAGAACAATGTAGACAATCCTTTGAGGGTTTTCCCTTCTCTGAAGTTGTAAGTGGTACTAGAAAGCCAGATAACCTTTCTCTAATCAGGGGAGGGGATTCTCTTATAGGAGGGGATTCTCTTCCTCCAATCAACTCTTTCACCTAGCTCCAATCAGATCTGCCCACTGCATTAGTAGCAGAAGTTATTCTAGCTGGTCTCAGTTTCTGCAAGCCTCCCAACTCCAATGGGTCCTGGTATGTTCTCTCTTCTATTTACTTACCTTCGTAAGCAGCTTCTCTTGTCTTCTCTTACTGGCTTCTCTGATCTCTCTCCTGCCCTCAACTTTCTTTTGACACTGTCTCCTGATCTTCTGCTCTGGCTTCTGATGCTTCAAATTATGGCCTCCTAATTTAAGGTAATCACACACTCGTAACTTGGGCTGAGAAACCCCAAATCCATGTTTCTGTCAAAAATGATGTAAATAGTTATTACACAATAGGCCCAAGGTCTCTAAGCAGTTTGATGAGGAGTTTCCTAGCAATAAACTTCCAGGTCCTGAAAACCGTCAAATTCAAATTGTTGTTGTTCAATTGTGTCTGACCCTTTGTGATCCATTTGGGGTTTTCTTGGCAAAGATACTAGAGTGGTTTGCCATTTCCTTCTCCAGTTCATTTTACAGATGAGAAATTGAGGCAAACAGGGTTAAGTGACTTTCCCAGAGTCATACAACTAGTAAGTATCTGAAGCTGGATTTGAATTGAGGTCTTCCTGATTCCAGGTCCAATGCTCTACCCATTGCACCATCTAGTTACCCTTCAAATTAGTTGCTGGGGGAGAATACATGTTGGTTATCAATCAGTACTTTTGTCTGAGAGGGGAGCTGCTTTCACTTAGGTCCCCTCAGTATTTTTAACTGAGGGGTTGTTTTTTCTCAGGTTTTCAAAACTCTCAAGTCATTTTTCTCAGTTTCATACACAATGTCCCATTTCTGCCCTTTTCAGCAAATAAAATGTCTCCCAAGATAGAGGCAGTAACTTATACTTGAAACATTAAAACAGCTAAACTTCATGATATTGTTGAAGAACCATTTCACTTTTATCTTGAATCTACACCATCTCAGCAAATTCACTCAAGTCCCGTACCTTCTGGTAAGCCAATTGCACATGACTGATTCTCCTCTCTCTGGTCATCTTCTCTTCCAAGAAGCAATGGATTAGCAAGAATCACCTCTTGCTGCTGGTTAGTATGAAAATTCAAGAGCTCCCCATTTCTCAAAACTCACAAGGTTGCCACCACGGACATCTGTATTAGGATTGTTGTTAAGTCACTTGTGTTCAGGGAAAGGTTCTCTCAAGCTGAACTGCCAAGCATTCAAACTACTGCAGAGAACACAACTCCAATGGGCTGGCCACCTTGTTTGAATGCCAAAAGTACATTTGCCTAAAAGACTATTTTATGGAAAACTCACACTAGGCAAGAGCTCATATAGAGGCCAAAAGAAGCAATACAAGGACATTTCTCAGAGTCTCTCTGAAGAACTTTAGAATCAATCATGGTATTTGGATGTAATGGTAATGTGATATAATATCTTCACCACCAATAGGCCTCATATGGAGCCCATTAAGGGAAGCTTGCTTAGGGGAGGCTTGTTTATAGGAAGGCTTTCACATCTTTTTTTACTTTGTAACTAGGCAGTGGATCACTGAGGATTGTGATGCCCTCTAACCCTCAAGAAGTGTGTATATATATATGTATGTATATATGTATGTGTATATGTGTGTATATACATATACATACATACATATATATGTGTGTGTGTGCGTGTGTGTGTGTGTATACATATATATATATATATATATATATATATATATATACTCTGAGGTTAGCATTTTGCTTTGGGGCTCACTCATTGGAAGAATGTTACTGTGATTTGGCCAGATGAGACTCTGGGTAGCCATTAATGAGCCCCAGGTTTTGAAAAACCCAGATGTTGGTGCTTCTCTCTCTGGTAACTATGCATGTATTGCCTTAGTCAGACAATTGGATCTGTTTGTTGATCTGTGCTAATTTTTCAGACAGTTAGAAGCCCTGTCTGTTGGTCTTTATTTCTCTGCTTGTAGTTTCTTTATTTTCTTTGTTTGGATTTTCTCTGAAGTTCAGGGTGCTAATTTTTCCCCTGAAATAATGAATGTAATTTAAAAAGATTGTTGACTCCTTGAACAGCTATCTTTCCTAGTAAAGCAGATCTAAGAACCTTTGCTAGCAGCCATCTTGGGTGTGCCAGTTGGTCACCCCTACAATGGGAAGCACTGTCAAAAGACTGCCCAATATGACATGCCCACATCAAAGAAGGTATTGTGTTCTATAAGCAAAGCAGAATTGCAATAGTTCAAAAGAGATATGAGACGCTCAATCTCCACTCCAAATGTTCATGTGGACTATTTGTGCCCAACCTGTGTAGAGCCTTCCAAGTTCCTATTGGTCTGATCAGCCACAGTTGGACACATTGTACCTTGACTCCAACATAGTGATATTATTTGGGCCCTCTTCTAGAACAAAAGACAACAATCAGCTCAGGGAAAGAAACACAAAGCAGAAGAGGCAGCCAGGATCTTAAGAACCAATCTCTGGCTCACCTAGACAAAACATATGCTCTCACTACCATGTGTGGGCAGCTACCATAGCTGCTGAAGGGAGGGAAGAGAAAAACCCATTCCTTCTCAATGGAAGTCCAAAGAAAAGGCCTGGAGAGTCCTGAGACACTTGATAAAAAGGCATCAAGAAAATGACAAGGGGAGTTAGTCCTCTTTTAAGTATACTGAATGAATAGCTCCTCCTGCTCCAATCCACTTTTAGCATAGCCCTCCCACTCTCTCCCCAGTCTGGGCATGGGGACAGAGGAACCAATAAGAGGATTGCTTCATCCCAAAGTACAAGTCTACAAGGACCAATAAAGCATTGTTGCAAAAGTCTACAGCACGAATCCTTCAACCCAGAGTCCAAGCCCACAGAGACCAATAAGGATTTACTGTAACATTTCAAAGCACAAATTCTTCAAAGATGAACATGTTTCTCTGGAACTGGCCCAAGTCCAATAGATCAAGGAAGATCTTCTGATTACAACTATTGCATATACGAACTTTTAAAAAATTCAGACCCATAACTTCATTGGCAAAATAAAAATTATAATATACGTACGTGCTTAAATATATGCATATTATATGTGTACTTATGTACATACATATATGCACATATATACAATAAATGAAAAGCTATTGGTGGGGGAAGACACTAATAACTGGCTGGCCAGGAAAGGTCTCAAATAGAAGATGGTACTTGAACTTACTTTTGAATGAAATTAGGGATTCTAAGAGATAGCAATGCTTTCCAGGGAGCATAAAGAGATGTGAATTGTTATGTTCAAAAAACACCAAGTAAGTCAGTTTGGTTGAATGGTAAAGTATAGCTTAGCACAGTGGATAAAGCGCCCAGGCCTGGAGTCAGGAAGACGTGAGTTCAAATCTGGCTTCAGCTGACTTACTCACCTTACTATCTGTGTGACCCTAGGCAAGTCACTTATCCCTGTTTGCCTCAGTTTTCTCATCTATAAAATGAGCTGCAGAAGGAAATGGCAAATCACTCTAGTATCTTTGCCAAGAAAACCCCAAATGGGGCCAGGAAGGGTCAGACATGACTGCAATGGCTGAAAAACAACAACAAGGAGTATATAAAAGTATAATAAGCCTGGGAAGGCTTATTATTCTGAGGCTAGAATGTTTGTGAAGTATTTTCAATGCTAAATGGAGGCCTTTGTATTGAATCTTAGAGGCAAAAGGGAAGTTTAATGAGCAGGAAAGTGATGTGATCAAACAGTGTTTTGTGAATATTACCTTGAGCTATGTGTTGGAAGGACTGGAAAGGGGAGAGATTGGAAGCACAGAGACCAATTAGTATGTTATATTACAACGGTCAGAGGTGATGAGAGATGTTGTAGAGTTTGAGATAATAAGATTCATCATCTGATTGGACATAGAGGATGAAGAGGAGTGAGCAGTCAAAGATAATGGCAAGGTTGTAAACCTGGATGCCTGGAAGGACGGTGGTGACTCCCCTCACAAGAAATTGGGAAGCTAAGAAGGGTTTCCTTCAAAGAAAAGACAATGAGCTTTATTTTGGTCATGTTAAGTTTGAGATGCTATGGGACATCCAGTGGAAAATGTCCAACAAGCAGTTGATGACACAGCCCAGACACTTGGGAGATTGGTCTACACCTGTGATTTCCCTTGTGTAGAAAACCCATCAGTGGAGAAGCTTCCTCTGTTGATGGAGGCAGCATAGTACAGGGGAAAGAAAAGTAGCTCTGAAGTCAGATTACTCTATTACTACATATGGGACCTATAGCAAGTAGTTTAACCTCAGTTTCCTTATTTGTTCACTGAGGGCATTGTACAAGGCAGTCCTTTTCAGTACTAGATCTATAATCCTTGGGGTGTATAGGGTGTTCAGGGAAGACTAGAACCTCTGGTGTGAGGGCTTGTCGAGTCCTTTTCAGGACTGCTCATCCACTTTTGGTGTCCATCTGCCACCCAACTCTCTCCTGTGGCTCCAGGAAGCTATAGCTTGTGCAGTGGCCATACCCAGTAAAACCAGGTGGGCAGTTGGGCTAAACCAGGTTGAGAATAACAGACAGGCTTCGAATTCATCAGTGAGTTAGGGGGATGTCTACCCCAAGCATGTGAAGACTTTCCTCTAGAGAATGGGTGGAGGGGAACAATTTGTTCCAACAGCTATGAAGGCAGCTGAAACAGGTTGTGGAGCACTTAGAGCTCGGTGATCATTGAAGACCTCAAGGTCATCCACTGCTTCCTGGGCCATTGCTAGTCATCTTGACTTTTGTGCTGCCACTGAACTTCAATGACTCTGGAAAAGAGCGTGAGGCTGATGGCTTTGTGCAACTCTGCCTTACTTAAATCCAATTCAATTGTAAATCAAGATGTTACCCCGTGATGCCATTGGTCTTCTTTGAAAATGAAGTATGAACAACAGATCCATAATCCTACACGTGGCTCATTAAGCTCTTATAAATAAACAAAAGCATAACTTAACCTGGAAGCAGTATTGTACAGTGCACGGAACACTGAACTTGGAGGAATAAGGATCTGGATTTGAATCCTGCCTCAGGTACTTACTAGCAATGTGACCTTGGGCAAATCATTTAACATCTCTGGGCCTCAGTCTCCTCATCTGAAAAATGAGAAGGTTGGACTTGATGACCTCTAAAGTAATTTCTAGCTCTAAGTCTCTGTAATTTATAGTCTTAGATAATTGTCTGGAAAACTGAAAGGTTAAATGACTTACCCAGGGTCACTTAGCCAGCACATATCAGAGGCAGGACTTAAACTCAAGTCTTCCTGACAGTAAGGCTGGGCTCCTATCCACTATGCCACTCTGCCTTTCATATTTATATCTATTTATCTACCTATATATAGGGATAGAAATAATGAACTCCTTTACCCCTCATTAATAGTAGTTGTCAATAATAATAACTATCATTTATATAGCACTTTAATGCTTGCAAAGTGCTTTACAAATATTATTTCATTTTATTCTCACACTAACCCTAGGGGGTAGGTATTATTACACCATTTTTATAGATGAGTAACCTGAGACAGGCAGAGGTAAAGTGACTTGCCTAGGGTCACATAGCCAGTAAGTATCTGAGGTCATATTTGACTTCTGGTCTACCTGATGCCAGATCCAATGCTCTAGCCACAGTGACACCTAGTTGGCTCATTATGTAATGCAGATGTGAACCACTGCTACCCAAAATCTGTGGGGACTCCTTTTCAATATAAGAAATAACTACAGATTAACAAGAAAAGCAATATAGCGCAATGGGTAAAAAGCTAGTCTTCAAATAGCAAGACATGGGTTTGTCTCTGGTCTGAAACGCTCTGGTTGCGTCCCTAGGAAGTCATTTTATCTTTCAATTCTTCCAGTCAACTCTCTAAGGACAATAAGGTGCAGGATTGTATTGGGTAGAGGAGTCCTCTTTAACGCTGAAATCACAGGTTCTAACCCAAAAAAAGTTTTAAAAATATATACACACATACAAAATTTAAGTTCTAGTGAAAGTTCTAGGTCTTAAATGTCTTGTCATGCTTTGGGAAATAAAAAGCATCCGTTTCCATAGCTATGACCTTGCATAGATAGAAAGGGAGCTAGCCCTTCACCAAAATATTCTGTCAGTTACTACTCAAAATAGAAAAGTGAAACATTATGGTCAGTGGCTTCCATTATTATAAACATCAATTCACTAGTGAAGAAGTATTTCAATAACTGTTTGTTTTTTAAAGTTCCTGTCTCTCACTGCTTCCCTTCTCCCCTAGAAACTGTCTGGTTTAACGACATTTATTTAAGAAAAGAAGAGAAAAGAGCTATGCCTGAAAGGAGCAGAGTTTTACAAGATTATATCTTGACTTACTTTTCAAAGCTAAAATAGGCATGTAGGGCTCTATTAAAACAGAAATCATGTATGTATATGTATACATGTATGTATGCATATGGATATAGATATATATATGTATATAAATGTCTAGGAAGAACCCAGAGGTAAAAATCATTTTTGATGAGGGGAGCAAGAAAAGGGCTTGCTTTTTTGCTTAAACTTGTTCAGTTTAGAATTGATATAGTAGAGAAATTCCACAAAGATAAACAAATTTATGTATTTCTTTTATATGGAATTATGTCAATTAGACTTCAAAACTGCTTGACTATAATAACTTATTTCTGTTAGATGTTCCAATAATCCCTTTGTTCTCATTGCCCTTGGATTTTCATGTCAAAATCTGTCTTCTGACCCTTGAATCTTACCAGGTATAGATTTTGGAAAAAGGGGATACCATTAAGCTCTAGCTGTCTACATTAGAGATAGGATTTTTTCCCTCTGCATATGAAGAGAAAGTTGGGAAGTTATTTTTCCTCTGTCATACTATAAGCTGGGCCCACATGTTGTGTTTTACATTTTTTGGCTTAGGATGTGGGATTACCACAGATCAGATAATGACATCTCTAAGAGGGTAGTACTAAGAACTAGCTGTTGTGTTCTTAGTCTCATCATCTGTTCTGGGCTGGACCTGATTTAAACCAGTCCCCTGGTAGTTTAGATCTGATAAGCTGTTCAACAGTTAGCAAAAGAAGATTTACTTATTGATAGTAAAGATTTACTTAAGATAGCCTCTAAGTTGCCTACTGTGGTCCACCAGCCAAGCATCAGAGGGAAGCTGGAGTACCTTATTTCTGTTTGTAATCAGGGGAACAGGAAATGTTGTCATCAGCTGGAGACTTTAGGTACCTGTGCCAAATAAGTCTGGAGGATGGTTTTAATACCATTTAAGAAAATATTAGCCTAACTTGCATGAGAGAGAGGGAGTTAGATATTGCTCCTACCATGTCATCTGTAGCAAAACTGTTTTAAGCTGCAAATATAAATTTGACTCTTGATACCTGAATTTTATGCATTTGTCTTTCATTTGTCTGTTGGGGCTTGTGGTTTACCATGAAATTATCCATTTAGAAAGTGAATGTAAGCAGTAGGGAAAGTGTACAAGACAGCCTGATTGCCTCTCTTACCCTCAGAAAACTCCTGAGAGCCCCATATTAAGTTAATTGATCACCTACTTGTATACTCTCTTTTCTCTTTGTGATGATACATTCTTCTGGTTATTCTCTTACCTCTCTAATTGCTTTTCCTCTGTTTTGTTGTTGTTTTTTTTGTTTTGTTTTGGTTTCTCACCTTCTTCCCAAATGCTTGAGATTCCCCAAGGTTTGTCTTTGGTTCTCTTCTTTTCTCTCTCTGTGTTCTTCCCCTTTTCAATCTCATTCACTCCTGTGATTTCAACCGGTTGGTTGTTGTCCTTCATTCTTGAAGAGGACCAAAATGACATCACTATGTTGGGGTCAAGATATAGTGTGTCTGACTGTGGCTGATCAGACCAACAGGGGCTTGAGAGGCTCTACCACAGATCAGATACAAATAGTCCTTATGAACTTTTGGAGTGGAGAAGTCTCTAAATCTGCACATCTCACATTTCCTTTGAGCTATTGAAATTTTGCTTTGCTCGTAGAGCACCTGCCTTCTATGATGTGAGCATGCCATGCTGGGTGGTCCTTTGCCAGTGTCCCCATGATTACAATTAATTCCAAACTTCTTCAGAGAGACTTTGAGAGTGTCCTTGTATCACTTCTTCTGACCTCTTGTGAGCTCTTGTCTTGCATGAGTTCTCCACAAAATAGTCTTTTGGCATTTGAACAATGTGGCCAGTCCATCAGAGTTGCATTCTCTGCACCAGAGTTTGAATGCTTCTAGAGCAATTAAGCTTTAGAAAGGACCTCAGGGTCCAGTACCTTGTTTTGTCAGGTGATCTTTACAATCTTCCTAAGACAATTCAAATGGAAGTGATTTGGTTTCCTGGCATAGCTCTGGTATATTGTCCAGATTTTACAGGCATAGGACAATGAAGTCAGCACAATAGCACTGTAGGCCTTCAGTCTGGTAGGCGGCCAAATACCTTTTCTCTCCCACATTTTCCTTCAGAGTCACCCAAACACTGAGCTAGTTCTGGCAGTGTAGGCCTCACCTTCATCGTCTTTGTGTACGTCCTTGGAAAACATACTGCCAAGGTAAGCGGACTCATTTGCTATAACTGATGGTTCCATGTATGGATGGTATGGTGCTGGATGGTGGAGAACTGGTGTTTTCTTGGTGTTAACTGTCAAGCCAAAATTAGCACAGAGAATCAGTCCATACTCTGTTGTATCTCAGCCTCAGAGGCTGCACTGAATACACAATTATGCAAACAAAAAATTGTGTACTAATTCTCTCTCCATTTTAGTCTTGGCTTGTGGATTTTTCAAGTTAAATAATTTATTGTGGGTGTGATAACTGACCTTGACGCCATTTTTGTCCTCTCTGAAGGCATCTGAAACCACAGCTGAAAACATAATGCTAAAAAGCATGGGAGCAAGCACAAAACTTTGTTTCACTACTTTGGCGACTGGAAAAATTTGAGAGCATCATCCATTACCCAGAACCCATGCAAGAATGCCATCATGAAATTGGTGTATGATACTGATGAACTTCTCTTGGCACCCAAAATTTGCTGTGATTTTCCATACACCTTCATGATTGACAGTATCAAAGACCTTGTCTAGATTGAAAAATGTGTACAGACTTTTGTTCTGCTCATGGCATTTCTCCTGGAGTTGTCAGGAAAAACACCATATCCACCATTCCTTGACCCTTTCAGAAGCCACACTTCAATGTGCCAAAAGAGGACAAGCTTCAACTATTACTTCTGTGCGGATGATTCTTAGATCTGTACCTTTAGCCCTAAAAAACTCTCTTCTAAGTTCCAGACCTGTATTTCCAACTGCCTAATAGTCTCTACCAGGATGTCCTACTTTTAACTCACATTCAACACTTCTAAAACTAAGCTATCTTTTTTCTTTAATCAGCTTTCTTTAATCAGCTCCTCCTTTAATCAGATCCTCTGGGGTTTCTTTTGAATTCCCCTTGGAATTGGAAGAATGAGTTCCTAAAGGGGATGGGGGGCTTATAAGGAACCCTGAAGACTTCATTTCTAATGCTATCATGGATGAGATCTCTCTGATGTTCTTCTTACTGATTATCAGCCAGACTTAATTAGTTCTTTGTAAAGGCAATTGTTACTAAAGTAGTTTTATAAGAATATTTGATACAAGAAACCTGGGCTACACTCTTACAAGTACACAGAATCCAGGGGAAGAGTGGACTGGTTGTGAGGGAAATGGGCAGGATACACATGGGGCAAAGGGGTAAATTCACATCACCTGGCTACTAGATTTCATAGCCAGCATTATTTTCCAGTGCAAGGGGTCTGGCTCCTTGTAATTGCTTCCTTCCTTGGGTGGCTATCTCTCTATGCCCATGTTTATCCTTGGTGGGTTTCTCTCTGCTTTTGACTGGATGCCTTGTCTCTTCTCTTCAATGACATGATTAATGGGGATAAGGGGGAGGGTTGGAAGGGAAAAGAGAGAGGGAGAAATTCTCTCCCCCTCCAAAAGAGTGATTTCCTCTGAACCTGGAGTGATTCCTTGAGAGATGGCTGGACTGGATCAACTACTGAAAATCCTTTGTTATTTAAATATTCCAGGGATGTAGTTAACTTGTTTGGTTAGCCAGTTAGGCTGTTTCCTTCTTGATCCAATTAAAGAGGAATTTGCACCTTGTAGAGAAATCAGGTACTAAATTATCTTGTTCAGACATTTAGAACCTTGTCACTGTGACTACCCTTACATTGAACATCTTGTAATTAATTACACTAATTGGTGGAGGGATGAAACCTTATCTTTATGTTTTTCTGATTTCTCTTGTCTATGGCACAACTATTCACCCCTTGTCCATGTTCAAAACCCTGATATTATCTTTGCCAGTACGCTTTCCTTCACCTTCCATATATAGTTGCCAAAATTTGCCAATTTTATTTCTGCATTATTTCTAGATCCTGTCTTTTCCTATTTGGTCCTGCCCTAGTGCAGGTCTTTATCTCTCACTGTTATTGAAATAACCACCGAAACAGACTTTTCATCTCCAATTCATCCTTTTCCCTTTCTCTAATTTTTAACACTACTGACAAACTAATCCTTATGCATATAAAAGGATGGTTGTGGATTGATTTAGCCAATCAAATCATTCCCATCTCAATTAAAGAATGCTATAGCCTGTCCAAAAATTAATAATTCTGCATCCTTATATTTTAAGTACATCAAGCCTATCAGAAACAATTTTTTTTTATTAATGTAACATTATTTTCCTTCTTCTGATGCTGGTTATAATGCTGGCAATAACATAAGACCCAAATGTGTAAAGTGAATCCCCTTGTCCCTTTGTCCCCTGGACTGCCTTAAGAGGTGCTGCTCCCCAACTCCAACCCAGAAATCCCCAAGCCTCAAACCACAGCCATAGCCATTCGAGTATTCCATCAGCAAATATAGGAGTGGAACCTGGATGGAAGGGAGAAAGAAGCAAGGGGAAAAGAGATTAGAGGAGGGAAAATTACCAACTCTCTCCCCACTAAGTAGACCCTCAAGTTTGAGAGAAGACATTCAGACCCTTAGCTGTCCATGGTAACGTCACCTCTCCACCAGTCCCAGGTATGCAAATACCTGAACCATGATGATGAAGATAATTTAACCTTAACTTTCACTTCAACCTTATTATGATACACAACCCACAACCCCAAATCTAATTCTGATTCATATCCTAGACAACTAGATCCAGTGGTTAAAGATTTAGTAGGTCTGAGCAGGAAACCCAAGCTTACCCAAAGCTTATATTGAGGCAAGAGAATACATGGATATTTGATGTCGTTGAGCAGGGGCAAAATCAGGAAACTTGTGGGGGTAATGGGAACAATTGAGGGGCAGTTTCAGGGGAGATGATCTTTGCTGTGACAGTCATTATCCAGATTGGGTCAGCACCTCTAACCTTATTCCCTTTCCTCCAGGTTTTGTTTAACTCCACAGTGTTTCTAGGATTTGTTCTGTCTGCCCCTATCTGTCATGTTGGGTCCTGGACACCATCCTGCGAATCCACTCATATTCTTTTCTTTGATGCTCTTAGGTCCCAAAGCTAATCTCCATAGGAGTTCTCACCTTCCTGTCCACTAACCCACCGCTTATCCTCCTGAGAGCCAGCGGCCCTAGAAGGAGGATAACAAGGCACCAGTCCCCCCTTGTCCAGGCCCTTTCCCCGCCCAAAGAGGCCCCTTTCCCTCCCCTCCTCCTCTCGAGTTAGACTAGGCTGACATCAGAGGGTGTTCCCCTGGAAAAGAAAATTCTGAGTTACCCGGCCCAAGGCCCAGCTCCAGGCAGCCCCTAGCTTACTCCCAGTCATTATTCCACACCCCAGTCTGCTGCAGTCCCTAGATCCGTATATTAGTTCAGTGAGGCCAGCGGCCTTAGCCTGAGCCCCCCAAACTCCCGGCTCAACTAAACTAAATCTCCAATTCTCAGACCCACTAAGGCAGCTCGAATTCCCCCACCTCCAAGGAGGAAACGGGGAGACTAGGGGGAGAAGAAAGGGGAGTCGGAGACCTAGGAGTCAACTGTTAGAGAGAACAAGGGTTGAGTGCTGGCTGAGACTGAGAAACTGATTACAATTTCCAGGCTTCGAGGGGGAGCTGTCCAGCGAGTCGGGGTGCCTCGCTTTGAAGCGGAGGAGGGTCAAAGTTTTGGCGGGGCAGGAAGAGAAGAAGAAGCCACGGGGTGGGGAGGGGAAGCTGACTCCCCCTCTAGCCGTCCGGTCCGGGGCGTCCCCCGCCCCCCACGTGTCCACAGCTGCCCCAGCCCCTCGGAGGAAACGGCGCCGCTTCCTGCGGCTCCGGCCGGGGATATAGGCGTCCAGCCCCCCGCCCTGGCCCCGGCTTTGGGTCCGCCAGCTGCCTCTCTGCTTTGGCTGCACCATGGCCTCAATCGGAACCGACCGCTCTGGCTCTCTTCATCTCCCTGCGACCCCAGCTAGACTTCGAAGCCCCCTCTGGCTCCTCCTCCTGCTCTGTTGTGAGTGAGATGCTTCCCGGGGCCAGGGGAAAGGGAGCCAGGGAGAGGGGCAGGAGGAACGACCGGTGTGAGGGATCGGGATGGGGGAGGTAGGGCAACGGAGGGAGAGGTGGCTCTGGGTTTGGCGCACCATGTGTCTTGAATCCCTCCATCCCAGCCAGTCTCGAAGAAGGTCCAAGCATTGTAGTGAAAAGGGTAAGCTGATGTGAGAGGGCTGAGATGCGTACCAAAGGATGAGCTTTGTCGGGGAGGAGTAGGGGGTTCAAGGAAGCTGTGGTCTAACTTTTCTAGCAGGGGCCTGTCCCAACCAATTCCTTCCGGGAGCTTGGAAAACCTATGCGTGAAAGAGTCAATGCTCCCCTTTGCCCTAGTTAAACTAGTCCCAGTCCAAACTAACAGTCTTACCAGGAGCTAAATAATGATAGCGTACGTTTATATAGCAGTTTGCAGAGCACTTGTCTTGAAGTAGCCCTTGTCAGAAAGGTAGCTAAGTATTATTGCCCCCGTTTTGATTTTTTTAAAAATGGGAAACGGAGATTGTGAGGGATTCCGTGACTTGATCATTGTCGGTAAGCTTGACCTAGGTCTCCACATCTTTCTTGCTCTGGGACTCCAAAGCATCTAGGCCTTCTGACTTCAAGTCCATTGTACATTCCACTACATCACATCAGGTTTATTAACTCATGCATGTTTGCCATCCTTTCTCCTTTCCCTTCTCTTTAATCCTTGCCCCCATCCTTTCTGCAGTATCCTTGCAGCACTGGACTGAGATTGATTTGCTGTCTCATTTCAGTTCATAGCTTCTTCTTCCCACAGTTACCCTAAATGCCCAAGGCTCTGATGCTCAGACAGTCCCTGATGTCAACATGGAACCCTTTAAATGGCAAAATGGTGAGTGTCCAATGACTGAAGAAAAGTGGCATTTTTAAAGGAAGGGCCCAATCCTATCAATGTTTCCCCAGGTGCTCCCTGTAAATCTACATTGTTCTCTCTTTCTAGCTGCCACCTGCCCCCTTCCCAGGTAAACACAATTACTGTCCTTCCACTTTGTTTCCCTTTCTCCCTCTGTGCCTTTTGCCATTTTAAGTTCCTTAAATGACCTAAGGAGTTTGAGAGTATCCAGGGCTTCCATGGGATCTCAGGATTTGGAAGGAGGGGGGAGAAACACCCTTGGTGGGGAAGATGTTCAGGGCTGTGAGAGAGGAAAGGCACAAGGGTACACAGGTGTAAGGGACCTTTTGCATTTGTGCCTATAGTGGAGACCTCAGAGCAGAGATATGAACTAACAGCCAGACAATGCTGGGTTTTCTATGAGGAACACATGGAAAACATCAGCAGAGAGGACTGGTGTGAATGGGACATGATCAGCAGGTAGGAGGCTGAGGCTGGGCTGGGAACTAGGCCATGGGCCTGGGGTAACAGAACAGAACCTTAAGGGGTGGGACCTACTCCTAAGGGCTGGGTATTGTCTTAAAGAATCAAATACAAATGAGAGCTGGGCCCTGGGTCTGGGGTGGGACACAGGAGATAGCCTTTCTTAGCCCTCCCTCATTCTGATTCTCTTTTTACCCATTCCCCCACTTCCACAGGCCATACAGCAACTTACAGTACTGCCTGGAGAAATTAGCAGAATATTTCAAACTCGGTTTCCCCAATCCCTGGGCTGAGCAGATTATCTTCCAGAGCCACCAGATGTACTTTGTCAACTGCTCATTAGAGAGGCGGCCCCTCTTCTTTGACCCCCCAGAAGAGGTGCTGCTCGCACTGATCATTGCTCCCATATGTCTCATCCCTTTCCTTGTCACGCTGGTGGTATGGCGGAGTAAGGACAGTGAGGTCCAGACGTAAAACATCCCTACCCCTGATCAAAATATCTCAGTCCAATTTCTAGTTCCTCCCCTCCCCTGGGACTCTATTCCATCACCCCAACCCCACCCTGCCCTCAATCACCCCCTGGGGAAGCTCAGTCTGAACTTCTGGGGGGCAGGGGATAGGGGCTGAAAGGGAAAGACAGATGGGGACATATGCTCTAGAATTACCATAATAAATAAACCAATTGTTGGGTTTTCCCCCAGAAGTTCTCCATAAAACTCTGTGTCTAATCTCTCAGAGTCTTTGTTTCTGGTATGGTTCCTGGGCTTTGGGTAACAAGGATGGAAGGAACCAGATGGAGTCCACACTCCCTCTCATAAATGCTTTCCTGATCTTTTCCT
>CM053584.1:146170844-146226860 GCA_028627135.1 Pseudochirops cupreus | reverse complement strand
GGGGGAGTATAATATCTTTGCTTTCCTGGCCTTAGTTTCCTTTTTAGGACCTAAGGGGCTAGACATCCTAAGATGACTCCAAGAAGATTCATCCAAAGAGGTCTCAGGACAGAGGGCAGTATGCAACACAGGCTCTCTCCCAGTTACACTGAGGTTCCTTCTGGTCCCTGCTCTCCCCTCCCCCTCCAAGACAGAGGTGTTGTCTACAATTCTGGACATCGAACTGCAGCCTGGCCACATGCTGCCCTCTGGTGTCCACACAAATCAAAAACACTCAAACGTGGATGGGACCAGTGAAATGACCCAAAGATTGCAGACCAGACTCTAGTGTACCACACTTGGCAGTTTCCCTAGAACACAATTACCCACTTATTATGACCCCATGTCCTCTCCACAAAGGCACTTACCCACTCCTTTGAACACAGGGCCTCCTTTGGGTATACATTTACCTTTGGACATTCCTACTTGCTCCCTGGGAGTCACTCAATCCCCTCAAAACACACACCTTTCCTCTTTATGAGCAATATCCATGTGCCTCAGGTACCTTCCCTGGGACACACCTATTTGTACCATACAGCATATCTGTCCTCCTTTATTTGTCTCTGTTCTCATGGATATACATCCTCTCGGACACACCCCTTCTGTCCCATAAACATGCCTGTCTGATATTTGGGATACATTTAGATTTCTTCAAGCACGTTCCTTTCTTCTCCATTAACATACACGTCCTCAACAGGTACGTGGTCTCACTCAAATGGTCCTTTGAGTTATGAGATGGAGTCCTAAATAAAAGCCTCTTGAGTAAGAAGGATTCAAGATGCATGGGGAAAGAACACACAGATAGAGCTCATTCTCCCCTCTTAAGCCTCCTTGCCAAACAGTACTCAGAGGAAAAAACTACAAAGATGCCTGCACTAGAGACATTCCAGGGACCTCCCAGCAACATAGCTATGCTTCTCCTGAGCTCTGTCTAGAGGCTTACCTAGATTTGACTTTTTCCTCTGCAGACCATACAAACCATCAGAGATATACCTTGGTACCTCCTTTAATCTCCTCTACACACCACTGCAGGGGCAGCACTATTATTGCCCATGTATTTCACCTATTCCCCTTGGACTTTGGTTACTATGAGGCAGCTTGGTGGCTCAGTGGATAAAGTGCTGGACCTGGAGTCAGGAAAACCTGAGTTCAGAATCCAGCCTTAAATACCTCCTAGCTGTGTGACGTTCAGAAAATCACTTAACTGATGCCTGCCTCAGTTTCTTCATCTGTAAAATGGGGATAAATAATAGCAGAATTGTGAGGACAGAATGAGATAAGATTTGTTAAGAGCTTTGCAAACCTTAAAGAGCTAAAAAATGCTTGCTGTTATTATTACAGGGCTGGAAATGTCTACCCTCTAAGATCCCACCCCTTTTACCTTCTTCTCTATAGCAGAGGTAGATGTTTAGTCTCCTACCTGGATGGGTGGAGAGTACTGTATGTGTGTGGGGTGGAACTGGTTCATACCAGCAGGAACAAGAACATCCTTCTTCTCTATTGGTATACAATTCAGTTGCCATGTTATTTATATCCATCTGTTGTCAACTGCCTACCTTCCCTCGTATTAGATGTTCTGTATTTTTTCATGTTCTGATGTTTCAGTGTTCCATAATCTCTTTCTTTGCTTTTCTATTGAAGGGTGGGCTGGATGTTTAGTGCTAATGGCCAATCCTTTTATTGCCTCTGTTCCCTTTGTCCTTTCAAGATTCTATTAGGAGGTGGTAGATTGTGGGGTCCTGCCCTTTCTTTTTTGCTTATATCTTTCCCACCTGGTGCAGAGGCTTGACTTTTAACCATCCTGTTTGCCAAGGGCATCTCCTACTCCTTGGAAACAAGGTTCCCTGAACTGCTGTGTACTCATGGTGAGAAGGCTGTTCTCCAATCCAATCCAGTCCAATCCAACAAACTTTTTTTAAAAGGATTTTTAAGGATATATTTTGTTTTTGCAGCAACTTCATTTCCAAATATAACTCTTTCCCCTCCCCTAACCAGCAACCCATCACAAGGAATCTTTCATTAAAGAGAAAGAGGAAAAAAAGTGAAGTAAACAACTAATCAACAGAACCTGACAGTCCGTGCAATGTTCCATACACATCATCTCTCACCTTTGCAAAGAAATGGAAGAGGTACATTTTCTCATCTTTTTTCCACTGCCAAGTTTGGCCAGTATAATCATTCTGCTGATGTCACTCTATAGCAATTCAAAGGTCTTCTCATGCTTCTTGAATTCTTCTCATTCATCATCTCTTATGACAGTGTGATATTTTACTATATTCATGAACCATTCTTTGTTTAGCCATTCCCAATGGATGGGTGTCTACACTATTTCCAGTTCTTTGCTAAAACAAAAAAAAAAATGCTTCTATAAAAATTTGATTATATGTGGAACTTTTCCTTCTATTTTGAACTTTTTTCTATTTGGAGTTTTTTTGGGGGGATATGTTAACAGTGGGATTTCTGCACCAAAGATACAGAGATATGAACATTTTAGTCATTTTTAGCATAATTCCAAATTCCTTCCCAAAACCAATTCACCACTCTACCAACAGTATACTTCTCTTTCTGAAGTCTCTTCAGCATTGACTATTCCCATCTTTGTCACCTTTGACAATTTGTCGGGTAAGAGGTGAAATCTCAGAGAAGTTTTGATTACATTTCTCTTAAATGATTTAGGGCTATTTTTCATATTATTGTTAATAGTTTGCAGTTCTTCTCTTGAGAACTGTTAGTTTTTATCCTTTGATCATTTTCCATTGGGATTAGGATCATAGATTTAGAGCTGAAAAGCAGCCTTAGAGATTATCAAGTACAAACCTCTTATTTTATAGGGCTCAGAAATGTAAAGTGACTTCGCCCAAGGTAAGTGGAAGTGTTAGGATTCAAACCCAGATCCTCTTATTCCAAATCCTATGGCTTTTGCACTGTACTATGTTGCCCACATGCTAGTGAATGGCTCTTAGTTTTATATATCTGTTCTCTGTATATATTGGCTATCTTTCTACCTTATATTGGATATTAGACCCTATCAGATATATTTGATTCAAAGTTTTTTCCACCAATTGGCAGCATCATATTCTAGTTGCATTGACTTTGTTCATGCAAAAGCTTTTCAAAATAATCTTTTATATGTTTTGTAATCATCTCTATCCCTTCCTTGATTAAGAACCCTCTGCTTTTCCTTTCCACCTAACCTCATCCATAATTGTGAAAGGTATCTGATATCATTCTCTTTTAAATTTGTTATGACCTTACCTTTAATATTCAGATCACATATCCATTCTTAAGTTTATTGTAGTTTCTTCTTTGGTTGTAATTAAACTTCTTTCCAGTTTCCCTAGAAGTTCTTATTAAATATGGAACTCTTCTCTAAGTAATTTATGTTCTAGGCTTATTGAATAAACTAAGTTATGAGGTTCATTTTTTTCTGTCTCTTTTTTATCTAGTCTGTTCTATTGATCTACATTCCTATTTTCTAATCAGTACCAACTAACTTTGGTGATTACTGCTTTATAATGTAATTTGAGTTCAGGAAGTGCTATTCCCCTTTCTTTACAACTTCGCCACTTTCTACAGGAAGTCTTTCTTGATTCCCTCAACTTCAATGTCCTCTTTCCCTAACTTTCGTTGTTGTTGTTAAGTCATTTCAGTAGTATACAACTCTTTGTAACCCCATTTGGGATTTCCTTGGCACAGATTCTGGAGGAGTTTGCCATTTCCTTCTGTTCATGTTACAGATGAGAAAACTGAGGTAAACAGGGTTAATGACTTGCCTAGGGTCACATAGCTAGTAAGGGTCTGAGGCTAGATTTAAAGTCAAGAAGAAGAATTTTCTGGGCCTGGCACTCTATACACCATGCCAGATAGCTGCCTTGTATTTATCCTGAATAAATTTATTCTATAATGTACAGGTCTCTCATAATTTTTCTGCCTTGTATTGCTTGTGTTACCTTAGGTAAATCACTTTACCTCTCTGGGCCTCATTTTCCTTTTCTGTAAAACAAGAGGATTAGACTGGATTACTTCTGAGGTCACTTCCAGTGTTAAATCTGTGATCCTATTGATCCCAAAGGACAAGTGGAGGAACAAAAGATCCAAAATCTGAAAAGAATTTCAAACTATTGGAAGCTCCTTGAGAGCCTAGAGAATTTTGGTTTTTTTTTCCTTTGTATCTCTAGCACCCAGCAGAGGGCTGACACAGGAGAGCTTCTTAAATGCTTGTTGATTGATTAACATTGATTTTTCCATTATTCCCTTTGAGATTTTGGACCTTTGTTCCTCCAAACAAATTCTGTCATTATTTTGGCTATCTCTAAAAAGTTCCGCCTTGGTGGTTTGATTGGTATAGTATTAAATCTGAAAATTTATTTAGGTAGTATGGTCATACTTAGCCATGCTGATGAGTATTATTCTAGTTATTTAAGTCATTCTTTATTTCTTAAAGAGTTTCCAACAAACATTTATTAAGCATCTACCAGGTACCAGGTCTAGGGCTAGGTGCTGGATACCCAAAGACAAAAACAAAAACAAAACCCTCCTTGCACTTTAAGAATCTGTTAGGAGGTGAAAGGTGGGAGGGGAGGGTAGGAGACATACATGTAAACAGGTATATAGACAGAGAAAGATGTGTAGATATAGATATATAGATACATGTATATATAAATACAGAGAGATACATGTAAACAGATATATAGATATAGAGATACATGTATATAGAAAAATAGATACATGTATATATAAATACAGAGAGATACATATAAACAGGTATATATAGAAATATCAAGAGATATATGTAGATATAGATATATAGATACATCTGTATATAAACATAGAGAATTACATGTAAATATAGATAATGCTACATGTAAACATATGTACATATATGTGTACATGTGAGTTTGTTTTCTGAGAAGAAAGAATGAGTGCTAACAAGTAGGGGATTAGAAAAGGCTTCCCATAGGAGATGACATATTTGATGAGCCTTGAAGAAAGGTTTCTAAGAGATAGAAGTGAGAAAGCATAGGGGACAGCTTGCGCAAAGGAGGGAAGTAGGATGTGAAGTTCAAGAAATAGCAAATAGGCCAGATCGGCTGAAGTGTGAAGGCTACAAATCTGAAACAACAACAGCAATAATGGCTAGCATTTAAGTAGTGTGTGCTGGGCACTGTGCTGAGTACTTTATAAGTATTATCTTATTTGAGCCCCACAACAATCCTAGGAGGTTGGTGCTAATATTATCCCCATTTTACAGATGGGGAGACTGAGGCAAATAGCGGTCAAATGACTTTCCCAGGGTCACACAGCTAGTAAGCACCTGAGGCTGGATTTGAATTTAGCCCTTCTTAAATCCAGGACCAGCATGCTATCTACTGCATTACCCTGCAACAAGTCTAGAAAGGAAGGTTATGGCTTATATATGCTAAGTTCAGTTTACATTTTTCCTAGAAACAATATGGAGACATTGAAGCTTCTTGAGTAAGGGAATGAAATATATTTTTGGATTTTAGGAATATTAATTTGGAAGTATAAACCATTCCCCAAACCATTTGATCTAACCCATCAATTCAATTCAATATACATGGATAAAAGGCCTACTATGTGCCAGGACCTGGAGAAACAAAGACAAAAATGAAACAGTCCCTGCCTTCATCTACTGAGAGATGTACAAGATACACAATTAAGTAAATGCAAGGTGATCTGAGGAAGGAAAGAGCATTAAATAATGAGCCAGTGAGGGAACAACATGGGGGAAGGAAGGCATCTAAAGGGAAGGAGGTAGCATCTAAACTGAACCTTGAGGAAGACTAAGATTCTGAGAAGCAGTGATGAGGAGGAAACTGTTTGGAGGGACCCACAGAAGAGGGAGATGGATTGTGTCAAATAGTCTAGTTTGGTAAGAATGTAGCATTCCTAAAGAATAGTATGAAATAAAATGGAAAGGGAAGTGGGAGCCAAAGTTGGGAGAGTTTTTCATGACCAGTAATATCTTCCTTTCTCTGTTTGAGTCAATATGAGAAAAGACCATTGAACCATAGGAAACAATAATACTGAGCCTCCTCCTGAGGCTAAGCCCCAGTGATGGCAACAGTATCTTCCCTAGGTCAGTGGCCTGGCTTCCCGCCATAGGAACAAATATCAAGCCCAGCAAAGGCCACAAGACACCTGGGGAAGTGATATGGCCAACATATCACAGTCCTCCACCCTAGGTAAACTTTGATTTCTCTTCTAACTTAAAATCTATGTTCCTTTGATCCTTTCCCCTCTCCCCCACCCCACTGATCCCAAGAATAAAGACAGAGTACTTTACCTATGAGATTACCCCCCATTTTACATTGTATGTATCTTATATGTGCTTAGTTGTTTGCATGAAGTCTTCCTTGTTTTGCCCCTTTTTTGTAATTCCTTCCCTTAGCATAGTGCCTGGCATGTAGTAAGAGTTTGTTGATTGACTGGCTGACAAACCCACATCAAGGAAAGACTTTCCTGGTTCTCAGACAACACAACTGTGTCCCTCCTGAATTTTAGATCTGTCTTTTGCTCTGTGAAAAATCCAGACCACCTAAATGAACCAAGATTGCAGTCAGATGGAGAGTTCACCAGCAATTGATGCCATTTCTTCTGCTCCTCTAATGGCAATGGCAGAATAATTGCTTGAAATACATTTTACTTGAGTTCAACTTCTCTGGTTATAGTACTAACAGTGCATTCCCTGGGATATACTTGCCCTTCCTATGAACCTATCTCTTCTCCCCATGGACCCAGTCATCCTTTACCAATAAATCCAATAGTCTGCTGCCCAAGCTGCAACTACTCTCTTTGCAGGATATAACTTTTCTTTCCATGAACATGTATGTGCTCTTCAGGTATTTTCCAGGGAAACACCTATTTGTATTTGACCTCTCTGTCCCATGCACGTATCTATTCCTCCCATGAACACACATATATCCAACGCCACATCCATTCTCCCCCATAAATATTCCTGGGATACACTCGGCTTAATCATTTCAATGAAATTTTTTATCAAGTCCTCACAAAACGTATGTCAATGTACTAGGCACTAGAGACATACAAAGTTTGGTGTTTACAGTTTGTGATACCCCTTGCATCTATGTGGATTATAACTCCTCTACAACTCAGTGGAGAGTCTTTGGGGGTTGCTATGGTTAAAAACTTCATCACCTTGTGGCTAACCTACAGATGAGCCTCTCTGAATTTAGCTAGGCTGGTCCTCAAGTGGCAAGCATTAAGTCTGTCATCAAGCCCATTCTCCAACTCGGTAGGTCTTCTCAGAGCTTAAGCAGAAGCAGTACTCACATGCCCTTTAAGGACACCAAGGTCTTGTATATCAAAGACAGGGGAAGTATTGTTGCACTTGCAAAAAGAATAAAGTCAGGAGGGGCTGGTTTGGGGATAAAGAGAATGAATTTAGCTTCAGAAACAAAAGAGTTTGAGATGGTGTCCAGGTGGAGATATCCTGTGGCTAGTGGAAGACACCAGATGAGAGTTCAGGAGAGGTCAGAGATAGAGATTTAGGAGTAAACTGCATAGAGACAAGAGAATAGGACTTAAGGGAACATAAGCAAAAATGCACAATTTTTAAAAAGTGTCCCCTTATTCAAATATCACTCTTTTCTATTTGCAAGGCATTGGCCTAGGCTCTCCGGGAGATTCAAAGGTAAACAGGGCACAATCCTTGCCTTTAATCACAATCTAGCAGTGGAAAGAAGACAAAATTAAAAACAAAAAGAGCCTAAGGAAGGTATAAAGTACTATGAGTGCTCTTTCTAAGGAAAGAAAGTCAATTTGTTCTTGGGAGGAATTGGGGGAAGCTTAATAGAGGAGGTAAGATTTCAGCTGTGTGAAGAGGGTCAGCAGGTAGGGATGGAGGTGGGAATCACAGATCTGAAGCAGGAAGAAACCTCAGCACATCCCCCTCATTTTACAAAAGAAACTGAAACCAAACCAGGTTAAGATTTGCCCCAAGTTCCCCAAAAAGTGAGCCCTGGAGGTAAAATTTGAACCTTGGTCTTTTGTCACCAGAATCAGTGAGTGTTCTTTCTACTAAGCATTCTTCCTGAGGAGAGGGCATCAATACTTTACCCTTGAGGGGCATTCAAGGCATAGAAGAAATAATATTAATAAAGTTATAGAATGGGGAAAAAGGTATTTTGTTTGCTATTACACAAGGACATAAAACAACTCAGTTTGGTTGGAGTGAAAAGCATATAGAGGAGTAGGCAATGAGGCTGAAAAGTTAAGGTGATGTTGGGTTTTTGAGGGTCTTGGATACCAAGCAAAGGAAAACTTTGTTCAGTAGATGCCAAAGAGAACCAATAGAAAGATTTTGAACAGAGGAGTGACATCGTCAGGAATCATTAAAATGATTAGTCTGAGGGAAGTGTGAAGGATAAAAGGAGAGAAGGGGAGGCAGGAAGATCTTTTAGGAGGCTATTGTAGTGCAGTGGTTGGCAGTGAGGGCCTGGTGGAAGGCTAGGGATGGTAGGAAGAAAAGAGAAGGGACGGATGTGGGAGATTGCAAAAGTAGAGTCAACATGGTGTGGTAAATGATTGGATATGAGAAATGAAGGAAGGGAAAGGGCCAGAGATAATCGCCAAGGTCTTGAACTCGGAAGGCAGGGTAAACATTGTTGCACTTGCAGAAAGAATGAAGTCAGGAGGGGCTGATTTGGGAGTAAAGGAAGGAATTTAGTTTCAAAAACCATGAGCCTGACATGGCAGCCAGTGGAGATAATCCTGTGGGCAGTGGGAAATACCAGGCAAGAGTTCATAAGAGGTCAGGGTTGGAGATAGGGATTTGGGAGTCAACTGCATACAGACAGCTGAAGCCAGGGAGTGACTAAGATTGTCAAGGGAGAGAGCAAAAACAGAAGAAAAGAAGGCCAAGGACACCCTGGAGAACACTCAAGTTATGGGGGTAGGGCATCCTGAGCAGCCAGCAAAGGGGGCAGTTTGGGAAACAGGAGAAACAGAAGGAGCCAGAGACATCCGGAAGCCAAGTCAGAGAGCCTCCCAAATCACGGAGCGAAGAGGGTGAAAAGGAACACAGACTGGGAAATCATTCTCCTCCTTATGGACGGTCTAGAAGCCTCAGCAACACCACACTGTCAGTCACCCAGCCCGAGTTTCACCATGCTTCTTTGCTAACTGGCTGTAGGCACTAGGCCAAGTCACTTAATCTTAGTGCCTTCCCCCTTTTGATTATCTCTAATTTATCCTGGAGAGAGCTTGACTGACTACAGATGCCTGCATCTCATCTCCCCCATTAGACTGTGCAGGGGCTATTCTTTTTTTGTTGTTTCGTTTGGAGTTTGTTTTTTGTATTTGTTTGGCGGGGGGAGGGAGGGGCTTTCTTGGTATCCCAGGACCTGACACAGCAGGTACTTCATAAAGGCTAGCTGAGTTTCTAGGCCTCGGTTTCCTCATCTGTGAAATGGGCTACCTGGAGGGGGGCTCTCAGTTCTAGGCCTTGGGGACCCCGGCCGGCTCCCTGGGACACATGGCTTGGACCCCTAGATGCATACAGTTAAGTCCCTAACAGTTCTCGGGACACCCCTCTCGTAACCCGACGCAGCACAGGCGCTCGCCCACTCCCTCTCTCACTGGTTCAACCCCGTTCAGCGCGAGAGGATCTCAAAGTGCCCGGAACCTTTCGACTGAGCTCGGTTCCGGAAGTGTTGCGCCGGATCCCGGAAGTCAGTTCAAGGCTATTCCGGTTTCCCTGGGTGACGATGGCGACTAGTTTCGAGTGGCCGTGGCAGTACCGCTTCCCTCCCTTCTTCACGTGAGCCTCGGATCCGCTTAGGGACCCCCCCCCATTTTTGAGGGACTTCCCCTCCCCACTTCCTCCTAAAGTCGCCTCCATCCCACCGACTGAAGAGCGTGAATTCGGACGCCCCTTCCCCCGGGTGGGGAGCATAAGGACCTGCTGACCCCTTAGCTGACCCCCAGCGCCCTCTTCCCTTCTCCCTCCTCCAGCCTTGCGGGGGCCTCTCCTCTTCCCATGCCCCCACCCCCCGCTGCGTTCGCCTCTCCCTCCCCTTGCTACGCGCGTGCCTCCATCACCCCCACTCGAGTCTCCCCTGCTCCAGCCCTCGTCGCTTCCCCATGGGCCCGCCCCAGCCCTGATTCCTCCCCATCCCCCTCGGACCCTCGGGTCTCCTCTCTCCAGGTTACAGCCGAACGTGGACACCCGGCAGAAGCAGCTGGCGGCCTGGTGCTCTCTGGTCTTGTCCTTCTGCCGCCTGCACCGACAGTCCAGCATGACGGTGATGGAGGCCCAAGAAAGCCCTCTTTTTAACAACAACAAGCTGCAGAGTATCCTCCGCTAAGGCGTCTCACCCCCTTTTTCCTGCCCCCAACACAGACACTGACACTCCCTCCCCCCAGTCCCCTCGGGTTGGAACCAAGTTGCAGATTTAGACCCATCTCAGGACAGACTTCTTATCGAGGAAGAGGTGGTGAGTTTCCCCTTTAGTGACATCTGGATGACTGCTTGTCTAGTAGGTTGTAGAAGAGACTCATGTTTGGACTAAGGTGGAGGTTCCTTCCAACTCTGGAGGTTCTCGGATTCTGTGATCTCCCCACTAGTGATATGCAGGGTTAGGGTTTTTTTTTTCTGTCCTCCTCTTTGATTCTTTTGTGTTGGTGGGGTCGCTGGCTTAGTAATACAGGACAAGCAAGTTCAAGGCCAAATTGACCTGCAGCAAGAAAAGGAGATTAAACTGTTTAGCCGGATAAGTCTGGGTCTACTTTGGGCAGACCCTGGGTTCTCTGGTTCATCCCTAGAGTATCTGGGAAAACAGTTTAGAATGACAAAGACAGGCCAAGAAATTATGTTATTCCTGTAACCTATTCTTCCTGTAACAAAAGGCACTGTGCTGGACGCTGGAGAAAGAATGAAAGTAACTCTTGCCTTTGAGGCGCTTACATTCTATTGCTGAAAATGATGTGGACGTATATAAGTAAATTTAAAAAGGTGTACAAATTAAATATAAGCCCTTCTCTCTTCCTCCAGTCTCCAGAGATACCAATCCAGATCCCACTTGGATATTCTAAATATTGTGTGCAGTGGCTCAGCATGGAACTATCTCTGGGTTTTTATTCTCTTTTGGGATTAGATTTATAGCTTGCTCCACATCCCGTGACTCTGTCATTCCCTTAACCCTGAGTCAGGAAAGCTCCCTATGGAATCTATCCAGATTGTGTTGGAGGAACTGAGGAAGAAAGGTAGGTCCTTGTCCTCAGTCTTTGTACTGTCTCTTCCATGGTGGTTTTACCTTAGAGTAGATCCCCTTGTCTCTTCCCTCTTCTCCCTGGTTCTTGTCCCTCTTTTACCTCTCTTCTCCTTCCCTCTCATGGCAGTGTGACTGGCATACTTATAATAGCTATTCTTCCTTGATTCATAGCCTTCCATCTGCCTCTAAAAGTGGGATTTTATTACCCATTCTCTTTATACCTGGTGTATGTAAATGAGAAGAAAGTAACTGTAGCATGAATCAAAAGACTTCTTTGGAGAAGGCAACAGTAGATTTGGGATGGGACCTCTGTGTGGGAGGATATTAATCTCTCAGTGTCCTGAAAGTAGAACCTCCTCCACTCTTTTCCACCTCATTAACCCTCTTAGCAACTCTCCCATGCATGATTGCTTTCCAGGGAACCTCGAGTGGCTGGATAAGAACAAGTCCAGCTTCTTGATCATGTGGCGGAGACCAGAAGAATGGGGGAAGCTCATCTACCAGTGGGTGAGACTCATCAGTACAGAAAAAGCACCTCACATTGGGGGTAGAAAAGAATTGGGGTTCAACACTGTGTGTGCATGTACCCTCCACTCTGCAGATCTCCATACCAAGTACTTTGGGGCTAAGTTATAGATGAAAGCTACATCTGTGGTGAACCTTTCCCCGTGCCTCAGTTTCTCTGGCCAAATAAAGCTTCCTTTTTCCCCTCTCCCCACCAGGAGCCAAGAGGCTGGGCAAAGTCATATTTTCAGAGCACAGTGCAGGGAACCGCAGGCCACTTTGTTGACTGGAGGCTCTGACCACAGGAGATAAATGAGGAAAGGGCAAAAAAATAACTTGAGGCCTCCTCCTCACACACATACTCATAGGATCTGCCTCAGACTCACAGAATGCCAGTGAATTTCTTTGAGCCATTGTAAAGTCAGAACAGGCTCTCCTGAAACTTCCAGCCACAAAACCAAACTCCTCCGAAAAGGGAAGCAGCATTAGTAGCAATACAGCATGTACAATGACATCCAGCCCCCACCCTCTTTCCTGTATAGGGACCTAGCCAGGACAAGAGGCCAGTAATTAGACACGTGAGAAGTTGTGGTTTTAATGCTGTGTATGTATGTAAATATAGCTTCCCTTAGGGAATGTGGCTACTCAGGCACTCTTCCTCCTAGGCTAAAATCGGCTCTGGTGCCTGATTCTTGGATTAGAGGGGTGGGGTCAGTGAGTCAGTGAGGTGACAACCCTAGCACCTCACATGCCCCACTTAGCCCTCATTTTCTGCTTCCACAGGTTTCAAAGAGTGGCCAGAACAATTCTGTATTTACCTTTTATGAACTAACGAATGGAGATGATACAGAGGACGAGGGTAATGCCTTTTAACTCCCCCCATCCTCCATTTCCTATTCCTGTGTTGTTATCCATCTCATATTCTTGACCCCTGGGTTGCAAATAATTGTGGAAAAGCTGAGTAAATGGGGGGAGGGATGTTGGGGAGACAAAGGATAATAGTGGTTCCTCATCCCTTCCTGATCCAAGCACCAGCTCAGGTGAATTGTGGGGAAGGGAAGACCTAGCTCAGGTATTCTGGCTTCTGCCAAGAATTTGGGTTCATTTTGATTTCTGAATCATCTAATCCTTTTCCCTAAAAACCCATCCTTCACCTAGATCAGTGGTTCTCAACCTTCCTAATGCCATGACCCTTTAATACTTGTATGTGGGTATATCTGCATGTGGGCAGACCACCTTGTAGACCCATAGAGGAGCGGTGTCTTGGTTCCTAAGACCATCGGAAATAAGTGTTTTCCTATGGCCTTAGGTGACCCCTGTGAAAGGGTCGTTCAACCCCCAAAGGGGTTGCAACCCACAGGTTGAGAACCGCTGACCCAGATCCTCAGAATCTTCTTCTCTGTAGAACTAGCTTCTAGATTAGTAGCAGAATTGATAGCTCTTGGCTGCAGCCCCCATCCTGCAAGACCCTGTTTGCTTCTACCTTTACCCTCTGATTCAGAATACCATGGCCCTACGTGGTGACCAGGGCCACCCAACAGCCCAGGCTGGGAAAAGCTCACTGTTCTGTCAGAAACCAGACTCCTCCTGTATATGGGATGTACATGTCATGACCTGTACTGCCTTGCCTCTAGCACCTTACATCACCCGTCAGCTTGCCCACCTCCCTGATCCATTCTCTATGGCCAGGAAAGTTGGCTGTAGTGGATAGTACCTGGAACCTGTATAGCCTTAGGACGTGCCCTCTTCTCTAGCTTAGGTACAAGGTGATTGGGGTTCACCCTTTGCCCCCCCTCTGCCAGGTACTGAAATGCTAGGTGGAGTCTTATGTCCAGCCCACCAGGCATCTTAGGTCAGCTGTGGTGGTGGGGTACCCTTACACATCTGCTTTCTCCACAGAGTTCCATGGACTGGATGAGGCCACACTTCTTCGAGCTCTGCAGGCTCTACAGCTGGAGCACAAGGCTGAGATCATCACAGTCAGCGATGGCCGAGGGGTCAAGTTCTTTTAGTAGACCCCTTTACCCCACCCCCTTCCTTCCTTATTCTCTGAAGGAATAGGCTCTGTCCCCACAGATTGGAGCTTAGACCCAAATATAACGTAAAGGAACTTTCCAATTTCCTCCCAGTCGTATGTTGGGAGAAGCTTGGAAAAATTTGGAAAAGAGAATTCCTCTGTTACCCCACTGATCTGCTCCGTGAGTGGGTTAAGGTAATAGCCCCAGAGAGAAAAGATGTGCCTAGTTTCTCCTTACTCTTTCTACTCCCTCATTGCAGACTTCGGCTCATCCAGGGTCAGTAAACCCACAAAACATAGTCACACATATCTATGAGTACACAGCACCTACTGACTTCTCCCCTCAGGTTTAGCCTGGATCCTCTAAAGAGGGTTAGGGGTTACTTGGAGGACCTGGCTGCAGGCAGCCTACAGGGCATCATAGGAATAGATCAGAGAAGGAGGACTGGCAGCAAAGTGCCAGGTATGGCTCTGATCTGTGTTATTAAAGCTGGATTGTTCAGCTCTCAGTGCCTCTGTCCAGGTGACTTTTGTGTGTGGAAGAGGGGAACTAGAACTGAGGATGGTGAGAGTAGTTTATGAGCAGGTAGATCTTAGCCTAGAGACAGAGAGGCATCTAAGGTGAGGAAGAGACAAGTCCTGTGGTCTGTAAAAACGTCCATAGGGAATTTCTGGATCAATTTTCTTCAAACTAGTTCCAGTCCCTTCCACTGGGGTTTAATTGTTAATGCTTTCTTAGTCAGCATTGAAAGAAGTGCCTTGCAACTTGAAGAAACACTGACTAATAATGTTCCAAGGCGTTATGCAGTCACAGCCAGTCCCTCTTTCACCTACAAGTCCTAAACGCTGGGTGGGGCTCTCTTTAATAGGCGGAAGTTAAAGGGTTAAGGCGGATTTGGACTTTGCTTTATTGGAGAGGTGGTCAGACAGGAAAGCGCAGATGGCTGCAGGATAGCCAACTGGTCCGGATTGTGGTCCCCTGGGTGGGGTGGGGGGTTGGACGTGGAGACGGAGCTCTCAGTATTGGAGTGGGTGATGGAGAGGCATGTCCGGATAGGATAGCTCCTCAGCTAGAGCGAACTGCTGAGTGACCGGGGAGGGGTGGGGGGGTGGGGTAGGAAGATGGTGGCGGCGCTTGTGGAAGGGAAATCCAGGAGCTGTGTAGTCCTGGTGCCCTCTGCCTTTGCTTTCGCCGCTGGAACTACTCAAGCCAGTTAGTGGACGGGGGTGGGGCTTCCTTATCGAGGGTGAGCAGGCGAGTGGCAGCCAAACCCCCGCCCTAGAACCAAGAGCTTCTCACATTTCCTCCCCTGGTTTGGGGTGATGCGCTAGCTCGTTTGTATTGCGAAGAACCCCTCTGTTCAGAACAAGAGTTTACTTCTGGGGGGGAAGCAGAGAGAGGTGATCGGCGGTGATGGGGCGGGCAAATAGGTGTTGGAGCTGAGACGGAGCGGGTCTTAGGAGGTGGAGTCTCTAAAATGAAGCAGGTTTAGCAGCATCTATAAGCCCTTCCTGGCTTGCGCTGGGGGAATGTGAGAGCACAGAAACCCCGAAGGGGCGGCCAGGGGTGGGCGGGAGGGGGGTGGAGAATAGGCGGGGGTTAGGGAGGGAGTCCCCCAATTGAGGGGCCTGTGGGTAGGGCCTGAGTGGAGGGGGCGGAGCTTCGAATCAGGATTGCTGGGGGCCGAAGCTGGAGACCTATTGCAGGAGCTTGAGCCCAAACCCGAGTGAGGCTTTCCGAGCTAACGCAGCTCTCTAGACCCAGAGCCCAAAGCGCAGAGTCCTATTACCCTTGGCTTCTGGCCTCCAGTACCATCAGAGCCCTTCCTTCCTCATGCTGGCCTCCTCTGCTCTGGAGCCCCCTGTTCCTGTGTCTCAGACCGAGGCGGACCTGGCACTGAGGTCTCCACCGCCTCCCGCTCCTGCTGGGGCTCCTCGCCTCGGCCCGGCACCCCGGCGGATGCGTCGCTTCTCTGGAAAGGGGGAGCTCCGACCACGCTCCACGCGTTTCAGCCGCCGCAGTTCGGTGGACCTGGGGTTCCTGAGCACTTGGTCTGAGCCCGCCCCGCCCCTCCCTGATCCCCCGGGACCTCCGGATTTAAGCAGTCCGGGCTCCCCCAAGTCCTTACAGCCTAGCTCAGGGGAGCAGGCGGAGGGCGCACCGAGCGGGGGTCCTGCCGGGAAGCCGGGAGATCTAGGGCGTCTGGAACTCTCAGGGTCGGGGGGAGGCCTGGGTTTCGGGGAGATGCTGCAGAGCCCCAGTGGGGTGGCGCCTGAAAGGCTACGAGAGCAGGAGGAGAAGGAAGATACGGAGACGCAGGCTGTGGCCACGTCCCCGGACGGCCGCTATCTTAAGTTCGACATCGAGATCGGACGTGGTTCCTTTAAGACTGTCTACAGGGGTTTGGACACGGATACTACGGTGGAGGTCGCTTGGTGTGAACTGCAGGTGAGAGGGGGCTGGGGGTGGAGGATGGTACTTGAGCTGTGGCACAGTCCAAAGGAATGTAGAAAATCGCTTCCAATCAGAGGACCCCTCCTGTGAGATCTTCATGGGAGAGAGATCCTGGATCGAGGGGACACAGCAGGCAGGATCCCAAGTTTCTCCCTGCCTCTACCCTATGCACATGTTCCAAATGGTCTGCGTTGAGTGTACAGTTGGTCCGATCACTCTAGCCAGACTATAGAATCCCACTGAGAAAAACAGACAGGTAACGTGCAGTGAGGACTGCAGGATCCCCCTGATTTCCACCTTGGCCTTTGGTCAAGAGGAAAAATCAGAGGAGAGGTTGGTCCTCGATCCCGGTTGCTGGCTAGACCTGTCCGGCCACAGCGGGTTGGGGTTGACCCTGAGGGCTACTTGCTTACTATCCCTCTCATCAGAGATCCAAAAGGAGACCAGCTCTGGATCCCTTCTCCTCAACACCCTCCTTAGAGGTCACGAGGTCATGGGTGTAGGGGGAGAAGCCCGAGCCTCTGGGATAGGGTCTTCTCGGGGCAGGGGATTTAGTTGGACCTCAGAAAGACCCATCTTTCTGGGGAATTTCGGGGTGATGAAGGAAAAGAAAGACTATATGGGAACTCCAAAAGCCCGTTATCCCGAGACTGCTTCCCTGGAAACGTGGACTCAGGGAAGTTCCCCCCAAAATATCCTTGGAGCCTTCAGCGAGAAAGCGAGAGCAGGGATCCTATGTCCTGGTTTGGGCATTGGAACACATGATTCCTCAATTCTTCGCCCCACTGTTGTCCCCAACCCTCAGGTGTGGTTCTGGATTGGAGCATGAGTACTGAAAAGAGTGTGAAGGCGCTCACGTCTCCCTCCTCCCAAGTCCCTTTCAGTCTTCACTACAGGCTTGAAGAATAGAATCTGCTGTAGTTCCCGGCTCTGGGTCATGAGAGACTGCTTAGCCCCCGATCCCTCAATGTGACTGTGGAGAGGAGGCTGGGGCGAAGTGGGCACCTTGAGGGAAGGGTCCCTCCCCTCGGGTCCTGGCACCAGGATGGTCCCTCACTTCTGCCAACGCCGCGCCCTGGGACCAGGGCCAGGAGGAGAGAGGCGGCCAAAATGAGGGGGGTGGAGATGAGGGAGGAGAGACGTGGGGCGAATGGTGGAGGGTAGGTCAGGGGGAGAGGCAGGGGCTCAGGCTCCAAGAAACCTAGTCCAGAATCTTCCCACTCCTCTCTGTAGTCCTACCTTGACTCTTGTCTACCCAGTTACTCTCGTTCTACCTTTCCTCTTCTGCCCCTCTCTCCTCTCCCACTTTTCCTCCAACGTGCTTCCCCTCCGGCTCCCCCTCAGGCCCCAGGTCGCCCCCTCCCACTCCCACTACCGGAGTCGGGCACAAAGACAGCATTGAATTCTAGGCCTCTGGACCGTACCACATAAAGGCGCTTGTGTTCGTCTGTGGGGGTCCGAGTACCGCGTCGGGTGCGTTCTTGGAGCCAGAGCGGGAGAAGGCAGGCCGGGTGGGGCAGGGGCTCGGGAGCCTATTGGGCAAGAGCCCCATCCGCCCCCAACCCAGCCCCTTTCCCACCCCCAGGGCGCAGACCTCCGGGAATCTCCAGACCTGGCCCCTCAAGTCCTATCCCCTACAGTCTCCCCCATTCGGTTCCCAGACTCTCTTGGTATCCCACTTTCTCTTGCCTGGAAGAGAACCCCCACAATTAGTTGCTGCCCTTTATCCAGGCATTCTCGGGGTCTGAGGGACACCCGCTGGGCGTTGGGTTTCGAATGCCATTCACTGCCCCCTCCCCCGCCCCCAGACTCGGAAACTGTCTCGGGCAGAGAGGCAGCGTTTCTCCGAAGAGGTGGAGATGTTGAAAGGGCTGCAGCACCCCAACATCGTCCGCTTCTATGACTCGTGGAAATCTGTGCTGAAGGGCCAAGTCTGCATCGTGCTAGTCACAGAACTTATGACTTCGGGCACGCTCAAGACGTGAGTTCTGGGATCATGGGCCAGCAGGGCTCAAGAAAGAGGGAGGAGGTGAAAGCGTAGGGGAAATGATGAGGATGGGAAGAGGTAATGTAGGATAAGGTGGGACTATGCTCAGGAGCGCCCGATGGAGGACCCCAAAAAGACCCCTCTCAAAGTCTGGTGCGCCAGTCTTGTACCTTTAGGTGGGCCTTTAGGTGGCCCCTAACTATACTCTCCTATCATCATGCTCAGGCTCTCTTTTCTCCTTCCAGATACTTGAGGCGATTCCGTGAAATGAAGCCTCGGGTCCTTCAACGCTGGAGTCGACAGATCCTGCGTGGGCTGCACTTCCTGCACTCCCGGGACCCCCCTATTCTGCACCGGGACCTCAAATGCGATAACGTCTTTATTACGGGTCCCACTGGCTCAGTCAAGATCGGGGACCTTGGCCTAGCCACACTGAAGCGCACCTCCTTTGCCAAGAGTGTCATCGGTGTGCTCCCACACTCCTCTCTACCCCAACTCTTCCCGATCTTGGTCCCAACACCCCCTTCCCCACTTAACTCATTCTAGCCTTAGAGGAGACTGGAGCAGCCCAGAATGCCCCAACCCGGGGAACCTTTAAGATCTGAGGGTTGAAAGGCTGCTTGGAACTCCTTGGAAGTGTGGCTAAATGCAGAGAGAATCTAAACCCCGGATATGACTAGAAGACCAAGACAAAAGCCAACACAGTCCTGAAATAGATGTAGGGCTCGATTTTGGCCTAGAGTTTTTCTGTTTTTCTGTTTTCCTTCCCAACAAGTTTCTACCCCAGCACACCCAATCTAGTTCTTGCCCTGGTTGAAACTCCTCTATTAGGGGGACCATGGAGAGAATAGGAACCATTGGTTGATCCCCATTTTGCCCCCACCTAGGGACCCCGGAATTCATGGCACCTGAGATGTACGAGGAGAAATACGATGAGGCAGTGGATGTGTATGCATTTGGCATGTGCATGTTGGAGATGGCCACTTCTGAGTATCCCTATTCTGAGTGCCAGAATGCTGCCCAAATCTATCGAAAGGTCACTTCGGTGAGGAAGTGGGAGGAAAGGATATCCCAGTTGCTGATTCCAGTGCTTCTCGCCAGTCTCCTTTGCTGAGACAGAGATACTTTTTTTTTCCCCTGGGAAGACAAGGATTCTAACCTTTATTGCCAGCATTCTCCATTCTACAATTTGTGAGACAATTTAGGAGATAGTGGGTGGGCAGCTAGGTGGTGCAGTGATTAGGGTATTGGCCCTAAATCAGATCCTTTTGACTCCAAATGCAACCTCAGACACTTAGCTGTGTGTCCTTGGGCAAGTCACTTTAACCCTGTTGCCTCAGTTTCTTCATCTGTAAAATAAGCTGGAGAAGGAAATGCCAGTATCTTTGTCAAGAAAATCCTAAATGGGTATCCTGTCTGACTCTGAGGTTAGATACAACACTAAGTCTAGCTCCCTTCTCTTCTTCTGCCCAGGGCACAAAGCCTAACAGTTTTCACAAAGTGAAAGTACCAGAGCTGAAGGAGATAATAGAAGGCTGTATCCGAACAGATAAGAATGAGAGGTGGGACCTGGGAATGGAATTGTGGGAGATATCTTGAGGGTGGAGTAGGGAAATAAAGAAGATCGGGATGGTTGAGGTGGGGGAGAGAAAGGATAACACCATGTTAGCCCTTAGCTAATCTGTCCTGCTCCATTTCTAGGTTCACCATCCAAGATCTCCTGGCCCATGCCTTTTTTCGAGAAGAGAGAGGTGTGCATGTGGAACTGGCAGAGGAGGATGATGGGGAAAAGCAGGGGCTGAAGTTGTGGTTGCGAATGGAAGATGCCAGGAGGGTTGGCCGTCCTCGAGACAACCAGGCCATTGAGTTTCTATTCCAGCTAGGAAGGGATGCAGCTGAGGAGGTAGCCCAGGAAATGGTGAGAGGACTGGAGCTTAAGGACAAAAGAGATGTAGTGGTGGTGATGGTGGTGGTGTTACTGTATGGAAAGAGGGGCAAGGTAGGGAGAAAAATGAAGAAAATGTGGATGATGGGAAAAAGGGGAGAGAAAGTTGGTTCCACTCAATACAGGAAGGGAAGCTAGAGGGAGATAGATGTCACTACTTTAGGAAAAGATCAGGTTAAAGGGAGAATGTAAGCATTTGTTTGAATAATATCCCTTCCCCATGCTCAGTTAGGATTGAATCATTGGTAGGGAAATTGAAGTTAAGAGGTCTAGGTGTTCTCATTCATTTCTCTTTTTTTTATACTGTTAAATATACAGTAGCAACATTCATTTCACCATTTGTATGTAAAATGTTTCTCTAAGCCAGATGATTTGATATAAAAGTCAAACCCATCACATCCCCCACCCCACCCCCCACCCAATGATCTTTTTACATCAAGTGCAATCAGAAATTTGTACAACATGAATATCTGCTTCTGAAGGACAATGACTGGAGGTCTATGTTTTTGTGTCTGACTGACTGTGTACGTAAACTTGTCTCTGTCTATGTATGTATTGTTATTTTCCTTCCCATCAGGTGGCCCTGGGACTAGTCTGTGAAGCAGATTACCAGCCTGTAGCTAGAGCTGTTAGAGAAAGAGTTGCTGCCATTCAACGAAAAAGGGAGAAGCTTCGTAGAGCTCGGGAGACAGAACCACTCCCACCACCCCCAGGACCACCTCCAGTGGTTGCCCCCACAGCTCCTGGTCCTGATGCTCCCTTCCCCCCTGAACCTGAGGAGCCAGAAGCAGATCAGCACCAGCCATTCCTTTTCCGCCATGCTAGCTACTCCTCTACCACTTGTACGTCGCCCCTGATCCCTGGTACTGGGCAACCCCCTCCTCCCAACTTTATTTTCTCTCCTTGGGGCTGAACTTGTAACACCTCATAAGACCTCTCTATAGAGCAGTCTCCCCACCTGGGTGGGAGAAATCTTCTCCCTTCTAACTCTATTACTATCTCTGGGAAGGAAGAAATGGAACTGCATTTGGAGCTCTTTACCACTCAGTCATACTCCTTTCCTGTCCAGCACCCTTCACTTGGCCCTTTCTAATTCCCCCTCCCTTCACCTCTCTCCTGCAGCGGATTGTGAGACTGATGGTTACGTCAGCTCCTCTGGCTTCATTGAAACTTCAGACCCAGTGCTCCAGCCCTGTGGAAGGGAACCATCTAGCCCTGCTGATCCCCAGATCTGCCTGCCTTCAGTGAGAGAGGCTAAATTGGGGGAAGGGGATGCTAGTGGTTTAAATCTCTGACTCATCTTCTTGTGACTCATAACCCCATGAGCCTAGATGTTCTCTCTTTCTTACCTGATAATCCCTGGCTGTACCTCCTTGGAACTTCACCACCCTTGACTTCATCTGTTCCTGATCCAATTTCCTAGGAGTTGGGATCCTTGACTGTGACCCCCAAAACCATAATCACAGAATGTCAAAGTGGGAAGAGTCTATCCAGTTTCTTCTTACTGATGTCATGTACCTTCATCCTCTTTCAGGCCTTTGCCTTATCCATTCCTCGATCTGGCCCAGCCAGTGACTTCTCCCCTGGGGATAGGTATGTTCTGGATTAGGAGGAATGGAGTAGGTGTTGGGATGTGCTTGGAGGAGGGAATTGGGATCAGTGTGCACACAGCTTTCCTCTTCCTTCTTCTACTTCCTCTCCTCTCACCAGTTATACTTCAGATGCAGCATCTGGACTCAGTGATGTAGGAGAAGGGCCAGGAAGAATGAGGAGACCCTCTGGTAGAAGCCCAAAGCGGAGACCTCGATCCCGCCTTCGTGTTACCAGTGTGAGAAAGGGGTGATGGGGCAGCTAGACTCTGAGAATACCATGGGAAGGACCAGGAGGGAACAATGGGAGGGATGGTGGGAAGGGACAGGGAACATAGATCATACATGGAAATGAGAACATATTCCCCTATCCTAGTTTCTGTGATCTGGTTTTATGGTGTGACCTGTCCTTCTCTTTCCCCAAGTTTGGTCACTGTCACTTAGGAGCTAGGGCAGTGACCTCCATCCCACACTGACTCTGTACCCAAAGGTGTCGGACCAGAATGATCGAGTCGTTGAGTGTCAGTTGCAGACACACAACAGCAAGATGGTGACCTTCCGATTCGACTTGGATGGAGACAGTCCTGAGGAGATCGCAGCTGCCATGGTTAGGAAGAAGGGAAAGAGGCTTTCATGACTGGGCCCAGGATGAATCTCTCTATATTGATGGTCTCCAGCACTATTCTAGGCATGGTGGGGAATACCAAGGAAGTAGAAGGCATGGTCCCTGGCCTTGAAGGCCATTTGGGGAAAAAAGTCACTTAAATCCATAAAACAAGGGCAAGACATAAGGCAAAATCTAGTCAAGTTGTTAGAATAGCATGGATATAATGTCAGAGTTTGAAGAGATGGAAAGAGAGCAGGGAACAGTGGAAAGAGTCCTTGTTCTGGAGTTAGTCAATAAATATTGATTAATCACCTACTATGTACCAGGCACAGTGCTAAATGCTGGGAATTAGAGGAACCAATTCAAGGCTCACCTCTGAGACACATTACCTGTGCAACCTCAGGCAAGTCACTTGACCTTCTTGGGCCTTGGATTTCTTATTTCTAAGATTCTAAGATTCCTAAGATCAGGAAGTTGGGCTAGATGCCCCTGAGGTCTCTTCCAAATCTAGGTCTATGAAAAACTCATAGATTGAGCTAATCAATGATGACTTTTATAGCAAAGGCTAGCCTTCCATTTAATACAACCAGCATTTAAGTACTTTCTGTATGCAGAGCACTAGGCTAAGTCCTGGAAGAGATAGAAAATTGCTTTTATTCCTCTTGCAACTGCCATGGTACTCTGCCAGGCAGAGAGAGTTTTGAAATTTATGTACTGATGTGATCAGCAAAAGGGAGCTACTGCAGATTCCTAAACAGGAAAGTAGCACAATAGAAGTAACATTTTAGGGAATATAGTCTGTTAGCTATGTGTGAAATATATTAATAAATAAAAAAGACCAGTGGCAGAGAATTCAGCTAAGAGTTGTTGCAGTATCCAGGCATGAGATGAGGAGAGTTGAATTTCAAAAAAACTGGCAGAACTCAATGCCAGTTGAGTCCCCGATCTGGCCCAGCCAGTGACTTCTCCCCTGGGGATAGGTATGTTCTGGATTAGGAGGAATGGAGTAGGTGTTGGGATGAGAAATTTGGATATAGTACTTTGTGCATATGGGGAGGGGAGGGGAGGGAGCATGAGAGAGAGAAGGAAAGAGAAAGGAAGGGAGGGAGGAAGGAAGAGGGGAGAGGGAGGGAGGAAGGAACAGAGAGAGAAAGAGAGAGAGAGAGAGATGGGTGGAAGTATGAGTAGATGGATGGTTAGACACATATACACACACACATGTGGCGTGTGCATGCATATATGTTGAATATTGGGCAGAAAAAAATGGGAAAGAGTCAAGAATTAGTTTAGCATTTCTATCCCAGGAGATTGGAATAAGAGGGCTGACATTAAAGAAAGAGAAATGAATCCCCAGGGAGAAGATTGAAAGGCAATGTGGCATAGTAGAAAGAGGATGGGAACTGGAACTATGATTTCATTGATAAAGGGAACTCCCAGATAGGGAAATTTCCTCTGCCAGTGAAGGTCAGCACCTTCTCTGACATTGAAAGTCTTAGAGAGTTGCCAAGGACACTAAGAAGTTAAGTGACTTGTCCAGGGACACAAAGTCAGTGTCAGAAACAAGGATTTGAACCTGGGTCTTCCTAATTCTACAGCACACTCTCTAACTATTATATCATGTTGTATAGTGGAGAGACCACTGGATTTGGAGCTTAACACACACAGTGCTTAACACACAGTAAGCATTTAATCAATGTTCTATCTATCTGTCTTTCTATTAAACTGTTAATCCATCCACCTATTTACCTGTCTATCTCTCCATCTATGGAAGATCTGGCTTTGAATCCAGGCTCTACTCCTTACTGCCTTTTTGACCTTGGAAAAGTCGCTTCAGCTCTTTGGATCTGTTTCCTCAAACTGTAAAATGAAGTGGTTGGATTAGATCAGGACTGGGGAACCTGCAGCCTCAAGGTGACATGTGGCCCTCTAGGTCCTCAAGTGTGACCCTTTGAATCCAAACTTCATGGAACAAATCCCCTTCATAAAAGGCTTTGTTCTGTAAAACTTGGACTCAGTCAAAAGGCTTCACCAGGGTCCTAGAAGGCCACATGTGGCCTCGGGAGGCTGCAGGTTCCCCACCCCAAGTTTCCTTCCAGTTCTATGATGAGCTCATTCAACCAAGAATGGATTACATTGAGGTAATAGTATCTCTGAATAGAGAATCTGGCAATGAGAATTTAGTGGGAGTCATCAGAAGAGAAGTAATAGTTAATAAAGCTTTGAAAGTGGACAGGAGACAGAGTGTGGGGGAAGAGAAGCAGAGCCAAGGACTGAAGACAACAATAGTCTGGGAATGGGAGGAGGCACCATTGAAGGAAACAGACCAGGAGTGGCTCAAGAGGCAGGAGAACTAGAAGAGGCCAGTGCCATAGAACCCAAAGGAGAAAGCGTCCAGGAAGATTAGGAGGCCGGTGGTGTCAAATACAGCAGGTTGAGTAGGGTGAGATTTGAGGAAAGGTGATATGGATTTCACTGGAAGAGCCTTATAGACAGCAGTATCAGCAGAGTGTTGGAGGTGGGAGTGCCATGAAAGTCAGATTGCTGGGAGCTAGAGACAGAATCCATGGCAGGGAGGGCTAGAGTACTCCTCTGAGGAGCCTGGCAGTGAAAAAACTTCCTGAAACATCCTGTCCCTACCCACCCACCCACATACCCCCTATCCCTTCCGTCTCAAAACTCTCTAATGGCCTCTGACTGCTGCATGATGAAGGACAACTCCCTCACCCAGACATTCAGGGCTCTCCACCATCTGGCCCCAACCCTCCCTTTCCAGTCTTCTCCTTTATTATTTCCTCCCTTCCAAGTATCCTGTACTCCAGCCAGACTGGGCCAATTCCCTGAATTGGCCATGTGAATTCCCAACTGTACTCATGATGTCACCCCCAAGTAGAAAGCCCTCCTTTCTCCTTTTCACCTATCCAGAGAAATGAAAGGGTGAATTCATGGATCCAGATTTGACCTTCAAGCTCCCCTTCCAGATTGATTTAAAGTGCCACTAACTTTATTCTCAGCTTTGTCTCCTTCAGGTTCTTACAACCCTCATTACCAGGACCTTTGTGCACCTTCGAAGCATTTCCTGTCCACTGTAGTTGGCTGTCTTTTTCATGTGGGTGTGTCTTGTAATCTTGGGCTTCTCTATCCTCTCCCTCATCTAGCACCAGCATCTTATGCAGAATTAAGACTGGTTGAAAAGACAGTAGTACCACACTTGGAAGGAATATCAGGGTGATACCCTGTAAGAAGCAGCATGCAGGCAGTGTTGGGTGGTAGAAAGAATTGTGGATGCAAACTAACTCCTGCCTCCGAGGTTATGTGTGACCTAGGCAAGTCATTTCAATCACCAGTCAATCAATCGATTTTGTTGTTGTTCAGTCTTTTCAGTCATGTCTGATCCTCCATGACCCCGTTTGGGTTGGGTTTTTTGTTTGTTTTTTGGCAAAGGTACTGGAGTGGTTTGTCATTTCCTTTTCCAGTTCATTTTATAGATGAGGAAACTGAGGCAGAGTGAAGTGACTCGCCCAGGGTAACAGCTAGAAAGTGTCTAAGGCTGGATTTGAACTCAGGTCTTCCTGACTCCAGGCTCAGTGCTCTATCCACTTCCCCACCTAGCTGCTCATCAATCAGTCATCTTTTATTAAGCCCCTACTATGTGCCAGGCACTAGAGATACAATGACCAAAAAGGTAACGGGGAACCACTGGCATTTATTGGGTAGGAGAGAGAGGTGGTCAGATCTGTGCTTTAGGAATATCTGTCAGCTTTTGGAGGATGGATCAGAAAGGAGAGAGACCAATTAGAAGCTATTGTAATAGTACAGGTGAGATGTGACGAAACCTTCAACTAAGGTGGTGGCTGTGTGAGTAGAGATTCTTAATTTCCTCATCTATAATACGTGAATGTTAATGTCTGTGCAGATATCAATATTCACATATTATATCTGCAGATAAGAATGTAAAGGGTTTTGCAAACCTTAAAAAGCTATGTAAATGATAACTAATAGTTATAATAATAGCTAATAATATTACAGCTATTTATGACATCATAGCTATTAGCTGTCAGTTCATAGGGTCATAGACTTTATAATGGAAAGGTCGTCTAGGCCAGAAACAGAAAGCCTTCTCTCTGCTCAGATAGTAACTGAGCAAATATTTGACCTTAGAGCCTCTGATGCTATCATTTTTTCTCCTGTACTGTTATTAAGATATTGAAGGACTAAGGAAAAGTGATACGAGGGGTAGAAGGGATGGGAACAAGGTTGCTCAGGAGCATGGAATGGTACTTGTTCTAGAGATCAGAGCAAGGGTTAGCTATCCAGAGCATGAGGAATAACATCCCACTCCTGCTAAACACTCCCCGATTCCACCCACTTGCTTATCACTGAAATTTGGAGACATTCGAGTATAGAGTATTTTTGTTGAGGGGGAGAGGAAGAGGGAGAGAGATCCCTCACTCTAACCTACATTGAATCTCTCCAGGTATATAATGAGTTCATTCTGCCATCTGAGCAGAATGGATTCCTGGGCCGGATTCGGGAAATTATTCAGCGTGTGGAGACCTTGCTAAGGAGAGAAGGGGGCCCTGTGGGGGCCACTGGAGATACCCCAGCTCCCCAGGTCAGATTTCTTGCCACATCCGTAATAGACACCTTATTCCCCCTCCCCTTACCTGGATCACTCAAAGACATTTTACCCTTCACTCCACAACCTCCTGACCCCTTGAGCCCCCTATTTCAAACACTGGAGACTTTCCACTTTGTGACATGAGCTCCCTGTTTCCAGCAGGAGGAGCCCATGATACCGGCTCTCCCTGGCCCCCTCTCATTCCCAGTCAGTGGTATGTACTGAGTCTTCCCTCTGCCCTTGGTGATCCCTAGAGAAGGAAGGGGTGTCTCAAGGGATTGCTTTGGGAAGGTGACCTAACTGGAGTCTGTGGTGGAAGGGAGGCCTGGGCTTGAGGGCTGCAGTCTCAACATTGCCCTTCTCAATTGCAGAGACCAACAACAGTACCTCTCTGGAACAGGGAAACTGGACATCCTTTCCTTCCTCCCCCATGTCACCAGGGTACCCCCTGTCTCCTGGGACCCCCTTTACTCCAGGTTCTTCCTTCCCCATCACTGCCCCCCACTTACCCATCACTTCCTCCCCATATCCCCTTGTTTCCTCCCAGTTTCCTTCCAGTCCTTCCCAGTTCCCTCTCACATCTTCCCAGCTCCCAGGTCTCTCTCCTTTCCCCCTTAGTCCTCCATCCCCATTTCCCCCTAGCCTCTCCCAGTTCCCCAATCCATCCTCCCAATTTCCACCAAATCCTCCCTTTCCCTCCACTTCTCCCCCTTCATTCTCCCCTAATACCTCCCAGTCTTCTACCATATCCTCCCAGTTCGCCCCAACCCCTTCTTCCTTTCCGCCCAGTTCTCCACCTCCATTTCCACCAAATTGCTCCCAGTTCACACTCAGTACTTCTTCCTTTCCTCCAAATCCATCTTCTCCTCTTCCCCCACCCCCTTCAACTCCCCTCCTTTCTCTGGCTGGTGCCTTCTCTCTGGCTGTGATGACTGTCGCTCAGTCCTTGCTAACCCCCCAACCCCAGCTCCTTCCTCGACCTCCAAGTCCTCCTCCCCCTCCACCAAGTCCCCCAGCCCCTGATGTACCATGCAACTTGTCAAGTCCTCCACCATCTAAAGCTGAGGAGCAGAGTGAGGTGAGGATGGGAGTATCGAGGGAGGCTTGGAGATCCTGATCAGGACCTGCCCTTACTGTCCTCATCTTTTTAGGCCACTGCCAGTTCTCCGTCACTCCAGGTGGAAGCCAGGCTGTCCCCCATCACAGAAGGTGAGGTCTCTAATCTCTAATGACTTTACACGTTAATCTCTCGGCAAATACCTAACCCCTGCTCTTTTCCTTTCTGGGCCTCCACCTCCACAACAGAAGGGAAGCCGCAGCTCGTTGGGCGTTTCCAAGTGACTTCATCAAAAGAGCCAACTGAACCCCTTCTCCAGCAGCCAACAGCTCCACCTCCGGGTTCCCCAGAACCTTCCACTCCCCTGCTGGCCCCCGAGAGTTCAGACACAGAGGACAGTGCTGGAGGAGGGCCAGAGACTGGGGAGGCTCTAGCTGAGAGCGATCGGGCAGCAGAGGGTCTGGGGACTGGAGCTGAGGGGGAGGATGGGGAAGAGGAGAGGGAGCCATGGAGGGGCACCAGCCCTTCTCCTCCAAGCCAGCCCAGCCCGATGTGGCTGAACTACACATACAGCAGTAGCCTGTGTCTGAGCAGCGGGGACTCAGAGAGCAGTGGGGAGGATGAAGAAATCTGGGCAGAACTGCAGAGTCTTCGTCAGAAGTGAGGGGGGAATGGCAGATGGGGAAGCGGTGATGGGAGGATGGTGGGGGAAACATCGGGAGTGCATGTGCTGGCACCTCCTCGTCTAATCAACCTTCTTGCACTGTTGCAGACACCTGTGTGAGGTAGAGGCCTTGCAGATGGTGCAGAAGAAAGAAATCGAGGACCTTTACAGCAGGCTAGGGAAGCAGCCCCCCCCAGGCATAGTGGCTCCTGCTACCATGCTCTCTAGCCGGCAGCGTCGAATCTCCAAGGGCAGTTTCCCTGCCTCTCGTAGAAACAGCCTACAGAGACCAGAGCCCCCACCTCCTGGTAAGGCAGCCCAGCTCCTACTTCTGCAACATGACTCTCTTCCCCAGTTTCTTTCAGGCCCCGAGCATCCACCTTGGTTTCAGTGACATGACCTCCTCCCCCCCACCTCCTCTGTCCCAGTCCCCTGGTTCCTCTCACTCAGTATCCGTCCTTTCCAGGCATTATGAGAAGGAATTCTTTAAGCGGCAGCAGCGCTGGCTCTCCAGAACAGCGACCAAGCAAGGGGGTGACATTCGCTGGGGATTTTGGCAGGATGGTGAGGGGGAGCTAGGGACTGAGGGCAGCAGGGAGGAAGATACTGGGGGAAACTTCTACCCCAAGATTTTTCCTCTCTCCCGAGTCTGTTCAGTCCTTTCTCTTTTCCCTTTAGTGAGCCCAGAACCGAAGCAATGTGGGACCAGGATAGAGCTGATACCTTCAGGACCTGGTTCTTGATCTAACTCAGTATGCTACACCAAGACAGAGTAGCACTGTGGTGCAGTGGAAAGACTTCGGCGCTTGAGATCAGGACTTACCTGGATTTGAATCCTTCCTCTGATCTCTGTGCCCACGGGCAAGTCATTTTTGATTCTGTATGCCTGTTTTCTCATCTGTAATAATAGTTATAATGGCTGCACCCACTTCACAGGGATGTTGTGAGGACCAAATGAAATGCCTGTACAGTACTTTGCAAATCTTTAAAGTGCTATGTGCCAGCTATCACGACTATCACATGCGAGGAATAGGGATGGAAAACCACAGGAGAGTATCTCTACCCTATCAAATGAGACAAAATCTGTAAAGCATTCTGCAAGCTTTAAAGCACTGTATACATGCTAACTATTGCTATCAAAAGAGAGCAGATGAAGAGACTTTGGCAGTGTGAAGTGTGAGCCCTAGGGCTTCCAAGCACCAACCACTAAAACTACACAAGATCGTTAGAGAACTTTCCTCTCCAATCCCCCTCCCACCACCCCCAAGCTGAAGGCTGGGCGCACTGTCAGACTTGTACAGAAGCCAATAAAAACATTGGAAATGAGTCTGTTGGTCTGTCATTCCTGCAGGGAATAGAGGGTGGGTGGAGGGGCCCAGCCTCACTAGCGGGGTGGGAGAGGAGGGGTGGGATTAAAAGATCTCCTCTCAATGGGGAACAGAGGTGGAGGACACTCAGGCTCCTGGCATCATGCCATCAGCAGCTTAATTTCAAGGTCAATGATCAACTCCACCAATCTAACCTCTCCTCCAGACCCCACCCTGGGCTTGCACAGGCAAGCTCTGAAAACATGAGGGCTGCATGACCCCTGTTCACCCCTCCATCCAGGGGTGGGTAAAGGCTATTGTGAAGGCCCCAGGCAATGGAGGAAAACTGGAGATGAGAACAGGAGTGTGGTTGTGCATGAAGGATAGCTTAGCCTCACAAAGCCCAATGACTCCCATGATCCTAACCTGCTAATCAGGTGGAAAGATCGAAGGAAAAGTCATTCTAGTTAAACATTCACATTTCCTTTGGCAACACAACTGCCACAGCAGGTAAAGCTTTCCACTCCCATCCCCCAAATAGATTCACGTGGCTCTAGAACAGATGATTCACTTTATTGTGAATCAGCCCTCAACTTGACCACCATCGTTGCCACAGCGTGTTTCAACAAACAGAAGAGGTACCATACTTGCCCCCCAACAATGGCTTTAAATCTCTATGGTAGGAAGAAGCTATGAAGACACGAATAAGGTGCTACTGAAAAAGCTGGAGGTGACTTAGTTGTGCCTCCTCCCTTCTGTGACAAAGGCTCAATTTCTTTTTTTGGGGGGTGGGTGAAGGGAGAATAGGCTTTCCCATCAAACTGGCTGGATACACAATTCCCAAAGCAGGGTGGGATTCCATAACCAAACAACATCCCAAGGTCAGGCTGGCCGAAACACTCCTTATCCCAGTAGGAGTCTTTTTTCTTGAAGGGGAGGGGAAGTACAGAAGGTGGAGGCATCCATCCTCATTTTGAAGAAGTTGCATCCAGGGTGGAGAAACCCACTTGGGGTTTAGGGGCTGTTGGTCCCAGCAGCTTTCACTCTAGCAGCTTTGGCCTTGTCTTCCAAATCATCTAGGAACCTCTCCTGTGCCACTGAGTAGAACGTATAGCCATCTGAGGGTCATGGGCTCAGGAAAACCATGAGGAAATCAGAGCATGCCCCTCCTTAACTTTCTTTCCTCCAGCATGTCCCAACACCCCCCTCCCAGTGATCTATGCTTTTCTGCCTCCACACCATCTTGGAATCACAAACTGCAGCCACCCATGGCTCCCAACGGTCATACATGTTCAATGTTTCTGCTCTCTACCTGCGGCCCAGCGTGTAGCCCTTTTTTGGCTATTCTCCACTGGGATAGAAGAATAGCCTCTAATTCAGGAAAAGCTGGGTTGGAGCTGGGCAACGGACACACACTGGCTCAATAAGGACAGTAAGAGCAGCATGCTGAAAGGCAGTACTGCACAATGGATAGCAAGCAAGCCAGTCTCAAAGCCAAGAAGACAGGGGTTCAAGTCTTGTCTCTGTTAAGTCACTACTGCAAAGAAAGTGCAGATCTGCACTGGTAGAGAGTTTCCCCATCAGGGAATTCCCTAGACTGTTGAAACCACAGGTCCAGTGGCTGTAGTTATGTATTCCTCCAAGGAAGAATGCTACATCTGGGGGCTGAAGAATTTGGGTTCTATGAGACCCTACTTGGCACAGTGGATAGAGGTGTGGGGTCAGGAAGACCTGGAGGTCTCCAGGGGACCAGGAATTCAAATTCACCCTCAGATACCAGCTGTGTGATCCTGGGCAACCAAACTTGTTTGCCTCCATTTCCTCATCTGTAAAATGGGAATAATAATAGCACTTACCTCTTGGGAGGATCAAATAAGGTAATATTTGTAAAAAGTTCTTAGCGCAGTGTTTGGCACATAGTAGGTGCTATATAAATGTTAGCTACTGCTATTATTAAATTAGGTTAAATTGTTAACCCTTATTATTAGACAGCTACATTACTGGCTTGCGCTGTGACCTCGGGCAAGTCACTGGCTCTCACTAGGCGTCAGTTTTCCTCGTCTTGTAAAAGTGAAATTTCTTCTCTGGCTCTAAGACTGGACTTCCAGTCACCCCCATCCCCGGTAGGCCCCTCTCCCTCTCCCTCCTCTTCCCTCCCCCCAGCCTCGTTTCTTTCCCTTCCCCCTCCCCCAGCCTCCGGGACCCACGGATACAAATAGCCAACACCAAGGCCCCCATGCTCAGGCCGGTCAGGATGTTCCGGCCCCGCCGCTGCGGAAGCGTTTTCTGCCACTGGGAGAGCTCCACCTGCCGCATAAAGTGCAGCTGGGCAGGGCTCAGTTTCTCTCGCGCCGGATCAATGCGCTGCGCTACCGGGGCCTTCCCGGCCTCGGATCCCGAGGCCCCGCCAGCACTAGCATCAGCCATCTCACTCCTCGACCTACTCAAAAGGGGGGTCAGAGCCGCGGCGTACGTCAGGAAGGACGGGAGCCTCTGGGTCGCCGTCGCCGCTGAGGATTCTGGTATTTGTAGTCTGATTGGCCATTCCTTCAGAGTGGGAAGAGAGACGGAGGAGGGGCGGAGTGTCCTGGGCGCGCCCTCTGATTGGCCAAAGCTCCCACGGCGCCCGCGAGCTCGGCGGTTGAGACCTAGAAAAACCGTTGGGAGCACGAGGCAACGCGTAAAGCACGAAGAGTCTTGAGACTCTTTGGAGCTTTTGCGCCGTCAGGAGGGTCGGCTAGCTATGGCTGGGGCCGTAGGGCCCAGGGGGTCGGCCTCTCTCAGCGACTTTAAGTTTGGCGCTGTGGACACGCAGACTATCGAAGATGCCCTGCTCCACCTGGCCCAGGAGAATGAGAGGGCGGTGCGGGAAGCCCGGGGCCAGGCGGGCAGTTTCAGGGATACCCGGATCGTGGGTGTGGGCCCAGGACTTGGGGGGAACGGGGTCTGTTCTGCATCAGGGGCACCTAAAGCGCCCCCTTCTCCGGTATTCTCGCCCACCCGGAGCTCCTTTCCTCTCCCCCTCCCCCCCAACTTCTCCCCGTGAATCAGAGGAAAAGTGAAGCCATTCCCGGTATCACTCAGGCCCCAAAGCAAACAAGAAATAACCCTACCGTTTTATTTTGACTTAAGTTATCTGGATCTAATGTCTGAATTGCCAAGTCCAAGGTCAAGTCAAATTGCATTTATTAAGTGTCTGTTATATGCCAGGCATTGGGCTAAGCACTGTAGATACAGGCAGAAATAAATTCTCCACTTTGTCAGTAGAGTTGTGTGTGGGGGTGGGGGCTTAATGCGTGCCTGCAAGGATATTTTACGCAGGTGTTTTTGTGTGTAGCATGGGTCAAGAGGGCTGTGGGCCTGTCTTGGATTCACCGCAGCACTCGTAAGCCAAGAGAGATTTAAGTTTCAGTAAAGAGAGGGGTGTGGCTGCCAATACAGTTCCCTCCCGGTATCTGACCATCTGCAGTGCCCTGCTGGTGGTGTTTTATGTAAAACCCAGGGGTCTCGGAAAGTTCCTCAGCTGAGAACTGAGACTTACCCTGGTTCCCACCCTATAATGGAATTGCTAGCCAAACAATTCCAACTGGGACTATTCTTTCAAAGGGAAATATTAGAGGAAACAATTCCAACTGGGACTATTCTTTCAAAGGGAAATATTGGAGGCCGTTAGGACTTATCCGTCCCACTTTCCTAGTGATGTTTTCAGAATCTGCCTATTTAACAACTCTCACAAACAAAAAAAAATGTGGGGAAGGAGTTCAGTTACCACAATTCCATTTAATAGACCAGACGAATCCTGCTGACTTTAAGGTACATGGTGGCCTTGTGTTAAGCTACCCATCTGGAAATCTCCAGAGGAAGATTGCTAAGCAGAACAGAGTCTTCAACAAGATTCAAGTTCCAGAAAGTTGTTTTTATGTTTTGTGTTAAACTTCATAGGAATTAGGATTTTAAAAAATCTATTCAGGAATCTTCCTGCACTCAGGAACATAAGCACATAGTTAGGGGGCGGGAAAGGGGGTAATGTGTTTTGGTACCAGGCCCTCATCTGCTGAGCCCTTCAGGAGTAAGAGTCACCCTTGTTCTTGGCACTCAATCAGACATCCCTTTTTGCCCCTGATCAGCTTGTTGTCAGCAAAAGAAATTAGGCTCTGTTTTAATTATTCTAGTCTCATCTTTCTCGCCTCCTGACCCTCTTTCTTGGGTCGAATCATGGTTTTTACACAACACCAAGAGTTCAGCGTGGTTAGAGTTGCATCTTGTGATTCAGGCTTTTCTTTTCTGTTTTGGCAGAATTCGTTTTTCTCCTGTCTGAACAATGGTGCCTGGAAAAATCCGTGAGCTACCAGGCAGTAGAAATCCTAGAAAGGTAAAATCCCGGGCATGAGGCCTTTGCAAATAGGTAGCTTTCAGATTAACTAATGTGCTCGCTCCTGGTTGAAATGGTACCAGTCACCTCTTACCTTGGCATTGCATTTACTTGCAAGTGTAACCAAGTCTTCAAGTGATACTGCAGAGGCTAAGATGTAGCAGAGTTTGAAGAACAAATGCTTCCTCTGGAATGTGTATAAATCCAGTTTGTTTACTCCTGACCTCCCCCCACTCCTGTAGGTTCATGGTTAAGCAAGCAGAAAGCATCTGCAGCCAAGCAGCACCTGTGGTGAGAGGGAATGAAAAAGCAGAGCCCTGGAGGGCCCGGAAAGAAGAGCTCTGCAATACGTTTGTTCTTCGACTTGTGTCATGTGTTCAGCTGGCAAGCAAACTTTCCTTCCACTATAAAGTAAGGAGTTGGTCCTGTTCTTTCCACCTTCACAGTACTGTGCTCTAAAAATCTGGCCTTTTGTGAACAGCTAGATGTTATGAATAAAATAGGCTGTCCACAGGGCAGCTCTGAGTGACCAATCCCTGGGCTGGGTGAGTCTACCCAAGTAGAAACTCCGGAGTGCAATTACACTTCCTAAGCACCCCTACTAATCACACACAGCTGTTATAACCTGCACTGTTGTTCTCAAAGCACAATAGCTGGATTAATGCCATTGTTCTATAGGTATACAGGTCACCTTTCCTCCCCTTTGGACTCAAGGACAGTTTGCATAAGGTGCCTGAATAGTCAACATACTTTAATCATCATTAAAGGTGAGATTTATAAAAGGGAAAAATATCCCTGGGCACCGAATTTGGAATTGGAGGACCTGAGTTCAAATTCCACCTCTTGTTGCTACCTCTGAATTCTGGGCCTCATTTTCCTCATCTGTAAAATGAGGTTTTCCAGATCTAAATCTATGATCTTATGCTTGTTTCATTCTCTTCCCCCTTACCCCCCTTGTTTGTGGCAAAAATCCCGATTTATTAAATAGAGAATGCTTTTCTCTGTCCCCTCCTCCTCTTTTCTTTATTCAGATAGTGAGCAATGTTACAGTCCTGAATTTCCTCCAGGCCCTAGGGTACCTTTATACTAAAGAAGAACTACTGGAGTCAGAACTTGCCATTCTGAAGTCTCTAAACTTCCAAATCAATCTACCTACTCCTTTGGCATATGTGGAGATGCTTCTAGAAGTTTTAGGTATCTCATTCAAAAGATATTTCATTGGAAATTAGGCAAGCACAGTAGTCCTGACAGGCCAAGTGTAGCTCGAGACTCCTTTACTAGAGGCAATCAGTGTGCCCCAAGGTTCTGGGCAACCTAACACAGAGAGACAGAACAGAAGCAGTAGTCAAGTACTCTGCCTAGTGGTTTGGCAGACTGGGGAGGGGGGTGTATTTGGCTAGCTTTGGATAAGGCATTCTGTCCTCTGGAAGGACATTGAGAAGTCCCAATAGCCAGCTTCTGCTTGGAATCCCTAGGCACCTCCTCAGTATGTTCTCTTTACAAAGCTAAAGGATGGGAGGGAAGCAAAGAAATAAAGTTTCCATGGTTATTATTTTTTTTGGTATTAAAATAGTCTGTTCATGGAAGGTTTTTTTTCTCTTCCACAGTTTTACTTTTGAAAGTGGCCATGACTTAATCAGACATCCAATCCATTGAGAAACCCTACAGCAGAACATAGTTACCAGGAACAATGTTAGCCTAATAGCTACATTCCATAGTCATGTGCAGAAAGTGGCCCGTATAATGTGACATGACCTTCTTTAAAATGTATTACCCTGATTTATTAGGAATCTGACCATATTTTTGGTCAATTATTTATTTTGAGAAAGTAACAAAGGTAGAAACTTCACCCCTCTCCATGCCCATACAGGGTATAATGGCTGTTTGGTCTCAGCCAAACAGCTGTATGAAACCTGCTTGACATTACTTGACTTGGTCTATCTCCTGCATGAATCCATCTATGAAAGCCTGCTGAGGGCATCAAGTGAGAACTCTACACCCATGGAGCAGGGGTAAGGCACTTCCTATAGATTTATAAATACTGGGAGTAGTGTTCTGATAAGGACCTGAGGGGTGGATCAGACCTAGTAGAGCCAATTAGTTTGTCCCCATACTTTGGTATAAAGATAATTGTTGTAGAGGATTCTTTCTCACAAACATGTAACTTATGAACTTGCAACTTACTGTTCTGATGTAGCAAGTTCAACCCAACCAAAACCCAAAACTTAAGATTTTAAGGTATTTAAATGAATTCAAGTCATTAACATCTCCTATTATTGATTCTTGATCATAGGTTAGGATGTGTGGACTGTTTTCAATTTCAGGAAAGACAAAACAAGCCAGTCATAAGGCTGCAGCTTTGACAAAACTGCCTGATTACTGTAAAGGCAGATGAAAGCCCCACAATTATGTTGTTAGGATAACAGACGGGAACACAAAAGACCAGTAAATCAAATACACATGAACGAGGCTTATATCTTATCCTTCGTTTTGTTTTGTTTTTGGTTGGGAGGGCGCTTCCTATAGCATAGCCAGCTGGTTCTACCATTTCTTTCCATACGAGGGTACTCAGCATAATCAAGTAACACAAATTTCCATGACCCACAAACTTAGGCAAACAATGTTCTCACCTTCGTTATAAAACTGAACTGTGATTTTAATTGTTCAGGGGAAAATTTGTATCAGTGAAAGAAGACTTCATGCTTTTGGCAGTGGGGATCATTGCAGCCAGTGCTTTCATCCAAAATCAGGAGTGGTGGGGCCAGGTATGCACTGCTAAGTGGCATCATTATCAAGATTCATATAAAAGGCATTCCCCAGTCAATTAAAGGAAAAGGACAGATTTATCTTTACCAGAAACAAGTTGCAAAGTCTAGCAAGAGACCCATCAGTGTGCCAAGATGAATGGGCAAGAGGTAGAACTGAGGTGCTTTGAAAAGTATGTTCCTTAATGTGGCCAACTATCACCCAAGAATCTGCCTCTAGAATGAGAATTTCAAGAAGTCAACGTGTCCTTCATACTTCCTAAAATTTTCTTGGGTAAAAATTGCACATTAGGTGGCAGTACTAAGTGTTAAGGGAAGAGCTTTTCTCATACAGTTTAGCTCTGGTAAACATTTTAATTAGAATCTGATCTTCCTGTTAAATTTAGAGGAATAGGAAGATTTAGTTAACATTTGACTCCAGAGGTTGTCTAGAAAAATGTATGTTTGTGTAATCTGTTAAGATGAATTAGAAAACTAACTACATATATCTTTCTCCCTGAAGGTTGTGGAGCACTTACACAGTATCACTGGTATCGCCATTGAAAGCATTGCTGAGTTTTCATATGCAATTCTGACTCATGGGGTAGGAGCCAGCACCCCAATTCAACAACAACCTGGTCTGCACCACCTGACAGCCAGACCACTGAGGGCTGCTGCCACCTGCAACATGTGAGCCTGTTTCCAAAATATTATCAGACCCCAGGTCATGATCCTTTCCCCTCCACCAATCTATTTAATCTTTCATAACCCAGTACAAAAAAACCATCAGAAGTATCTTAGGTCTTTCAAGTTTGATTTTGTTACTGTTTTCTGTCTGCTGCTCTTCAGAGAAAGAGTTAAGGTGGATATGTTTATTCTTTGCAGTCTCAGTAAAAATAAAAGGGGGAGGAATGCCAGACTGGAATGTTTGGTTTTACAGTACAGGCATGATTTCCTCTTTAGATGTGATTTTTTTTTTTGGTAAAAAAAAAAAACAACAGTAAGAGTAAAAAAAAAAAAAGACCAAAATCCCAGGTGACCTTGACTTGGCATAACATTTCTTTTGTCCCAAATGCCCCAGTCCAAATTCATTCTCATTCAAAGATAGGACCTTTGCCCACTCCTTTGAAATGAACAAATTCTGGCTCTTCCAGAACCGCCTATTTTCAGTCTACTTTAAATAACATGTCTCAACCTTTTTTTTACATAGCTATACAAGTTTGATTTTTCCAGAATACAAAATACTTTGTTTTTTTCCTATTGTTTTACGACCAGCGCACCTCTGCATAGTAACAGACTACAGCAAATCTTTATTGCAAATAATTATTTCTCCTCACAATACAACAGGATTAAAGTCTGTTTCATGTCTCTTTTTTCTGCCATGTGTCTGTTGGCACAGAGCAGATAGGCAATAAGCACTAGACTTGAGAAAAAAAAAGTTAAATTTCAAGCTTTTGATCACATTATGTGGCCTCCAGGCAAAGCTTATGTGACATTTTCCCCATGTTATTTAATGATGTTGCACACATTTCACTCCTCTTAATAGAGAGGAAGGGTTTACATTTAAAAAAACCCACTATATTAAATATGCATAAAATTAGGAGAGAAAAATCCATTGATAACCACTCTTAACTCAAGACTTTTTAGAAAATCAACCCTATTTTCTGTTTTCAAGGAGTATAAAGTTATGAAATGGGCTGATGGAGAATTATATACATTATGTTACTGCTCTGGACACTATTTGCAATAGAATGTTCTTTTAAAATAAAGTGGCTTTGTGGATTTTCTTTTTTGGTACTGTAAACATGTTGTACTGTTTAATATTAAATGAATTTAATTTATAACATTTCTGCCAACAAAACATATTCTAAAGCCATTTAAGGCAGAAGACTCCCTCACCCTCATGGACAAAAAAAAAATAAAAGTCATTTGTTATAAAATTGTGAGGAGACCCAAGCAAGACCCCACTTCAGATTGGTCAACATAAACTTGAGTGCCTTTGTCCACTGCTCCTCAGAGTTGAACTGGGTTTTGATGGAATAGGAGCCACCACTGCCTCCTGTGTCTTCAATTTTACCTTTCTCCACATCCATCCTGCAGTAGAGACACATCAGAGCTCATTAGTGACTGAGAATTCAAGTCAGCTCAGGCAAACAGGCAGGGCCATGATCATGGGACCATTCACGTCATTTTCTCCATTAAAGCATTCTTGTCAGCGAAGGGTGGTGTGCTTTGGATTTGCTCGAAAGCCAAATATCATGCTGGCTGTCACAAGAGCCCCATTGTCACTGCTGAGTGCAGAGACAGAACATGGAGGCAAATGAAAGGATGGGAGCAAGGGAGTTGTACTGGGGAGTGAAGGTTAGAGTATCCCTCACTGATCTCTAAAGCATCCTTGCATTCATGGAGAAGAAAGGTGAGAGAGGAAAGGAAATGCTTTGTCTTTGTGGCCAAGAAAGACAGCTCTGCTCCACTGATCAAATAAATCTCCTACCTGTTAACTAAGGGTGGTGCCAATATCTGATCATGCTTATTTCCAGGAGCTTCTGGAAAAACCCTCTTGAAACTAGAGAAGCCAGAGCTTTGTGCCAAGATAATCCCCAAACTCTTCTAGTATAACATTCCCTCTCCAGGGACTGGGGATCACATCCCTTCCATTCATAGGATCAAAGGACCTGAGCATAAGATTCCGGGAGAGCAATACTCAAATCCCTGACCATCAAAGCCATTAGATCTAGAACCAACTTCCTGCTCTTACAAGTCCTTGATGCTATTCTGACTACCTGGACTATGAACTCTCTGCAAGTCTGGTCAGTCTGGTGTCACTGCAGCCTCATCCTAAGCTGGAAGTATACTAACCTGTAAGGCAGACAGAAGCGTGTCTCCCCCTTCTCCACCTCTTCTTTAAACTGCTGCACACAATCCAGGAAAGCCACCATTGCATGATCAAACTTGTTGTCCCAGAAAAACCGCAAACCTCCAGAACAGTATAATGGTAGCTCCTGCTCAAGAAGAGAGGCATAGCAAGCCACATGGCACCAAAACATCCCAAATGGCCTCAGGCCTGCTGATTTTTCAATTCATGTTCTATTTGAATCCCACTGAAAATAGGAAACCAAGCCCTGTGGTTCTTTTTTGCCTTGTCGTGGAACAGCTGTTACTTTGGGCACAGCCTGACTTCTCTAGATCTGGCTTCTCCATTTAGAAAATAGGAACAAGAAAGATCTACTTCATAGATTCCTTCCCCATGCCAATTTCCACACCCCTTTCCAGTCACCCACCTATGCATTTCAACTAGATATAACTTTAGGACCTCTCATTCAGAGTTTACTAGCAGATTTTGAAAAAAGGTCCAAAGGAGTTGGATTTTAACTGCATATTTACATTTTAGAGACCATCTGAAACTGGAGACAGAAGCTGAAGTGCAATATTAGAACTAAATTCAGCTGCCTCATTAGAAAATGATTATTCTATAATGCAGCTGAACTGGAGATACCCAGAGTACCTTGGATTTGTCTGTGAGAGACTCCAGATATGAATGATTTCCATAAGGGACAAGGCGATACCTAAAAAAGAGAGGTGGATAATGGGTTTATTCAAGAAGACACTATTTTCTACAAAGATAAGCCATGTAGTTTATCAATTATCCATGGATTCAATAGCCCCTTCTCTTCTTAGACAAAATGCTTTAGAGTGAAAATGTCCAGGAATGAGATGTAGTCCTCAACTGGAGGAAAACTATAATCTACTGAATAGAGCAGTGTGCTACTGAAAATGTGCTGCAATCTAATGGAGATACAAGAAAGAAGCACAAATTAAAAAAAAAAAAGGCTGATCCTCCTACCTCTGAAATTTCAAGCCCATTTTATTGGCTAGGGCATGGAGCAGCAACACTGTCTGCCCCCATGCAGCGTTGATCTCATTCCACTCCACAGGGACACTAGGGAGCCGCCCTAGCCTAAAGTTATTAATTGTGCCAAACTGTCCACTGTGCCTGTGGAAGAAAGCAGGAAAGAGGAGAAAAAAGAACATTGTGACCCTAGTGGGCCTTTGGCATAACCTTGGGAAAATATCGAGGTGAAAGGGGGTGAAGAATCAATACACTGTGACAAGACAAATAGGTCTTTATATGACTGAAAGGCTTGGCTTAATGGTTCTTTTTCCCTTCAGTCAGTAATTTTGTGCCCTAGAATTATGAGGTGAATTCCTACCTACCCCATTCTTAACACTGAACTAAAAGAAATGTCATAATGAATTTACACATAGTCCCTATTTTGTGGGGGAGAGGTTCTTTGGTGGTCAGTAGCTAAAATCCAGATGTATATTGTTCCCCACCCTCTCTTCAGTCCATATTACCAGATGTGGAATGTTGCATTAAAAACATTTGTTTTCTTCAGCTTGTCCAGTTGGATCTGAGCATAACGCATCTGGTTATCCACACTCTTTAGCTCATCATCTAGTTCCAGCTGTTGTCGTTTAAATTCACTATATTCCCTCTGGTATCTGTGAGTAGTTAAGGCAAATATTAAGAGCTGGTCACTTTTGTGGCCAGGGTTACCAATCTTATCATTCCAACCAATGAACTGTTTTGGCTCTCATGCTTTTGGGGCTCTCTGAATTTGGTGTAGAGTCAACAAACAACATTGGGCCCCATTCCTTTCTCTCAGTAAGGGGAGGAAAAGAATGTCAAATTCCATCTGTTTGGAGCTGGGTGTGTCCTTCAAAAAGGACAAAACACTCTCATTTAAAATCTTTTCAAAAAGAGAGGTGTAGGAAATTTCCTCTAAAACCATACAGGACATATATATACTACTTGGTTTGGCTCATTTGACTTGTCCCTCTGAGCACTTTTACATGAATTTAAGTTACTCTGTAAAATCCCTCCCTTCCTTCAAAGTCTTCTACCTTCTATGTCTTCTGCGACAGCTAGATACTCTGTATGCATTCCCCTATGGAACAAAATGTAAATTCCTTGAGGGTTAAGGGCTGTTTTTTGTTTCTCTATTTCCAGTGCCTAGCCCACAGTTAATGGCAGAGCTTAAAAATTCCTTACTGAATTTTATACATCTCCCCAATTAAATTATAAGTGCCAAAAGGGTAGATATAATATTTTCCCCATCAGATTAAAAGTTCTTCCAGCTTAGCAGGGAGCTAACAAGAGTGAGTATTGTCATGGAACCACAGAACTGTAAATCATGAAGGGACTTTTAGAGATCTTAGAAAGCAGTTAATGAGTAACAGCGAAAGCACTGGATTTGAAGTCAAAAGACTTGGTCTGAGTCCTCATCTGCCACTCACTAGCAAAGTAAACACAGGTACTCCCTAACCTTCAGTTTTGCCATCTGTAAAATAGGGATAATGATATTTGTACACCTTAAAGTTGTTGTGAGGATAAAATGAGAATGTACATAAACAGTCCACCACCATTATATATAGATAATGAAACTGAGTTTAAATATTCCATGGTTCCCTACTCTCTCTAAGATAAAATACAAGTTTCTACTCCTGACGTTTAAAGCCCTTCACAATCTGACTCCAACCAATCTAACCCGACATAATGTCCCTTTTTTGCTTCAATGTTCCAGCCAAACCAGTCCACTAGTTGTTTCTTGAACTTAGAATTCCTTTTCCTGATTCTGTTCCATTGCACAGGCTAAAGCCCATCCCTCACCAGCTTCCTTCAAGGCTCAGCTAAAGTTCCAAATAAACCCTTTCTTGTGGCTTTGTATTACTTGTGGCATGTTGATACTTTCCTAGTAAAAACTGAGCTCTAAAGCAGGGCCTGTTTGGGTTTTGTCTATGTTTTCTAAGTGCCTTAGGAGGCAGAGTGTCAGAAGAGAGTGCTTGGCTTGAAGTTGGAAAGCCCAGGCTTTAAATTCCAATTGTGACACTAGCTGCTGTATAATCCTGGGCAGTCACTTATCTGTGACTCAGAAAACTGTCCAGGATACATTCAAGCTGCAGCCATTTGTTTTCCTTTAGAATGGAATGAAGGGGGGATGTACTGAGAGGTGAATCACTTACTGAGCTTCCTCTTGATCTAGCCGCTCAGTCTCTGCCTGGACTTTCTCAAGATTTTCTGCCACAATTTTGCGGTTCTTTTCTACATCTTCCAGTTCCTGGATCAGCCTTTCTTCTTCAAGTGCCAGCTCCTTCAACTCCATCTTCAACTTTTCCTCATCATCTTCATTCATTTGCTCCAAGATCTCCAAACAGCGTCTGCCAAAGACACCATATTTAATCTGAGGGAACTTATCATTCATATATTGCAGCTGAACTGAAGAAAAACACGTAAGAGATTAATTTGGGATCCCTTCATCCAAACAGCACTCTGGACCAGCAGCGAGTCGCCTGGCTCTGAAGTCTCATTTCTCAGCCTCTGACAGGAACTCACTTGTAGTTCTGACATTCATTTTCTGTGATATTGAGCTGAGTGTCCAGCTGATCCAACAGGGTATCTGTACATTCCTCACACAGAGGGTGATCCACATCTGTCTGGCCTGACATGATATCAAAAAGGTCTCCAGTGACCTGAGGAATAAGAAAAAATTAATGATCTATGAAGATCATTGTATAGAGTCAGTGAGAGTCATCCTCACACTGACTATGACTACATACTCCGCCAACTCAAGACCATACCCCCTCGATGGGCAGACTTGCCTTCAGTCTTCGGCTGAGATTCTCCATGGTACCTCCATCGGATGCCTCCCCAATCAGAGTGAAGCTGTTGGCACTTTCCGTGGACATCATCCTATAGACAGTTCCCCACCCACCAGCCACATGAGGGAGCAGAGAGGTTCCCCCTCCACCTCCTAAAGTACCAGTGGCAAGACTCTTAGGTACCAAAGCCAAAGAAACTCTTAAGGGTCAAACTATATCCCCAACTCTTGCTGGCTCTGGGTCTCTTCAAAGCCACTCTGATCTCTTCTCTTGGGACTACATAGGATTGTCTTATTGGATTGAGGAGAGAACAACCATGGCATCAACCTGAGGCTAATGCCACAGAAACTTCAATAAGTAAGGTGGCCAAGGAGGAGCATTTCCTAATTATACCCCCTACAAAAAACCCAATTTCATCAATATCAATCCAAGGAAAACCATTTCCAGATTTCTTTTTCTGTTCCCTCCTCTCCAGTGAATTGGATTAACTTTTCCCAGTACTTAAAACTCCCAAGCACTACTTGATCTGCCCTCCCCACCCTAATAGCTGTCATAGGGAAAGCCCTTTTTAGATTTACTCCATGGCTGTAATAGGCTATGGGGGAAAGGGAGACAGGACACCATGGCCTTCTTTGAGGTGTCATATGGTTGTCCATTGCCATCTGATCCTAAGACCTTACACAGAAAAAGCCACCTTAATTTTATGTGCCTCTTCTATGGAATAGGGGCTGAGGCATAATAGGCACCTGGCTGGGGGGATGTATCTGCGGGAGACACCATCCTGCCGAGTTTCAGCAAAGGGCTCCTGGAAATGAGAGGGGACAGTGTTAAGATACCAGTAGACTATGGTACCAGTTTGTGTCCCAAACAATAGCCCTGCTCTCCTGAATATAACTGCTTGTCCTGGACCAGTATTTCAGGAAAGCTCCAGTCACTATGCTAATCTTTACTCCTTCTCTCTGGCCACATCCTTCCTAGTTTCAGCAAGACTAATCACCACTATGCTGATACCCTTTCCTTACTCTGCTCCAATTCTGGAACCAAGAACCATAAGTCAACTCAGTTATTGTTCCTAGAGTGGCGATCTACTCCCCCAATAGTTCATTCTCATCATCCCAGTAATTTTCCAGATCAGATTGTTCCCTCCCACACCCCACACCCCACCTACTCCTCTAAGTGAAAAGTCAGCTCCATTAGAATTTAAATTCTTTCAGGGCAAGGACTGGGTTTGCTTTTGTAGCTATATCCCTGGCACTTAGCAGAGTATGACAAAGGCTGGTGTATGGTAAAATATGTGTAAAGTCAACCTTTGATTAATTGTACAAACTAATGGGGCAGATAATTTTTAAAATTCTATTTGGCTTTGAGTGTCCTGATGCCAAAGGTAGTAGGTTTATCTGGGTTTTTTCCCCCAGAAGAAGGGAACAAATTTACTTAATAGGTAAATAAGTCTGACCTGGATATATATTATATGTTTGCATATTGTGGACATAAGGCAGTGTAATATAGTAGAAAGCTGGCTATCAAGACAAGAAGACCTGACTTTAAGGCTTGCCTCTGACAGACTGGTTGCATGGACCTGAGTAAGTCACTTAACCTGCTGACATGTACTAGTATTGGGGGAAAGGTTCCTCATGTGGCAATTCCCTATACTAATGAAACCATAGTTAATGAAAAGTTTGCCTAGAATTGCGCTGGCAAGACCGAGCCAGCCTATGACTAAAAATAACACATTAACCATAAAATAAGTAATTCTTATGTTTATAAGCAAAACCTGTTCACATGTTACTGTCTTTTGTATTAAAAGCTAATACTAACAAGTCATTCCCCATTAATGTTAGAAAATACCAATATTCAAAAACAATATTCTTTGAAATGTTACTGCTGCTTCAAGGAAAAGTGCCTCCCCAGATCTCATTACTTGAGGTCCCTCAAATTGTCATGTCTTCCACTTCTCTGAAACCATGGGGACTTGGAAACATTTCTGATGTTTTACTGATACCTTAAGTAGAGTATTTCTCATTAATGGATGCCTCCTGTAAAAGGAGTCTGAGTTAGGTTCAAGGGACCACTATAGGTGAGTAGAAGCTCTGAATATTTTTCTCAAGCTAGATTCTACCCTTGAGAAAAGTATAAACTCTATTACCTCTCCTGAGTTAGTTTCTTCCTCCTGGGTCTCTCCAGGCTTGGTCTGAGCTGTGGTAAGTAGTGGAGCTAAGGGAGAAGAAATTACTCCAGTCAGTGAAAGCTTCCTGTTTCTCCAGCTGTGAATATATAAGATAGCCTTATGTTTCTTCCCACATTTCCTTTAGAATACTATTTATATTTGGTGGAACTGTTTTGTTTCCATTTACATACCTGCCCCTGTCCTCAAAACAAGCATCAATTTTAGGTTAAATTTTTTTCCATTATTTTCACTCCACTCCTCTCCTTTCACCCTCCTTGCCACCACTCTCAATCTTCACTTTATACTCAACAAAAAAGAGTAGTAAAGAGGTGCCTCTTTTGTTGGAAAAACGCTTATGAAATTCTAGAACTTAAAGAACATTAAAACTGAAAGGAGCCTTAACCATTTTAACCTCATCTTTTACTCAAAAGAAAACAAAATCCTACAGGCAAAATGACTTATCCAAGGTCCTACTGTTGAGGTTTAGGGGTGCTCCAGACTCCAAAATACCAACATGGCCGGTCTTGCCGAATGAATTTGACTCGTCTTCTCTCGGCCAAAGTAAAGCAAAGTTTATTAAAGATTCACCATAATGAGTTGACTCTTAAGGAGCCTAGGAATCTGTGACAAGCCTGCCAGAATAATCTGACACAGAGTTAAGTCTGGGCTAAGTAATTCTCGAGCACCTCATGGAGGTAAGATAGAGTTTATATACAGAAAGATTGTGGGAGGGTTCTAGGGGTGGTCTAGAGGAGGAGTTTGGGACGGTCTTGAGGAGTCAAATGAGGTCAGACTCCCAGTAATGAGACTAAGGGTAGGAAACAGCTGGCGGCTACCAGGAGAAGACCGACAGTAGAGGGCTAGCTCAAGGGTAATAGATTTGGGCATAAATATTCTGGGAGAATCAAGGGTGAAAAGTAGGTGGACAATGGAGGGCTATGCTAGTAACAGAGATTTGGGTCTAGTGATGATGAAGAGCTTATGATCTCAGGCACATTCCTCATCAAATGGGAAGATTCAAGGAGAGTTCAAGGAGGGGTCCCAGAGCCCGTACCCCATCACTGCGGCTTGTAGCCAGTCAGTCACTTGTCCACTTCTCTAGGCAATCGTCCCCTCTCCCCCTAACCCTTTAAAAGGAGCAGACCTGTTAGCTCCCGGATGGTGACTTGATCTAGGATCTTGAAGGACGTGTCCAGTTTCAGGGGCTGGCTGCAGCGCTGGCACACGAAGCTCACCTGCATGGTGCTGATCGATGACTTCGACCCCTCCATCCCTGCGGGGACGGGGCTGCCGATCAGCGTGGGGCAGGGGCTCCTCTCTGGCCTAGGACTCTCACTCCAGCCCTCCACCCCAGGATCCCCAGGGACTCTAGTCCCAGGGACCGGGAACCCACTCTTGGCCGAGCTGAAGGAGCAGGAACTAGGTGATGACAGCCTCGGAGCTGGCCTCGCCCCGGAATCTGGGCCTTAATCCAGGACGACCTCCGCCGCCTTCTCCTCACCTCTCCGTTCCAGAGTCCGTTGCCCAGGCCGGGCCGAGTCGGGCCTACCGCGGTGGAACGTTTACGCCTCCAGCTCTCTCCAAGATCCCCGTCTCCCCGACCCCCATCGCCCACAGCCCGCAGCTCGGCCCCAATCCTACTTCCCGGTCCACTAGGAAAGACTTCCGTTCTCCAAAGGATGTGACGAAAGACGCTAAAACATGAACTCCACCCCCAATCCCAGGCTTCGGCTCTTCCTTCTCAGAGTAAAAAGAGCACGACAGCGGCCTCCACAGCTCGATTTGAGAACTGTAGTTCCGCTCATGGAACAGCCCAAGAGGGGCATGCACAGGGGTAGGAAGGTAGGGAACTGGAGCAACTACAACTCCCTGGCCCTTCTCAAGATCTTCAGCCTTAACCGAAACCAAATCCCTTTAGACTTTCCTATGGGACAGGGCTCTTTCTCTTTTGAAGTCAGCATGGTAAACTCGGAGTCACAGAATCTGACTTGGAATCCTGACACTACCATTCATGACCTGTGTGACCTTGGGCAAGTCACCCTTCTGGACCTGTTTCATAAATTGTAAAATGAAGGTTTTGGCCTGAATGGTCTCTGAGGGCCTTTATAGATATATCTAAATTCATGACCCTGAGAGAGCTGAAAAACATAAAGGTTAAGTTTTCAACAGTATGTGCTCGCCAGAAAAATGCAACAGGCTGCCTGGGGTAGGTAGAAAGTTTTCCTTACTGGAGGTGTTCAAGTTGAATCTGAGTGACTGTTTTTCCAGGATCATTGACAGGTGATTCCTATTAAGTATGGATTGGACCAGATGACTCCCTTGGTGCATTCCAATTCAGATTCTATGGTCTGAAACTCCCTGACAGAGGGGGTTGTTACTGAGAGTAAGTAGAACATAAAACAGATCCACAAGTTGTGAACTGATCCAACCATTCTGGAGAACAATTTGGAACTCTGCCCAAAGGGCTACCAAACTATGCATAGCCTTTTATCCAGCAAGACCACTACTAGGTCTGTATCCCAGAAAGAACATTAAAAAAAAGGGAAAAGGACCCACATGTACAAAAATATTTATAATAGTTCTTTTTGTGGTGGCAAAGAATTTGAAATTGAGGAGCTGCCCATCAATTATGGAATGACTGAACAAATTATGATATATGGATGTAATGGAATACTCTTGTTCCATAAGAAATGATGAACAGCCAGATTTCAGAAAAACCTGGAAAGACATATATGAACTGATGCTGAGTGAAGTTAGCAAACTAAGAGAACATTTTACACAGTAACAGCAACCTTGTAAAATGATCAACTATGATAGACTTAGCTCTTTTCAGCAATACAACGATTCAAGACAATTCCAAAAGACTCATGATGGAAAATACTATCCACATCCAGAGAAATAACTGTTGAGTCTGGATGCAAATTGAAGCATACCATTTTCACTTTTTGGTGTTTTTTCATTCTTGTTTTTTTCCTTTTGTTCTGATTGCACATGTATAACCTGTATCAGATTGTTTGCTGTCTTGGGAAGGGACGAGGCAGAAATTTGGAACTCAAAATTTCATAAAAATGACTGTTGAAAACTATCTATGTGTAACTGGAAAAAATAAGATACTATTGAGTAGGGGAAAACCTTAGATCCACAGTGTAGTACTTGTAGCACAGTAGTCTCTGTCTCCTATGAGAGGTCCTTAATGAAAGTCCTATGCCTTTACTCCCAGTCACATACTTTTCTATACAGCGACACTGGCATCCTTGCTATACAACAAAAAAGGCATCTCTCAGTTCAGGTATTTTCTTTGGCCGTGGTCCCATGTCTGGAAATACTCTCCTTCCTTATCTCTGCCTACCAGATTTCTTTAAGTCCCAATGAAAATTCTATTTTCTACAGGGAACCTTTCCAACTTTTAAAAATTCTAGTGTCTACTTTCTCAGTTGTTTCCCATTCCTCTTGTTTGTACATATGTGTTTGCCTACTGTCTTCCACGTTAGATTGTGAACTCCTTGCAGGCAGGAATCGTCATGTCTTTTTTTCTCTTCCTAGTGCTTAGAATAGTGCCTGGCACATAGAAGGAATTTAATAAGTATTTATTGACTGACTGACAAGAGCACCCAGGGATAAACAGTTTTTGAGGTGTCATGGAAGGCAGAACTTTGAGTCAGAAAACAACTACCTGGATTTATATCTAGCTTGTGACCCTGGGCAATTAACTTCTCCTTTCCAAGCCTGTTTCTTCACTCTTAAAACAGAATAATCATATTATCTCTATCTCATGGGGGTGTGAGGATCAACTAATAAAGCATTTTTCAAACTTGAAACTGCTATAAAATAAAACTAGTCTTTACATCTTTCATCCTGCTGACTATGAACATTAAAAACTAACATCTTGGTGTCAGCAGGGAATTTCAACTCAGGTCTTCCCTTACTCCAAATCCAGCATTATAAGGAAGAGACAATATGGGTTGTAGAATACAACATGTAGGAACATGTAGAAAACAACTTCTCTGCCCACTGCTCAAGGAACTGTGAAGAGCCTTCACACATCAGAACTCATTAGATACCCAGTTCTCTTCTGACAAAAGGTATAGCACAAAAAACACTAAGTGGTTTCTCATGTGCAAAGGAATGTGCTGCTAGGTGTTTGAAATACAAAATTTAGAAAAGACCCTTGACCTCACAGAGGTTACAGTCAAGTGGGGTATAAGACCCAAACATCGAAAACTGTAATAAACATTACATAAGAAGTATATTTGAGTTACAAAACAAAGTGCTGATGAGGGAAGCCCAAAGAGAATGACATGGGGCAGGATTTCACTGTACGGTCCTAAACTGTTGTTAGAGAATGGTGTGCTCTCTGTTTTTGGCTATGGTTTCTAGACCTGGCTCCCTCACCTGTGTAAGTAACCTAGACCAACCAACTTTCCATCTTTGGGCCTCAGTTTCCTTATCTGGAAAAGGACGAGGTTGGACGGGATAATCTAAGTTCCCTTTGTATCTACTGACGAGCCAGCCGCAGTTCTCAGAAGGCTCTCAGATTAAGATAAAAGAGGACAAGACGGGTGCAGTTCGTCAGCACAGACCAGGTGGTTAGCACCTGGGCAATCATCTCAAGGCCCTGAACTCGCCCGCCCCCGCCCGAGGCTTCCTGCACCTGTTGGGCTCTACTGACAGCCCAGGACCCGGCCCGCAGTGTTGACGTCATTGGCACGCGACTGCGCACTGGTGCCTCGCGTCCGCCGGAGATGCGATGGCGGCCGATGATGCCCGAGGTCCCTGTGGCCTTTCTCTCTCCCTACGTAATGTCCCAGGGCCCAAAGGAAGAAGGTACAAGCTCTTGTTAGCCTCCTAGGGCGCCCCTGACTCCCATTCTCTGTCCAAAGCAGCTGCTAAAAACCACAGAGAGAGAGACTATGACTCCTTGGCCTCCGGCCCTTACTTGCGCCGCGCGTTAGGGTGCGCGTGCGTAAGAGCGCGCGCCGGGCACGTGCCGCCCGCGAGCCCGCCGGCGATTGGCTGTGACGCGACTTCCGGTGCAATCGGCGGAAGCCGGGCGGGCAAGCGAGTGAGCGAGCTGGGAGGCAGGCAGGCAAGGAGGCAGGCAGGCAGGCAGGCAGGCGTCCGGGAGGCAGGCAGCGAGAAGCGAGGGAGCCAGACAGGCCGGCGGAGGCCCGAAGGAAACCAAAGCCTGCCCCCGTGCCCAGGTCCTCCGGTCCCCCGCCCCGGAGCCCCCAGCGGAGCGGACGCGGCCCGCCCTGGCCATGGCCTCGCTGCTGAAGGTGGATCAGGAAGTGAAGCTCAAGGTAGCAGCCCCCGCCTCCTCCCCGCGACCCCGCCAGGCCGGTTCTTGACCCTGCGGCGGCCGCCTTTGTCTCCCGGGGGAATCTCTGAGCCCGTCGCTCTCTTCCTTTGCCCCGGGCCCGCCCCATCCTGCCACCAGCCCCGGCTGGCCACAGGCTCGTCCTGGAGGCGGGTGGAGCATCACTTCACCCGGGGATGCTACTACTCTGGGACCACAGCTGCTTCTCCCCGCGCTGGGGTCGGGGGAAGCGGTGACGGACACGTGTTGGGCCGGGTCCCCTAGGCAAGCCTCTGGGAAAACCAGTCCTTCCCTTATTGATCGTGCGGTGCCAACTCGCCCCCCTCCACCACCACCCCCCCCCCGACTCCAAGATCCCACAGGTGCTTGGGGTTGCAGCCTCATCGTCACTGAGGGTTGGGGGATGCGTTTGTGAGATCACAGCCCCCACGTCCCCACTCCCCTACTACCCATCTTACCTGGGGGGGGAGCAAGCTGACATAGGGAGGGAGGAAAAACCGACGAGTATTGGCCCCTTATTCCGTGGGTACCACCCCCAAGATGGAGAAATGGATCCTCAAAAAAATAAAGTATTTAGAATCTGGGGGTCTCTCGTCTTCTCATTACAACTACAAGGTGAGCAGAGGCACCAGGAAGGGTTTTGGGGGGTGTTTTGTGGAGGTTTTTTGGTTGTTGTTGTTTTTGCTTCTGAGGATACATCTCTTCCCTGCTCCCAGGCTTTGGAGGAAGTCCTGATGTTTGTTCTTGCCCTTTGCAGGTTGATTCATTCAGGGAGCGGATCACAAGTGAGGTGAGTGATGCTGCTTGTTGGGTGGGAAGAGAAGAGTAATTTAGTTGTGGCTACCCAAAAGAGGTTACCTGGGGTGTGTGTACATTGGATGTCAATTGCCCTCCAGCAAGCAGTAAGCCAACTTCACTGTGTCCCTTTCAGGCAGAAGACTTGGTGGCAAATTTTTTCCCAAAGAAGTTATTAGAACTTGATAGTTTTTTGAAGGTGAGAGATACTTCCTTTCCCTCCCTTCCCTTCTCTAGCTACCTTTATCCCCAGTTTCCTCAGGATGCTGGACTTCATAGCAAATTGGAATTAATTGTCTGCTTTGTGTTTGATTCTAACATGTATTTTCCTTCCTTACACCTTAAAAAAGGTTTTACTTGTTCCTTTTGTTTTAACTTTGGGATAATTTCTAGATGTTATTGTACCTCCATTCCCCTGAGTCCTTTCTTACAACAAAGAAAATAGTTAAGCACAACTGGCTGACAGTAACCATTCCATACCTATAGCTGCCCCACATCTTTCCACTTAAATCATCCTTCCATTTCTATTTAACTTGGGAACATATGGGTTTGTTTTTTTTTCTTTTCAGGAGCCTATCTTAAACATCCATGATTTAACCCAGATCCACTCAGATATGAATCTCCCTGTCCCTGATCCTATCCTTCTTACCAATAGCCATGATGGATTGGATGGTGTAAGTTCCTCTTTACTACTCTCTGTTGTTGACCAATAGGTGTTCCTAGATCAAAGTTCTGTTTTTGTAAAAGACCAATGTAAGGACCTATTTTGGGGACTAGGAACCATTTTCTTTGAGTTTAGCATAATCCTTGTTCTTCCATTTGTAACATGAGAAGACTCTTAACTGTCCTTTTCCTAAAACTGTTGTGAGATCCATTGGTACTGAAATCACCATACACGTTCTCTAGAGGTTATAGGGTATCTGGTCTTGGGCAACACTTTTTTTACCAGTTTGTATCTCATTTTCTGTCAACAGTCAGGAAGTTCTTGCTGTCTAAGCTCACCCTTCCTTCTGGCTTATACCTGAAGCAAAAATACCCAAACAAATTCAACCTGTATCGATCTCTTCTTTACTTAATGTTTATTAGTATTTATTTGTATGTAGTTTGTACCAAATTATCTTTTATAATTTGCTTAACGAGTCCAGCCTTTTCTGTTAACTTATTCCTTGAGAGCAGATTTCTTGTTGACTGTGTCTTTATCCTGGGCATCAGCACAGTGCTATGCACATAGGCACATAAATGTTTATTGAATGGAATGGAATGGAATCAACAATGGGGGACTTTCAGTTTAGATTTTAGGACTCAGGGAAGAGTAGAGTAAAGCAGTTTAAAAGTTGATGGCTTTGAAGAGGATAACGCTTAACCTCTACATATCTTTAGCCCAATTTGAAGAAGAGGAAATTGGATGAATGTGAGGAGGCCTTCCAGGGTGAGCACCATCCCTTTCCCCAAACCTACTTCTGTAAGCCCCATCTTGGTTGATCTGGTGTTCAGAGAGCTACAGTTTGATTGCATTTTCTAGAATTGAATGTACCTGAAATTAGAATTCTGAACCAGAAACTGCTTTTCAGTGGAGGAGGGGAAGGCCTGACCTGGCATTAGTGTCATAGGTTAGGGGAGGCCCCTGGGGGGATTGTGGGGGTCGATTGGCATACCAGGCCCTGGGTCAGGGAGAGAGAAAAATGTCAGTTCCTCTTCCAGAAAAATTAGTTGTTTCTTTTCCAACCAGGCACCAAGGTGTTTGTAATGCCTAATGGGATGTTAAAAAGCAACCAGCAGCTGGTGGACATTATTGAAAAAGTGAAACCTGAAATCCGGCTGTTGATCGAGAAATGCAACACGGTAAGGCCAGAGTGGAATGGGGGGCTGGGTGTGCAAATGATGATGAACTGTGGAAAAGCCTTATAACAGCTTATATGAAGAGGAGAGTGGTGGTTTTGTATTTATTTCTGAGGTGGAAGGACAGTTTCTTGTCCTCAGACACACACACACCACACCCTCCCAATTTCCTCGTTGTTTAGTGACTCTCTTCCTTTCTTCATCCATACAGCAGTACTTTCCACATGAATAATGTTCTACAACAGAAAGATCACTGATTCTCATGTTGCTCTGTTTTCTTTCCAGGTCAAAATGTGGGTTCAGCTCCTTATTCCCAGGATAGAAGATGGGAATAACTTTGGTGTATCCATCCAGGTAAAGCTTCTCAACTAGATGATCAGCTCTCAGTGAGTGATGGGAGGGAGGGTTGCTCCCATCTTGTGACTGGGTCGTGTTGGGAATTGTTACAAAGACTGCTGCTCCAACTATTGGGCTCTTCTTAAATCAGTTACAAATGGGAGGATGGTGTTTTCTGATGCTTAGATCCAGATGCTATTTTTGGGCTTTTTTTGAGAGCAGAAATTTGGTCTTTTTTATCCTCTATTTTTATCCATGTTCTTATCTTTGTCCTACATGACTTTTGCATTTCTGCAAAATAGGTACTTGCATGATTGTTTGAAAGTTCTCGAGTGAAAGTCTACATACATATGGTCATTTATGGGGATGGAGGAGATATCTAGAGGTAGAGGTTGAGGCATTTTCAGATTTAGTCTACCTATTTTGGGTCTTGCTTAGCTGGTATCTAATGGAGTGGTGTCAGTATGAATGGATTTGCTTTCACACATCCACCCTTTAATCCATCACAGGAGGAGACAGTTGCAGAGCTAAGAACTGTGGAGAGTGAAGCTGCATCTTATCTGGACCAGATTTCTAGGTAGGAATGTTGGGAGCTGTTCCAGGGATTGGGGAATAGGGTTTGTCTTTGACTGATTCTATTACTTACCCTTTCCTCTTTTTTCTCCTTCCAGATATTACATTACAAGAGCCAAATTGGTTTCTAAAATAGCCAAATATCCCCATGTGGTAAGTGAGAAAATTGTGGTGAGTGGGGAAGGGGAAGGATGACATTGGGAGCAAAGTCTTGAATAAACAGACCCTAATTTTCACCCTGAAAAACAGCCACTCCTCTTTACCTTCTCCCTTTTCCTTCCTTCCCATTCTTCAGGAAGACTATCGACGTACAGTGACAGAGATTGATGAGAAGGAATATATCAGCCTTCGGCTCATCATATCAGAACTGAGGAACCAATACGTGAGTGATCCCTTTACCATATGACCCTCCAGTTACCCTGACTTCTCTCAACACCCATCTCCAGTGAGGGGTGGGGGTGGGGTTTAGATTCTGCTTCTCACCGGAGAGTTTGGGGCAATAAAGTTGGTGGTTGATATCCAGTGATCCCACCTCTTGACCTGAAAGCTCTGTTTGAAGTCCTTGTGCCTATGCTGCATGAGAACCAGGTGGGTGATTGTCCTTCCCCCTCCCCCAACCTCTCTCTCAGGTCACTTTACATGACATGATCCTGAAAAACATTGAGAAGATCAAGCGGCCCCGGAGCAGCAATGCAGAGACGCTGTACTGAGGCCAGGGCCAGAGCCAGGGGACTCTGTGAGTCTGGCTCAAGACCGACATTGCCTTGGTTTGTTACATGACTATCGAGATGGGGAAACTGGCTGGAAATAGTAATCACACCTCTCTTCTGTTTTTAGTTAGAGTCTAATGAAGCTCTCATGTAGTTCTGTGATGTGTTTACCTCTTATTTCAGGCCTCAGGAACTCTTCTATCCTAGTCCCCATTCCCTGCCTGCCCTGTCAAGACTCATTTCTGGAGTGTTTGCGTATGTGTGTCCATGCACACATGCACTTTCTCTTGAACTCTGTTTCCCACCCCAATCCACCTCTGGTCTCTTGATCTGTTTGTCTCCTTTTCAGTTAGTTCATTAGACATTGGGGGAGTTGGAAGTGAAAGAGTTTAGTGTTTCTTTGAGGGAATGGGGTGGGCTTACCCTTGCCTATCTGGCATAGAGGATCCCTGATGATGG
>CM053584.1:146123140-146170344 GCA_028627135.1 Pseudochirops cupreus | reverse complement strand
TTAGTGTTTCTTTGAGGGAATGGGGTGGGCTTACCCTTGCCTATCTGGCATAGAGGATCCCTGATGATGGGATGGGAAGTGGGGGGAGAAGAGAGGGAGAGGTTGTATTTCCTAAATTGCATTTTCCTACCACTGGGACCTTGGGAAATATTACACCTTCTACTGTCTCTTTCAGAGGTTTTTTTGATGTCTTTATTGTGAGGTTTTCAGTTTTTCATATGTATCTCTGCCACAGCACGTATTCCTTACCTTATTACCAGACCTTCCATCCTCTTCAGGAGTTCATCCTAGCTCCAAGAGTCAGGTGTCCAGACTAAGTGGAGGAGGATTCAGCTGCGAGGCAGTCTGTTACACCTGAGCAGATGGGTGGGAGGGAGGGAGAGCAGCTACCATCCTGTAACTTAAGAGTCTTGTTGGGAATTGTTACAAAGACTGCTGCCCCAACTATTTGTCTCTTAAATCAGTTACAAATGGGAGAGTGGTGTTTTCTGAAGCTTAGATCCAGATGCTACTTTTAGGCTTTTTTCGTTTTTGAGTATTTTTCTTATTTATATTTTTTCCCAAGGAGGTACATGTGTACACGCGCGCTGTGTGTGTGTGTGTGTGTGTGTGTGTGTGTGTGTGTGTGTGGTGTAAAAATCTGCAGGGTGGGTCAGAAACATGGAAGAGTTGCTATCTTTCTCTTGAGAAACTCTCTGGATATATTCCATTCATTATTACAGGTTCTTCAGCCTCCCCCATTCTCCCTCAGTTGTTACCCTTCAGAGAGGGTCTGCTTTTTTCAGCCAATCAACCCTTCCCCTGTGTATTTCCATCTCCCCTTCTGTTTTTCTCTGTCCTTGCTTTCCTGCTGGTTTCCACCTGGGATGCATTGCTCTCTGTCCCATTATGTTATATAGTGAAGGAGTCAGGACATTGTCTTCCCATGAATAATATTCAGTAACAAACCAACTGTGTTTTAGTTGGGCCTCCCCTAGATCCCATCCCTGTCCCCAACCTACCTTCTCCCTCTCCACCTCATGTTTCTTGGTGTTTGCTTTTTTGTTTGTTGGATTGTTCTGATGTCCTCAACCCAGCTTCCCCAATCCTTATCCTACCCCCAGCTTCCCTGAATCGTAATGTAAAATTCTTTTACCATGTCAAGAAATTATTAAAAATACAGGTACTTTGACCTTTTTTTAAAGTCACAGACCCCAGTGCGATCCTCAAAAAACTGAGGCCAATCTCCATACACACACCTCCCCTTACAGGCTGACCACAAATGAGGTGAGCAACCTCTACTCCCCCTTCAAAGATACAAGATTGATCTAACATTGTCTTCCAGTATTAGGGGGGAAGGTGGACCCTTTCTCTGATGGCCCCACAATCTGTCTTGGCTTATGATAAAAATGGTGCCTCCAAAATGTGAGGGTCTCCTGCTCTCTCCCCCTACCCCTTCTCTACTGGCATCTGTGCTCCCTCCCCCAGTGATTCTCATGAACTGCCAGTAGGGGCTGCTGTGCTCTCATGTATTTGGTGTAGAGCTTCCTCATCACTAAACGTGAGAGACCTACAGTATGTGAGCTGGAAGGTCATCTGGACCAACACTCCTATTTTATAGAGGAGGTAATTGACATCCCAAGAAGCAGAACGACTTGTCCAAGGTCATATTAGCTGATTGGCGCTGAGCCAAGACTCAAACAGCAACATCCTAACTAGCTTGATTGGTGCTCAACCCACTGCACCATGCCCTTTGCCTGTCCCTTTTTCCCTTGTGCAAGGGAGGGGTCAGGGAGAAGCATGCTGTGCCTGTGATTTCATTAGTGTGGGAGCTCCAAGCCAGGAACACTTCATTTACCATTGTAGATTGGTACCTTCTTTAATCCTAGTATTAGAGAGTTAACTAGAGTACCAAGAAATTAAGTGACTGGCTCAGGGATGTGTTGCCAGGATGTGTCAGAGACAGGGTTTGATCTCTGATTTTCAGAAGGGTATTTTCAATTTTTAAAGACTTAGTATGTTGATACTTAGTCTGTTCTCACTTCTAGGAGTGGTGGGTTTTTTGTTTGGTTTTTTTTGGTATGTTTGTCTGGGACTCTCCTTGATTTACATCTTGCAAATATACCTTTCATTTCCCAGTCATACTCTGATACCAGTCTAACCTTGATGCCACTCAAAAACAAAAAAAAACCCAACTAGCTTTTTTTAGTTAGGATTTGTTGTCTTCCACCTCATAATCGATTTTTTTAAAAAGGCTGTGGTGTGGGAAATGGAGATTAGACAACAGGGAGGGTTTCCTAGAGATATAAGGCAGAGACACGTGTTGAAAGAGTACCTGCCTTCTACAGCGGATGGTCATGTTACCTAGTCTTGGAACTCAGGCTTACAGTAGGACCTAAGGAAAACGGGTAATTGGGAGTAGGAAAAGTGGGGTGGTACAGATGCTGGCTACCTCTAGGCTCCCCTTGGACTGTATTAAAGTGGAATCTTCACCCAAGGCTCTGAAGAGATGAGAGGGGCATATACATATACAGCATCAAGATTAAGAAAGGATTTTAGAAATTAACTATTCCAACTCCCATTTTATAGATGAGGGAATTGAGACCTTCCCACCCCTCAGCCTTCCAAAGGTAATGGGACTTGCCTTTAGTCTCAGAGGATATTAATGAATAGAGCTGGGATTTCAGTGCAGGGCCATCCTTTTAGGTTCTCTGACTCCCAGTCCAATGCTCTTTACCTCTGCACAAGGATGCCTCATAAGGAGACTTAAAGCAGGAATCTTTTTCCAGCACCTGTTTGGTTGTACGTCAAGATTTAAAATTTTCTTTACCCTTGGTCTATGCTTTCCTTCAACTAAAGGAAACCCCTAAATTAAAAGTTTTTAATCAACGACATTGGCAGTGATGAAAAGTACCTACAGTTTTTATTGTTGTTGGAACCTGACTACTGGTGTGCTGGGGCTGGGGAGGACGAAGAGGTGGGTGGCATTTGGGGAAGCCAAACCGCAGAAGAGGAAAATGGAGAGGGCAGGACCAAAGAAGCCAATTAAAGGGAAAATTACATACTTAGACCAGAGGGTGGAGAGCTTCAGTCTTAACCCAGGGAGTAGCTTTCTTCCCCAGAGTTGATGCTTGGAGCTGGGAGAAGCAACTGGGAGAACTCTCCCTGGGATTCCTAATTCTACACTGGTAGTCACTATGAATACAAGGGTAGTCCTGGTCCTCCTGGCTCTTTCCATTGTCACCATTTTTGCTCTGGTTTGTGTTCTGTTGACTGGTAGGGGTGCTTCCAGCCAACCTCCCCACTGTCCCTCAAGGACCCCTGTCAGTCAGTTTGGGCTGCATTTCAACAGGAGTCTGCTATTCTCAGATCTGACCCAAGAGGAGTTGGCTTCAGTGATGCACTTTCTGACCCAGCAGCTGGGGACAGGGTTGGTAGATGCAAGCTATGCCAGGCCTTCAGACAACTGTGTCTACTCAGTGGAGTTACAGCTGCCTCCCAAAGCTGCAGCATTGGCCCACCTGGATAGGGGAGAACCGCCACCTCCCCGTGAAGCTCTAGTTGTGGTCTTTTTTGGCCATCAGGCCCAGCCCAATGTGAGTGAGTTTGTGGTGGGGCCACTGCCAAACCTTTCATACCTTCGGGATGTGACTGTAGAACGCTGTGGGGGTCCACTCCCTTATTATCGGCGCCCTATGCTGAAGACTGAGTTTGCCCAGGTATGGAAGCATTTAAAGGAAGTAGAACTGCCCAAGGCACCTGTCTTCCTGACTTCTGTCTTCAATTATGATGGCTCTTCTTTGGCACCTGTACCCTCACCTTCTCATGGCTTTGGATCTGGGGAGCGTACCACCTGGCTTGCCCTCTACCAGAATGTCTCAGGTGCTGGCTTTTTTCTGCATCCTGTGGGACTGGAACTGCTGCTGGATCATGGGGACTTGGACCCAGCTCAATGGTCCATCCAGAAGGTCTACTTTCAAGGCTACTACTATGAGGACCTGGGCCAATTGGAGCAAAAGTTCAAGGCTGGTCAAATGGATGTGGTTAGGATTGCTCCACCCTTCCCGGATGGGGCATCATCTTTGAGGCCTAAGGTACCTCCAGGTCCTCCTCCTCCTCTGCAGTTTTCACCCCAGGGTCTCCGATATAGCATCCAGGGAAGTCAAGTAGCCTCTCCATTTTGGACGTTTACTTTTGGCCTTGGGGTATTCAGTGGCATGAGAATTTTTGATGTATGGTTCCAAGGGGAGCGGGTGGCTTATGAGATCAGTGTCCAGGAATGTCTCTCCATCTATGGTGCTCATTCACCTAAGACAATGATGACCCACTACTTGGATAGCACGTATGGGATTGGTCGGCACAGTCGGGGGCTTGTGCGGGGTGTGGATTGTCCTTATTTAGCCACTATGGTGGATACCTATGTGCTGGTGGGCCAGGGAACAGCCCAGTTGCTTCCTGGGGCACTGTGTGTATTTGAGGAGGCAAAGGGGATGCCCCTTAGAAGACACCATAATCAGGCACAGGGTCATTACTTTGGTGCTGTGACTGGTTCAGCTCTTATTATCCGGTCAGTGTCGTCAGTGGGCAACTACGACTACATCTGGGACTTTGTATTACATCCTCATGGAGCACTTGAGGGCCGGGTACATGCCACAGGCTATATCAATACAGCCTTTCTAGGTGGGGGAGAGGATACTCTTCGCTTTGGGAACCGCGTAGGGGGACAGGTTCTGGGGACAGTGCACACTCATGCTTTTCACTTCAAGCTGGACCTGGATGTAGCAGGTAATTTGGGGTTGGGGACAAGGAATCTGTAGGGAGGGGGGATATAATTGGAGTACCACACAGCGTAATGCATTTGGTGAGAGTGTAACCTAAGTGGTTGCATTGTCCATTTTATGAAGTATCAGGCACAGACCCTACATTAAATTATCAGACATCTGACAAGGCGATGACCTTGCCTCACATACTCAAGCTAGTAGGGACTACTAAATTGGTTTGGGTTTTGTTTCTGCCTAAGCTCTGATTGCTCATGCTGGTTGCAGCAGCTCTGGGGTCCAGTGATGTTGCAACGTGGGAGGTGTGGGTGGCTGCATATACCTACAGGGGTGAAGGTGGCTTGGGTGAGTTGGGTGGTTACCAGCGAGCTCAGATTGTTGCAGAGCCCTTGACAGATGCCATTTCACTAAAGCCACACAACTGTGAGGTAGGAACAACATACTATTCCCAATTATAAAAATGAGGAAACCTCATGGAGGAGAGCGAGTGACTTTTCCCACATTGCTATGATTTGAACCCAAGTTTCTGAAACACCAAGAGCATGCATTCATTATGTAGCACCTAAATATTTTGCGAAGTGCTTGATTTGTGTTATTTCAACAAGTGATAACCACCTGAGCCTAATTATAAAGGCTACCAGTTGAATTGAGGTGGGAAGAGTTTGGGAACGTACTTGGAGGAAGTTCTCTTGCAGTACAGCATTTCTGTTGGTCCAGGGATGCCCCTTAAAGAGATCCTGTCAACAGTCATTTAAGAGGAAAGGTACCCCGTTTTTACCGCTGTGGGTGACGTTACACACCAACCTTATAAGTTAACATGGGAGGTATGTTTTGTGCGTGTAACCAGTTTTTCTCACCGTCATTCAGTGGACAGAGCATGGAGACCTGTAGTGGAATTTGCCAGTCATCACGGGATTTGGAGGACAGGACTTCGGAGATCATCTATTCCAACCTTCTCTTTTCTGTTTTCCTATTTTTCATTCTAATTTTTTTATTTTAATAACCATAAACAAAAGCAAATCAAGTACCAAATGAAATGTTTTTGCTTTTTATACTCTTTTAAATGTCAAGTTCTTTTCTGCATTTTTTCTTTCCTTCCCCTCCTTGCCTCCTTTCCTTCCATCTTAGTTAACATATATGTGGTTCTGATTCCATTTTCTTGATTTACATCTTTTTCCATAGGTCTTGTATTGTGTGTGTATGTGTATAATATAATATATCCAATTATAATAGTTATTAACAATGTTCAGTTGTGTTCAACTTCGTGATCCAGTAGACCATAATTGGAATGGTTTGCCTTTTCTTTTTCCAGTGGGTTAAGGCAAACAGGTTAAGTGACTTGTCTAGGGTCACATAGCTAGTAAGTGTCTGAAGCAGGATTTGAGCTCTGGTCTCCAGGTATGTATGTGTACCCTCTCCACCCCCCACACACATTGTACACTAGAGAGAGGGACTGGATCTGTGATTTCATTGATCTAAAGAACTCCAGATGAAACTTCCTTTGCTGATGCAGGTTGGCACCTTCTCTGTAATTTATAGTTTTAGAGAGTTGCCCAGAGAACTAAGGTTCAGTGACTTGCCACAGCCAGTGTGTGTCAAAGGCAGAACTTGAACCCAGGTATTTTTGGCTCCAAGGCCAGCTCTCAATCCCTAATATTACATTAGCACACCATAATCAGCCATTCTTTGATTTTGGGGCATATGAATAGTTTCCTTTTTTTCTATTGTAAATGAAGTAATTATTAATTTTTAAATATAAATATCCCTTGATAATATTTTAGGGTAAGTTCCTATAAGAATTGCTAAAACAAAAATTATGATCAATTTTTTAGTCTCATAGACATATATTGCCATCCAAAGTATTTGCAGCAGTCTGTAGCTCTACTAACAATTTAAAGTTTCTTTTTCCTTGTAGTATCAATTCTGACTTTGATTATTTTTGCTATTTTTCTCATCCTAGTTGGGTATGAAGTGTATCTTAAGGTTGTCTTGATTTGCACTTTTCTGGTTACCAATATTTTTATTTAGTTATTAACAGTTTGTAATTCTTCCTTCTTAATTGTCCATGTCTCTTGATCATTGTTCCATTGGTCATATACATATGTGTATGTATACATAAAATTATATATGTGACAGTTGCACATGTATGTAAGATCTTTATAGATTTTTGTCAGACATCGATATTTGTTCTAAGTGCTTTTTCCCCAATGTCTTAATTTTAGAGATGCTTTTTGCATTGTAAAATCCTGTACTTTTGTATAATCAAACCTGTTAATTTTGTCTCCAATAATGTTCACTTGTTGGACAAAAATATCCCTCCCATCTCTAGTCAAGATAAGTATATTACTCCTTTCCCTTATTTTAAAAGGTATTTTAGGTAAGGACACCCTCATTTTACAAATGAGGAATCAGCCCCAGGGTGGAGAAATCACTTGCCAAAGTCGCACAGGTAGTAAGCAGTTTCAGGATTTGTGCCCAAGTTTTTTGACTCAAAATTCAGTACCCATGGTAGCTGGGTGGAATCCTCCAGGAAGGTTTCCTGAATGAGGTGGTATTTGAATTGAACTTTAAGAGGTAACTAGGGATCCAGTAGGAAAAGGCAAGAAGTGAGAGCATTCCGCAGAATACACAGCAGATACTGTGTTTAAAGGCAGAGTTATGAGAGGACAAGCAGTGTGTGTGCGTGTGTGTGTTTAGAGATCATAGAGTAGTCCAGTTTGGCTGTAAGATAAGAGTTCATGGAGAGGAATAACAATGAGATAAGACTAGGGAGGTACAGTGGTTACAGAGAGTAGAGAGCCTTGAATATCAAGGAGAAAAGCCTGAGCTTGAGAAGGCCACTAATGATTTTTGAGCAGAGGAGTGACATGGCTAGAGTTGCTAATAGGATGGATTTGAGGGCTATAGAGTAGGGGAGGTAAATGGAGATTGAAGCTGTCCAGAAAAGTGAGCCTCAGGGCCAAATGGGATAGAGAGAGGGGAGCACGAATGAGCAGAGTATAGCTATGCAATCAATAAGTGATTGGCTATGAGAGGCAAGAGGGAGAGGGAATGGTCAAAGATAGCTCCCAGGTTATGAATGTGGGAAACTGGGTCAACAGTGGGTACCACAAACAGTGGTCAGGAGGGAGGAGGAACAGGTTAGGGGGAAAAAGATGTCCAGCTTAGTTTTGAACATACTACATTTGAGGGAAGAAGAGGAAAGCTAATAGGACAATTGCTAGTGGTAAGGAAAGGGAAGGGGAAACTAAGCATGCCTATAAGCAGAGGGAAAGGAGCTAAAGATGAAAGAGAGAGAATATGGTGGACCAAGTCCTGTGACTAGAGGAAATAGGATCAGGACAGAGGTGGAGGGATTATCCTTGGCAAGAAGGGAGTTGTAAAGATCTTATTCTGAGACTAGAAGGAAGGAAGGAGAAGATGAGTAATAATGTGACAGATTTGGGGGGTGTAGAAGAGAGATAAGAGGACTTTTAATAGAGAAAGAAGTAGGGTTATTTTCTAAGAAAGAGGGAATGGGGATGGGGTGAAGTTGTGGGTTTTATAGAGGAAAAAGTATGAAGCAGCCTTGTAGTGAATTTGATAGGGTGTCAATCAGAGATGAATCAGTCATTTTTTTCATCGCTTTCTGTGTGTGTGTGTGTGTGTGTGTGTGTAGTTTGTCTGAATTGCTCTCAAATGATGTACCCTGCCTCACCCCTGCAGGGCTAGAAAATTGGGTGGTGGCAGAGGATGTGGTGTTTGAACCCATAGCTGTGCCTTGGAGTCCCGAACACCAGCTACAGCGTCCACAGCTGACAAGGCAGATACTGGACAGAGAGAATAAGGCGGCCTTCCTCCTGGGAGATGACCTCCCCAGATATCTCTACCTTGCCAGCAACCACACCAATAACTGGGGTCATCACCGTGGCTATCGTGTCCAGATCCATAGTCCTGCTGGAGTACATCTACCCCAGGAGACCACCATGGAGAAGGCATTCAGCTGGGGAAGGTAAGGAAGGAGGGAGGGAGGGATCTGGGTGGGAAGAATCAGGAAGAAAAGGTAGCCCCTCTAACCTCTGCTATTGGTGATCTCAACTTATTAGTTCCCTGTCCCTTCCTCCAGACCAAAGGGAAGTGAGGTGGGCAACTATCTCCTAGCATCTGGATAGAAGACTGACTACATAAGGATTCAACCCCTCCAACATTCACCCCTCCTATCCAACTAAGCCCCCTCCTCCTTACCTGGAGCCCCCACCTCATGGTTAGGTACCAGCTGGCAGTGACACGCCGAAAAGAGGAGGAGCCACAGAGCAGCAGCATCTACAATCAGAATGATCCCTGGACACCAACTGTGGTCTTTGCCAACTTCATTGACAATGAGCCGCTTTCAGGGGAGGTCAGTTGCCATAGAGATGGGGTGGGAGAGGAGTTTCCTTATTTTCCAAGTTTTTCAGTCTTTTTGACTCTAGGTTGCCAGTCCTTAGACCTTGATATTGGATGTCTGAGCCATTTGGAAGGATGGGGACTTCTCTGATGATCAACATCAGGGGCAGGAAATGACAGAAATAATTATTATTAAGTGTCTGCTGTGTGCGAAGCAGTGTGCTCCAGGTGCTGGGAGAGGTAACCTTTAGATGAGACACAGTTCCTTCCTGCATGGATCACACATTTTAGGAAAGGCACAAGACTCAGAGGACCATAGTATCTAGAGCTAGAAATGGGCCTTACAGGTCACCTAATCCAACCCCTTCATTTTACAAATGAGGAAGAGAGAAGTTGGGTCAAGAGAAGTTATGATTTGCCAAGGTCATAAACATAGTAAGTGGCAGATCTAGGATTCAAACCCACATCTTCTGAATCAAAATCCAGCTCTGCTTCTACTCATTCAGGTAAGTAGAAACCAATACAATATGTAAGTACAACAAAAAAGTGAAATTGTCAGGGAAATGTTTGGTACCTGCTAGGGCAATGGTTCTCAACCTGTGGGTCACGACCCCTTTGGGGTAGAACGACCCTTTCACAGGAGTTACAGGGGTCACCTAAGACTATCGGAAAACATGTTATTTCCAATGATTTCAGGAATCTCCTCTATCCGTGTTCAGGCGGGTCTGCCCACATGCAGACACACCCACATATGACTATTAAAGGATCACAGCATTAAAAAGGTTGAGAACCACTGTGCTACGGGAATCAGAGAAGGCTTTATGTCAGGTGGCATTTGAACTGGGTTTCAAAGGCTATATTTGAAAAGGTGAAGATTGGAAGCATACACATTCCAGACACAAGGAACACCATGAACACCATGCAGATGAGAGAGTTCAGACACATTCAGGAGAGAAGTCCAATTTCACTGGAATATAGGGAGTAGAGGAGAGTAGTATATGTTAGTGTGGCCAGATTGTGGAGGGCCTTGAACACTAGGCAAAGGAGTTTGAATTTTACTTAGTACACAGTAAGCAGCCTAAAAGACATTTGAATAATGGAATGATGACTGAATTAATGCATAGTTTTATGTTGACAGCAATGAGAGAGAGAGAGATTTGAGAATAGGAGAAAGTGAAGGTTGAAAAATCTTGGGAAGCTATTTTAATATTCCAGGTGGATGGTAATGAAGGTTGGTACTAAAATGGTGAAAGTGGGACCAGAGTGGAGATGACAGATGGGTGAAGGTTTCAAACAAGGAAACAATAGAATTTGGTAAACTGTTTGGATATGGGTGATAAGGGAACTTTAATATGGGAAACTGGATGAGTCAGTGACAGAAATAACTGAGGAGTAGTGTTAAGAGTAAAATTCTATTTTGGATATGCTGAGCTTGAGATAGATATGGAGCTTAGGTCAGGGCTGGAGATATAGATGAATCCCCTGGATAGAGGGAGAGAAGGGAAGGGAGAAGGGAATAAGTATTAAGTTTTTAAAATTGTTTCCACTATGTGCCAGGAACTATGTTAAGTGCTTTACAAATATTAACTCAGTTGATAGAGGGCTGGTGTTTGAAGGTAAGAGTGTAGAGAGAGAAGAGGAGAAGTGGATGGAGAACATCTACCTTGGTGCTGCCGTACCAGCAAAAAAGAGCAGTTAGAGTGGAGGGAAGAGAAACAGAGAGAAGGTGATGTCTCTGAAGTCAAGGAATGAGAAAATAAGCAAGGGGTTAGTGTTGTCAATAATGTTCAAAATGATGCAGCTTAAAGAAGACTGAAAAAAAAAAGGCCCTTGGATTTGGCAATTGAGAGTGGCCTCCGAGAGAGAGCTAGTAAGGAAGTGGGGGCCCCTCCCATCCTCATCAGATGATAGCTCAGACCTGGAGCACAATTCATCCTACAGCTGGCTTCCCACGGGAGCAGCTAGGACAATGGATCCTATGGGAGACAGCGGGAAGTGTGGTTAGATAAGCTGGATTTTTGAGCTAGGTGATGGAGAGTGAGATACTGGGAGGGCTCCTCCTCCCTGCCAGGTGGGGGGTGGGGTGGGCAAAGTGAATCCTCACGACCTCGGCCCTCCTCTCCTCTTTTTTCCAGGACCTGGTTGCCTGGGTTACAGCAAGCTTTCTGCATATCCCCCACGCAGAGGACGTCCCCAACACAGTGACTTCAGGAAATGGCGTTGGTTTCTTCCTCAGGCCCTACAACTTCTTTGACGAGGACCCCTCTGCCTTCTCCCCCGATGCTGTTTACTTTCGGGATGATCAGGATGCCGGGGTCTGCGATGTCAATCCCATTGCCTGCCTCCCAGACTTGGCTGCCTGTGTGCCTGACTTACCTCCATTTTCCTACTACGGTTTCTAATCCTGCTTAGAACCCTGACATCTGGACCTTGTCTTTTGTAGCTCCTCTGGCCCCAGTCATTCTTCTTATCCTCTTCTTGTGTCCCAACAGGTCCACTTACCTTGCACATTCTTAAAGTCAGCTGGGAGTCATTCCATACATCCCTTCTGAATTCATCTCCACCCTGTTCCCCAGTCCTGTTACGTTCTTTATTCCTTCTCGTTTCCCCTTCACTTTGATTCTTTAAAAAATTAACCTAGATTCTCTGCATTGACTCCCGAATTTTCGTGGGGGGAGGGGAGGACAGAAGGAGGAGGGCTGTAAGAAGTGGAGAGTCAGAATTGTGACTTAGGAAAGAGAGAAGCTGGTAGGGTGGGGGCGCATGAGGAGTAAGTTTCCCTTGGAGGCTGAACAATATTTTGCAGCTAAAGGAAAGAACACATCTGGATGTGGGAGGGAGGGAGAAGAGTGTGGAAGAGGTGGAAGGAGGCTGGAGATGGGGGTGGGGGGAGCACAAAGGGCAATACCGCTCAACCCCATCTCTCTTCTAAGTTCCCTCTCCCTGTCTTATAACTCCCTTCCCCATGCCTTGACCCCCAACTCTGACTCTGGAAGCACGACTTGATAGGAAGGATAGGTCCTTATATGGTACAGCTGAGGCTCCAGCTCCCCCTCCTTCAGTCCCGCCTCACCCTCCACCCCCAATCCTGGCCCGCCCAAGGTCCTCCCACCCCTCCTGATCCTCCCCCCTGCTGCTCTTGCCCTACACATTCCCTTATATCTCTGCAGTCTGGCACATTCACCCTGTGGCCAGGCACATAAACCCAAGCATTAGACTTTGAAAGAAACTCTCCCCTTGTCTGGAGATATTCTCCCACCCCCCTTTTTTGTTTAGGTCCTGACTCTGATTATCCACGTGACCATGAACCTGAAGACAGCGCTGGTGCTCCTGGTTCTCTCCATCATCACCATCTTTGCCCTGGTTTGTGTTCTGCTGACCAGTAGGGGTGGGGGTGGTTCCAGCCAGCTTCCCCAATGTACCTCACCGACAGCCAAGAAGAGTCAGTTCTGGCCACACCCTGTCCAGAGCCAGCTGTTCTCAGACCTGACCCGTGAGGAGCTGGCATCAGTGATGCACTTCCTGACCCAGAAGTTGGGGCCAGGGCTGGTGGACGTAAGCCATGCCAAACCATCTGATAACTGTGTCTACTCAGTGGAGCTGCAGCTGCCACCCAAGTCTGCAGCCTTGGCCTACCTGGACAGAGGGGGTCCTCCACCTCCCCGGGAGGCTTTAGCCATTGTCTTCTTTGGCCAACAGGCCCAACCCAATGTGAGTGAGCTTGTGGTGGGGCCACTACCCAACCCTTCCTACCTTCGGGATGTGACTGTAGAACGCCATGGGGGGGCCCTCCCCTATTACAGGCGACCAGTGTCCACAAAAGAGTATGAAGAACTTATCAGAATGATCTCTGACCGTGAGCTGCCTCGAATTGTTGGTCTTCTTCACCGCTGTTGCTATTACAATCGGAAGAACCTGATGCCAATGACCACTGCCCCAAGAGGTCTGCACTCTGGGGATCGGGTCTCCTGGTTTGGAATCTACTACAACATCTCAGGTGCTGGCTTTTACCTCCACCCTGTGGGGCTGGAGCTGCTAATAGACCACAGGGCCCTAGACCCTGCTCAATGGAAAGTTCAGCAAGCCTTTTACCATGGTCGATACTATAAGAACCTGGACCTCCTTGAGCAAGAGTTTGAGGGAGGCCGTGTGGAGGTTGTAGAGATAGCACCCAATGGCACCAAAATGTCTTCATCTCTCAGGCCTCGTGTTCCCCCTGGTCCTCCTCCCCCACTACAGTTCTCTCCCCAGGGTCCCCGATACAGTGTCCAAGGAAGTCAAGTGGCCTCCCCATTCTGGACCTTCACCTTTAGCCTGGAGCTGTTCAGTGGTATGAGGATTTTTGACATCCGGTTCCAAGGGGAGCGAGTAGCCTATGAGGTCAGCCTCCAGGAGGCTTTGACCATCTATGGCGGCAACTCACCAGCAGCCATGATGACTCGCTATTTAGATGGCAGTTTTGGTATGGGCTTGTTCTCCACACCACTGACTCGAGGAGTAGACTGTCCGTACTTGGCCACCTATGTGAATTGGGACTTCCTCGCGGATTCTGGAACTCCAAGGACAGTACATGATGCTCTGTGCATATTTGAACAGAACCAGGGCATCCCCCTGCGGCGGCACCATTCTGATTTTTTCTCCTATTACTATGGGGGTCTCCCAGGAACAGTGTTGGTTGTCAGATCTGTGTCCACTCTGCTTAACTATGATTATGTGTGGGACATGGCCTTTCACCCCAATGGAGCCATAGAGGTCAAATTTCATGCTACTGGCTATATCAGTTCATCCTTTTTGTTTGGTGCTGGCCGAAGATATGGGAACCAGGTTGGGGAGCACAGCCTAGGCACCATCCATACCCATGCTGTTAACTTCAAAGCTGATCTGGATGTGGCAGGTGAGGGGGTCCTATAGGGCTCCTGTGGGAAAGGGCCAAAGGGAGAAGGAAGGGGGGGATAGGTTTGAATTCTTATCCTTTGCTTTATATTTGATACCTTGAAATAATCTATGCATTCATTCATCAAATGTTTATCAAGTATTTACTGTGTGCAAAAAAGAAAACAAGGTAAGGCATCAGAAACAAAGAAACCCTCCAGAAGCTTATAGTCTAATAGGGGAGATAAGATGGGCACATAAAATAATTTAAAAATAATGATTCATAGTAGAGTATCACAAATGCTACATAGAGAGTTCAATGGAGGGAGAGATCCCTTCTAGCTGGAGAAATTAGGTTTCATGGAGGACAATTTGAGCTGGATTCTGAAGGGTAGGTAGTCAGGTGAAAATATAAAGAGGATATTCCAGAAGGGAACAGTGTGAGCCAAGGCACAGAGTTAAGGAACACAGGGTATGGAGGGAGAGTTGGGAATGGTGCAAAATATATTTTGACTGGAAAAAGAATACAAGTAGGGGAACTATAGGAGACTTTAGGAAAAGTAGGCGACAACTGCATTATAAGGACCTTGAACATCAGCATGAGAATTTGATTTTATTGTATGCTCAAAGCTATATACTAGGAAAACTATTTTTAGTTATTTAGGGATTGATTTTTTGTTGTTGTTGTTGATGTTGGATCTGATTTTTAAAAGCGTTTAAAAATTATTTGAGCTGTTGTTTTAATTATCTGTACTCTTCTGTCTCCCATGATCTTGGGGATCAAAATTAGCTGGTGATTTTCTGTTTGATTTTTTGCTCTTCAGCCTCAAAGCACCTGAAAGGACTCCTTACATAAGACTTTTTACAAGACAAAGCCATGGGAACTATTAGGGCTCAGGGAACAGTCTGTAACCTGTGATCTCATTTTTCTTTCCTGGCTTCCCTGGAGGATTATGAGTGTTTCCCAAGTCTAACTTGGGCCCAAAAGCTCATGATTTTTGCTCCCTCTGGCTCTGATTTCTGCAACCAGAGCAGAGCAGGGGACACTGGCTTTGGATTTTGCTGTGTACTACATTCTAACAACAATCTCCGAGGGATTTGACAGGGAGGGACTTGGGGAGAAAAATTGGGCAGGCAAAGAAGAAGAGGGGGTCAATTTCTGTTCCCAGAAAAATCTCTACCTTCCTCCCCCTTTATTCTTTCTCATCCAACGCAGTTCATTCAGCCAAGAGGGGAGGGCATGAAAAACGATAACTTGCACAATTGTACCCCATAAAATCACAGACCTAGAGTTGGGAGAGATTTCAGAGACCATCACGTTCACCCCTCTCATTTCACAGATGAAGAGACTGAAACCCAGAGAAGTCATTTGACTTCTCCATGAGGTTTTTTTAACCTAAACTTCCCACAGTCACTGAGGAAGTTTGTGATAGTTGCCATCAATCCTTCCATGACCTTTCTAATGTACTTTGATTTCCCTAATTCTCTTACCTTAGCAAGGGATGAAAACTCTTCTCCCTCCTTAACCAAAAGATATATAGTTGTATAAAGAATATAACTATACTATTCAGTTTTAGAGAGAAGAAGTAGAAAGTAAATTGATCTAATATTATTTATTGGGCCCATGGCTGCCCTTTTATTGAGTCACTTCCTCATGAAGAATAGTCTTTTTTTTTTTTTTATGCCTTTGGTCTGTCATTTCTTGGCTTCCTTGTAGACAAGTGGCTTCTAGTGCCTAGTACAAAGCCTGGCTCATAGTAGGCACTTAATAAATACTTGTGGATTGACTGACTGAACATACCATTGGTCACTACTTGTAAAAAATCACTTCACAGAGAGGGATTTTCGATTCAGCTCTGTGTTGTCTCCACCTTGAATAGGGGAAGTTCTTGAAAGCTACCAGGTACCAGGTTAAGAATAGAATTCATTGGAGCATCTGGGATTATTATTGGGGTTGAGAGTCACTGAGGAAAGAACACCTCCGAATTTTGAAGCAATTTTGCCATTTTAGCCAAAGGATAAGAGAGATGACAGGAAGGAAGGTACAAGATTTTTTGTTGTTCACTTGTTTCAGTTGTGTCCAACTCTTCATGACCCCATTTGGAGTTTATTTGATAAAGATACTGGAGTAGTTTACCCTTTCCTTCTCCAGCTCATTTTTACAGATGAGGAACTGAGACAAACCAGGGTCAAATGATTTGCCCAGGGTTTACACAGCTAGTAAGTGTCTTAGGCTGGATTTGAACTCATGAAGATGAAAATTCATGACTTCAAACCTGGCACTGTATCATCCAGCTGCCAAAAAAAGGTATGAAATATTTGTAATTTAATCCTGTATTATTCTTTGATTCTACCCCACCTTTCTTCCCCAGTTCTGGAGTTGTTGGAAGAGAGTCCAGAAAATAACTGTATAAGTAAATATCTACCACCTTTTTCCTTGACTTTACAGGACAGGAAAACTGGGTGGTAGCAGAGGACATGGCGTTTGAATCTAAGCCTGTACCGTGGAGCCCAGAGCATGAAGTGCAGCAGATGCAGCTGATTCAAAAAACACTGGAAACTGAAGACCAGGCAGCTTTTGCTTTTGGGAGCACCACTCCTCGATACCTCTATCTGGCCAGCAATCATACCAATGCCTGGGGTCACCGACGTGGATACCGGATCCAGATTGTCAACGTTGCAGGACAGCCAATGCCACAGGAGAGCGCCATAGAAAGAGCCTTCAGCTGGGGGAGGTCAGGAATAGGGCTGGCCTGTGGGGGGAAGGGCACCAGTACATAGGTGTATTCTAGCCTGCGGAGAAACTGGCTACAGAAATAGTACAGAAGATGGAGGATGGTAGATCTTGGGAAGACATTAGAAAGGAGTCAGCCTAAGAGCTCAGGTCATCAGTTTCTCTGGGGATCCCTGGGTACATGAGAGAGACTTCTGTCTTCCTGGGGTGGGGGTGGGGCCATCCTGCCCATAGGCAGGGGGACAGTCCAGTAGAGCTTAGGAAACACTGTAAATCCTAGCATAAGATGAATAATCCTACTGTAATAATGGAAAAGGGGGAGGAAGAAGGGACAACCTGAAGATCCTTGTTCCTTTTTCCTACTCTTCTGGTGAGATCATAGCATCTTCCACCTGGGAGCTCTGACCATAGTCCCTAATTAGGTACCAACTGGCAGTGACACAGAGGAAGGAGGAAGAGCCTTCGAGCACCAGTATCTATAATCAGAATGATCCCTGGACCCCTACTGTGAACTTCACTGATTTCATCAACAATGAGACCATAGCAGGCAAGGTAGGCAATACTGTGGGGCAGGAGGAGAAGGAGGGACAGCAAGACTTTATTCTCCATCAAACCAAATTCTCACACGGGGTGGTCCAAAAGTATTAATTACAGTAAGTATAAGAGCTTAAAACAACTCTAAAGACTTTTGGACTTCTCTGTATAGAGTTGGATGGAGTAATGGGTTCCCTAGAGCAGAAGTGTCAAATATGCCTGCCTGGGCCACATGTGACCCACAACATCCCCTAGTCTACTTCAACCAGATCAAAATGCAATTGGGAAATATTTAACAAAATGAATAAAATTACAGTAGAACGTAGATAATATTAATATGTGGTTTCCTAAGTCAATATTCAGCCTGCGGGGCTGCTTATATTGGGGCCTTCTATTTGAGTTTTTCACCACTACCAGAGAGCCTTGCTGAACTCAGAATGTAGCTGACTTTTGCCCTTTATACACTTCAGAGTAGCTCTTTATTAACCCTTTTCCAAGGTTTTCCCAAAGATCCTGGGGAAGACCCTGTGCCTTGGGTCTTGAGGCCCATTTTTCAATGTTTGGCAGTGGCAGTGAGCAATGACCTTGCTCTTTGCACTGCTGTGATGAGGGTAGATCTGTCCTGGTGCCCTTGAGTAGAATATATTTCCTGCCTTGGAAGCTGCCACGCGCTTCTACCATGACCCAGTGCACACGCCCCCCCACAGAGCACCCTCTCTTCCCTCAGTAGGCAGGAACCTCATGACCCAAGTGCAGACGGGGCAAAGTTAGGAGATCCAGTTCTGTGCTCCCCAAGCAGGACTCTCTGGATCTGTGCAGTGGGGGTGGGGGGAGGCTGTGTGTTCCTGTGACTCTGCACAGACTGTTTTGACCTGCCCCCCAGTTCTCTGCCCCATGTCTGAAATGCACTCCTCACTCACCCCTACCTCTGAAAATCCCTCCTTTCCTTCAGGGACCTACCCATCTGTTCTCCATCACCAGTTCTCTTTACATTTACGCTGTTGTTGTTTTTGCTTTTTGGAGGGGGGAAGGCAGGGCAACTGGGGTTAAGTGAATTGCCCAAGGTCACACAGTTGGTAAGTATTAAGTGTCTGAGGTGAGATTTGAACTCAGGTCCTCCTGACTCCAGGGCTGGTGCTCTACTCACTGTGCCACCTAGCTGCCCCTTTACATTCACTTTGTGTATTCTATATTTACTTATGTGTATATGTTGTTTATGTAAATTCCTTGAAGACAGGAGTTGTTTCCCCAGAGGTGGGGAACCACAGCCTCAAGGGATTTGTTCTGTGAAGTTTGGATTCTGAGGACCTAGAGGGCCACATGTGGCTTTGAGGCAGCAGGTTCCCCACCCCTGACCTAGCCCACAGTAGATACATACCTTTGTACTTAACATATGTCACCTACACAGATAAGTAAATGCAAGTCCTCTTTTGGAGGCAGCTAGGTAGCTCAGTGGATAAAGTTCTGGGCCCAGAGTCAGGAAGACCTAAGTTTAAGTCAGGCTTCCGACACTCACCAACTGTGTGATCTTGGGCAAGTCACTTAACTCGTTTGCCCTCATCCACTGGAGAAGGAAATGGCAAACCACTCCAGTATCCTTGCCAGGAAAACCCCATATAGAGTCATGAACAGCCAGACACTACTGAACAACAATTAGGGGAGAGGGTACCCAACTTCTTATGGGACAGGAGGGCATCTGGATATCACCAGTACCCATTTCCATTACCACCATGCCGTTCCCATTTCACCGACCATCTTTCTGTCTCTTTAAGGTAGAAGCAGGGTGAGAGAGCAATTGTCAGCGCAGTTGCATATACAGTTTACTTGTTAACAGGCTTCTTTCTGGTTCAGAGGGAAAGGATGTTGGGTTGTATTGAGATTTACTTTTTGAGGGGCTGGAAGGGGGAGTTATTTTGCCAAACTGGGTCCTCCCTCAGAAGGTCTCTCGTAAAGGAGCAGGTACTTCATCCCAGGGCCCTTCTTGTCTTCTCCAGGATCTGGTCGCCTGGGTGACTGCTGGCTTTTTGCATATTCCTCATGCAGAAGACATTCCTAACACAGTGACTGTAGGGAATGGCGTTGGCTTCTTCCTCCGACCCTATAACTTCTTTAATGAGGATCCATCAGTCCAGTCTCCTGATGCCGTCTACTTTCAGAATGACAGGGATGCTGAAGTCTGTGAGATCAATGCTATTTCGTGCCTTCCAAAGACAGCTGCCTGTGCCCCTGACCTCCCTGATTTCACTCATGGTGGCTTTAGAACAGAATCTTAGAGCCTGGCTTTGAACCTTAGCATCCAGATCGGGAGGAAGTAGGAGCATTGGATTATTGTGCTATTAATACCTGGCCTCCAGCTCTATAGCTGTTCTCTCCACAGTTGCCAGACCTCCTATTTCCCCCCTGAATATACACACCACTGCACTTTTGCAAATCAGTGAAGGCTCAGTTCAGTCTCACTTATCCTAAAACATACTGGATTCCTGGTTTCAGAGAGGTGAGAGGAGTGTACCCTCCTTGGCCCCGGAAGGGATGGCCAAACTGTGACCCAAAACATTTAATCTTTTCCTTCCTTTGACTTCTCCAGATTTGCTTAATCACAGGGCTATTCTGCTTCCTTTCTTGTTATTGGACTTAAGGGATAAGGTTGTTCTGGGACTGGGGAGGCGGGGAAGGAGAGCTGTGTGTAGGGAAATGGATATGTATTAAGACTTTTGGAAGCAGCAGCTCTCCCAAACCAGGGATTCCTGTGGACTCCAGGACAGTCTCATCCAAGGTGGAATTGTCCTTATTTGTCTCTTCCCCAGCCACAGCCCTCCTACCTGTTTTTCCACTTCTTGAGATTTACATTCATTCAATATATTAGTAGGCATTAAGCAGCTACTATCTGTCAGACACTGTGCTGGACAAAGAATGAAATAATCCCTATTCTCAAGGACCTCATATTCTGACATTCAATAGAATATAAGATCCTTGAGGGCAGGAATCATTTCTTTTTTTTTCTTTTTTAGTCTGTATCCACAGTACCTAGCGAAGTACCTGTGGGTGCTTACAAATGCTTTCCAATTTCTCTTCTAGTGCCAGGAGGGTGAGATTCTGTGGCAGTGGCCATTCTTACCATTTTCACTCCCAATCCCACCCCCACTCTGCTTCTCATGACCTTAATATCTGTCTTCTCCTTCCTGTGGTCCTGAGGATACAGTGGGTGGTGATGTTTTTGGTGAGAGTATAATAATTCTTATCTATTCCACTATAAAGGTCACCTGCCCATCATGCCTTTGTCCATGTGTGTCTATATGAGGGAGGGGATTGTGTGTCTCTATCACTCTCAGATGTAATAAAAAAATTTCCCCAATGAGTCTTATATTGTATATACCAGCCCAATAAATTTCTTCCAGGTTTTTACCTTCATGGGTAGTGTGAATTATTCATATTCATTTGTGAAATAATAAAAAAAAAGGTCAGAGCAACAGCAGCAGCTTAAATCAGAAAATTCTGTCTGGACAATTAGCTGTAACTGAATGGGGGGAGGGGTGGTAGGAAGAGGAAGGGGGTTGTTTGCTCTGAGTGCTGTGGGACTGAGTACCCACTGGATCAGTAAACAGAAACTTGGAATAAATAATTCCAGTGACCTCACTATGTTGCTGTCCAATCTAGTTAAGGGATGCAAATGAGCTTGGGTTTTGCCATGTTGGGATTGGTTAAGCCTCATCTAGGCTAACTCCCATCCCCCTCCTCCCCCAATCTCCCCAGTCACCTCACATCACCTGTAGATCCTTGGAATGTCTGGACTTTTAAATGGGTAATAAACAGGAACTGAAATATTTACTCTTGAGGAGTAGGGAGATGGGCAGGAACCAGGAAAAATAATTTTTCCGTATTCTTAAGAAACTTGTGAGGCCTCTAGCACCTGCTGCATGGACCGTCCTTTGGTATCCATTTGTCAGCAGCTTTGTCCTGGGAATATAAGCATGGGGGGGGGGGGGGGTGGATAGAGAGGAGTCCTTACGTACATAAGCGTAGTGCCATATAGTCTGTGTTGTGGGAGAGGGCACATCAGTCAGGGCAGCAGATCAGGTTCATAGAGCAGAAATTCTGAGCCACAAATAGTGTTCAGTATGTGAACAGAAGGTGGAGGATCCCATTCTGATCACCAAAACAGCATCTATGCATGTCCTGTTTTTGTTTCCAGGTCCCTGTGCCAGTGAAGATGTGTGGGTTAGGGGGCTCAGGGAATAGAGAGCCAACTCTGGAGTCAGGAGGACCTGAGTTCAAAATCAGCTTCAGATATAGTGATCCTGGGCAATTCATTTAACCCTCATCTGTAAAATGGATTGGAGAAGGAAACGGTAAACCACTCCAGTATCTTTGCCAAGAAAATCCCCAATGAGGTCAAGGGCAGTGGGACAGGACTGAAATGACTGAATGATAACAATAACAATAAATACAGTAACTCCCATTGAAATTTAACTACATTCCTACTCCCACCCTGAGTCCTGGAAAAGCGGAAGGGACAATAGGGCAAGCCAGTGAGTAGGGGAGGAAGGAATGAAAGCAATGGGAACTCAGCTGTTACATCTTTCTCTAAAAAAGAACCGGTAGGAGAGTTCTCTGTGGCAGGTTTTCCAGCCCAGACTCTGCTCCTCCTGTGCCATCTATAAATAGATGGCAATATATATGTTGATAACCATATACATACATAAATTATTTAGCTTCCTATTGTCTCCTGTATATCTGTCTGTCTTTCTATTATATCCGAAATACATCTATATTGTTAGCATATTCATTCTCATCATCCCAAGTTCTAAAGTAATTCGGAAGTATATTTGCAAATTGTTTTATTAATGACTAAAATTGAAACCTTTCTCATGTTCTATTCAATTAGATCTGACTGTGATTTCTCCCACAATTTAAAAGGCTAGTCCTTTTTTCCCCATAAGTAGTTTGTCATCTCTCTCTATATAACTAAACACCAAACCTAACTAAACACCAAAATCACAGCTCATACAATTTATTAATAAGGCAACACCTAATAACACAAAGACTTAATTATTTACAATGTTTCAACTGTGAGAAAGATCACAGAATTACCTCCAGCTATCATTACAGCTTCCGATAACTTCTTACTTCTGAAACAATAGTCCCATCATTCTAGTCACTCAGGATACCAATCAAAATCTTACTGAAAAAAGTTCTCTTCCTCCCCTTATTTTCTTCATTTCTCTCAAATCATTACTTTTAACAGCCTTCCCAGAATAAGTTAAATTTTTAATTCAAGATTCTATTCTTTCTCTTAAAGATGCAATAGCAGCACAGTCTCAATGGGAAAGGCTATTGGAGCTGACATTACCTATCCAGGCCCAGTGTGAGTGCCACTTTTCATCCATGAGGTTTTCCTTGCTCTCCCTACTCCAGTTATTTTATATTTTATTTATCTGTTAAAGTAGGTGCTTACAAATGTTTTCAGATTTCTCTTATTCTCATATTGTATCCCCTAGTAGACTGGAGGCTTGAGGACAGGAACTTTCTGTTTTTGTATATGCAACATCTAGCATAACATTTTGCAAATACACTTGCCAGTTCCTGGTGAACTGACTGGGAGAAGCCCCTCTTATAAAACTTTAGGCCTAACACTTACCTAAATCCACTAAAAAGACCTGTTGAAGATCTTAGCTTGAAAAGACCAAGGTCCCCCAGTACAGCCTGGGTTATCTCCCATTGTCCTGACCTATATCTGGCCACTGGACCCAGATGGCTCCAGGGGAGAAAGTGAGGCTGGTGACTTTGCACAGTCCTCCCTCACTTAAATCCAATTCACTTGCATGTCCTAGCATTACCTCCCTAATGTCATGGTCCTCTTCAAGAATGAAGGACAAACAACAGGAAAAAAAGCAACCAGAGTCAGAGGAATCCGTACCAGAAAGAGGGAAAGAAGTAAGAGGCAGCTAGGTGGTGCAGTGATTAGAACACCAGGCCTGAAATCAGGAGGACCTGAGTTCAAATCCAGCCTTAGACACTTGACACTTACTGGCTGTGTGACATTGGGCAAGTCATTTAACTCTAATTGCCTCACCTCCTCCCCTCCCTCCCCACAAAAAAAAGAAGAAGTCAGCTAAATCTGGCTTAAAGAAATCCTACAAGAAAAAGAGATGCCCCTACATGCACATGGGACATACGCAAGCACAGTGTTAAAAGTCATCCTTTAGCTCTGCTGCCTAGCACTAACTACCCCCAAATTTCCCTTTTCCCAGTCTGTCTCTCCTACATTTTAATGCTTGGTTAATGGGCAAAGTGTTATCATGGTTACTCCATTGAATTCTGCAGGGATGGGTGGTTAGAGCCCTCTCCCTGTCTTTTTCTTCAAATGAGATAATAGTTGTAAAGTGCTTAGCACAGTACCTTGGCATATAGTAGACGCTTAATAAATAAAGCTTTGTTACCTTCTCTTTCTCCTTCCTTCCCACCCACTCATGATATCTCTAAGAATTACACAAGAGACATAATTCTTTCTTCTGATGTCCCTGAGTTATACTAGTCATCACTGCTAAATTACAATCATAGTAAGAAATTCACCACCATCTAAGTGGCCTCTTCTTTGTCACTTGGATCCTATTGATCCAGTATTCTTAGGGTTACAAAGCCCTTTCCTGGAAACAACCTCCAAATAGAGAGTAAAAGGAGCATCCTCCCCATTTTACTGCTGGAAAACTGGAGTTCCCAGAAGTGATGTACCTTGGATACATTACACGGTGTCAGAACAAGAAGAACAAGAATCAGACTCAAAGTATTCTGACTCCAAGGGTGTTAGGGTGGGGGTTCATTCCACTATATCATAGTGTGATTCTGGCCCTATCTTTATGGCCTCTGGTACTTGGAATCAGCTTTTTTCTTTATAGTGTTTGTCATGGCAGCCTCCTTTGAGTCAAAGGCACTAATTGTTTTAAGTCAAAGACACATATTGGTTTTGCCTTGAATTTCTATTGGGTACCAAAGAGATGGAAGTGGGGTTGGAAATGCTCAGTTATCATACTGTGAAAGCCATGGTAGTTTCTCTCTCTTCCTCTCTCTCACTCACTCTATCCCTCTCTATGTCTCACTCTGTCCTTCTCTCTGTCTCACTCTTTCCCTTTCTTTGTTTCTCTCTTTCTCTGTCTCTCTCTGTGTATCTGTGTGTGTGTGTGTGTGTGTGTGTGTGTGTGTCTAACTGAGAGAACATTTGCTTTTTTAGACCAGGCTTGTCCACAGCAACATATCCATGTTGGATAAGGAGATAATTTACCTGACTGGTTAGCCATGAGGGGGAGATCATTTTGCCACATGAGGAATTAGGGCAATGGGAACTCAATGAAGTGATTTAAGCCCTGCTTTTCTCCCTATGGATTTGAGATCAGGATTCTGAAAGCACTTTCCCAAAAAAGACCTTCAGATATATTTTTGGAAAAACAAGGCTTTTCCTGGCTTATGACCAGTAAGCATCCATGAGCAGCAAAGTCTCTTGGTAACACACTCTATGAAGCCGTGCAGGAGGTTCTGCATGGAACCCAGCACAAATGACGAAAGTTTTTGGAAACTGTGGAGCTGCAGATCAGTCCTAAGAACTATGATTCCCAAAAGGACAAACATTTCTCTGGCACCGACAGGTTCAAATCCACACCCCGACCTAAGTTTTCTCTGTGTCTACTGGGAGACCAGCAGCATTGAGATGAAGCCAAGGCTGTAGAAATCCCTACATGGACATTGAGACCCTGAAGAAGTTGAATAAGAACATGAAATTGGTCAAGAAACTGGCTAAAAAGTATGATGCCTTTTTGGCCTCTGAGTCTCTGATCAAGCAAATCCCTCAAATCCTGGGCCCTGATCTGAACAAAGCCAGCAAGTTTCAAACTCTGCTCACCCTCAGTGAGAATATGGTGGCAAAGGTTGATGAGATGAAATCTACTATCAAGTTCCAGATGAAGAAAGTCCTGTGTCTGGCAGTGGCTATTGGCCATGTGAAGAGGAGGGGGCCGGGGGGGGGGGGGAGAGGAGGAGAGTTGTCTACACCATCCATTTGGTTGCAAATTTCCTAGTCTCTCTGCTGAAGAAAAACTGGAAAAATGTGAGGGCATTATATATCAAGAGCACCATGGGCAAGCCCCAGTGGCTGTATTAAATCAACATGGTGTTAATAAATGGCAGAAGCTGCTAATGAATTAATAAGTGATGGAAGGTGCTAATGAAAAAAAAAACCAGGAACAGAAGAGAAAGACAAGGAGAGAGGAGATTTCAGACCTTGCAGAAAAATAGCCTTGCTGCTCCAGAATTTTAACACACTGGACCTTTTACCTTCTATTTTGTTTCAGTAAATGTACTTTAATATAGATTTCAATTAGTAGTCCTTTTTTGGTCACAAGCAGCCAATCAGCAAGTATTTATTAAGGGGATGGGAATAGTGCCAAGGGCTTTACTAATATTAACTCATTTGACCCTCACAACAAAGAGGTAGATGCTTTATTATCTTCATTTTACAGTTGAAGAAACTGAAGCAGATAAAGAGTAAGTGACTTGCCCAGGGTCAGAAAGCTAGTGAGTGTCTGAGGCTGGATTTGAACTCAGGTCTCGACTCTAGACTAAGAGTTCTATCCATGCACTGCTACGTAATTGATTTATTAAGCACCTATTATGGCTCAGGCACTGTGATAGGTCTAGGGATACAAACATAGTGAATGAAACAATCTGTACTCCTAAGGAGCTTACATTCTAATGAGGGATACAATAAATACATAGATAGTTACATAAATAATAAATATAAAAAGCAGGAATACAAATACACAATAATTAGATACAAGGTAGTTTAGGAGGGAGACTTTTAGTCATTCAGGGGACCAAGAAAGGATCCATGTACATGTAGTGCTTGAGATACATCTTAAAGGAGCAGAAAGATGCTATGAGGAGGACTGCATTGCAAACATGGAAGACTCTAGTTTAAAGGCATGGGTGGCTGCTAGGTGGCGCCATAGTGCCCAGAGAGAAGGGCCTGAAGTCAGGAAGACTCATCTTCTTGAGTTCAAATCTAACCTCAGACATTTACTTACTAGCTGTGTGACCCTGAGCAAGCCACTTAAGCACTTGCCTCAGTTTCCTTATCTGTAAAATGAGCCGGAGGAGGAAATGGCAAACCATTCCAATATCTCTGCCAAGAAAACCCCAAATGGGGTCACGAAGAGTCAAGCATGACTGAAAAGACTCAAGGACAACGACATAAAGAAAGGCATGGAGATATAAGATGGAGTCTCATGTGTGTGGAAGAGAGAAGAGCAGTTTGGCTAGATTTCAGAGTGCAGGAAGGGAAGTAAGGTGCAATGAAGATGGGAAGATACATTGGGAACAGGCTGGGAAGAGCTTTAAAAACTGTATAGGAGAGTTATATTTCAATGGTGTCAATGAGAAGCCACTGAAATTGACTGAGTAGGAGAATGACCCGGTCAGGGTTCCAATTAAGGAAAATCACTTTGGCCATAGGGTGGAGGGTGGAGAGATGTGAAACTATAATTGAGGCAGAGAGATCAGTTTGGAGGCCATTGCAATAATTCAAATAATAGATAATAGGGCTCTGAACTAAGGTGGTAGTGGAGTAGAGACAAAGTTGTATGTAAGAGGTTTTATAGAGTTAGAAATGGCAAGATTTGACAATGATTAGATATGTGGGGTGAGGGAGAATGAGGAATTGAGGACAATGCCAAAATTATGAACCTGGGAGACTAGAAGAATGGTGGTACCTTTAACTAGATTTGGTCTTGGTGAGGCGGCTAGGTGGCACAGTAAATAGAGCACTGGCCTGGAGTCAGGAGGACCAGAGTTCAAATTTAGCCTCAGACACTAGACACTTACTAGCCATGTGACCTGGGGCAAGTCACTTAACCCCAATTGCCCTGCTTTCCCCCACTCCCAACAAGAAAAAAGTAAATAGATTTGGGCTTGGGAGAAAGGTGATGAATTAATTTTTGCATGTATTGTTTGAGATCTCTCCAGGATGTCCAGTTGTAAATATTCATCAGGCAATTTGTGATGTGGACTAGAGCTCAGGGGAGACACTGGGGCTGGATATATGGATTTGTGAGTCATCAGTGCAGGAGCTGATGTGGTCACCAAGGAAGAGTGTCAGGGAGAGAAGAGGAGAATCCTAGGCCAGAATCTTGGGGACTGATGGTTAGGGGTCATGATATGTATGATGAACCAGGAAAAAAACTGTAAAGGAATGGTTGACAGGGAAGAGGAGAATCGAAAGAGAGTATTATCGATCTGCAAACAATTCAGTCATGTTCAACTCTCTGTGACCTCGTCCATGGGGTTTTTGGGGCAAAGATACAGGCGTGATTTGCTGTTTTTCATTCTCTGGTGAATTAAGGTAAACAGAGGTTAAGTGACTTGCCCAGGGTCACACAACTGTTACATAAATGTCTGAGGCTGGATTTGAACTCAGGTCTTCCGAACTCCAGGCCTAGGACTCTATCCATGGAACCGTGTTGGGAGAGAGTACTGTCATGAAAAATAAGACAGGACACAGTATCCAGGAGGAGAGGGTGGCCAATAGTTTCAAGTGTAGCAAAGAGGATGAAAAGAATGAGGACTCAGAATTGGCTATGAAGAGATACTTGGTAACTTTGAAGAGTGAAGGTTCACTCTTATGATGAGGTTGGAAGCCATACTGGAGAAGTGAGGGAGACTCAGAGAATGTGGAGGCAGAAAGTGCAGACAAATTTTTCTAAAAGTTTGGCTGAGAAAGTAAGGCAAGATATAGGATCACAGTGTGGAAGAAAAGTCTAGATTAGTGAAGGGGGTTTTTTGAGGATGGAGAAACTTGGAGATGTTTGAAAAGAGTAGGGGACGAACCAGTAGATAGGGAGAGTTTGAAAATTAGAGACAGAGGTAAGATGATTAAGGTCGAAGTGTGTGGGAGAGGACAGAGGAGATGGAGATCAATCAAACATGTAGAGGAGTGGGCCCTCGAATGAACACCTCCTTCTTTGTGAGAGACTGAGGAAAAGGAGCAGGCGAGAGGATGCTATCAAAGGTTTCTTTATTTTTTCTAGGCAATCAGGGTTAAGTGACTTGCCTATGGTCTGTGTGAATAATACGTAAATTAACTAGTAAGGGTCTGAGGCCAGAGCTGAATTCAGGTCTTCCTGATTCCAGGGCAGGTACTCCATCCACTGAACCACCTAGCTGCCCCCATGTCAATGGAGTTTTAAAATCAAGAGAAGGGTAAAGAGGGTACTCATGTGGAATAACTTTAATTAACAAGAAAACAACACAGTCTCTATAGTCAAGAAATTTGCATTCTAATGGAGGAAGACAACACATGAAGGGAAGCTGAAAAGGAGGAATGGGGACGATATGCACAGGGGCAAAGTGGCAAATGTGGAGATGGAAAAGACTAGAAAAAGAACTGGAGGGAACTTCTGATGATATGTCAGTCTTAACCAATCAGGTTAGGGTAAGTGAAAATCAGTTAGGGAGGAAAAAAAAGAATTGCCTTGAGGGTGGCTAGGTGGTGCAGTGGACAGAGCACCAGTCCTGGAGTCAGGAGGACCTGAGTTTAAATCCTGTGTTTAAATCCGGCCTCAGACACTTAACACTTACTAGCCATGTGACCTTGGGCAAGTCACTTAACCCCAATTGCCCTGCCTTCCCCCCTCCAAAAAGAAAAAAAAAAAGAATTGCCTTGCTAAAATTGAGGGCACAAATGTAGTTGGATAATAGAAATTAATAACGTACCCAGTCAGAATGGCCCATGAGACTTCCTTCAACTCCAATTAGAAGCACTCGGGTAAGATCAGTGGTGGTTTGGTGGGGGATGAACATCAATTAGAAAAGGGAGAAAAAGGGTTTTAAGGTCCTTTTAAAAGGACAGTATAGCATTGAGGATGGGAAAGAGGTTAGGAGCCTGTGGGATGATGTCAAACATGAGCCAGGCTAGTTAGGAATTTTAATAGGAACTAGTTTATATCTGTGTACTACATACCACATCCTGCCACATAATCGTTGCAGATTTTGTAACAATTTTTTGCAAAAAAGGTGTGGGACCATTATGTGAAGCTTTTAAAAATTGTGCCGGTATTACTTAAAAATCATTTATTACTAAACTGTATCACTGGCAAGTGAACTGTATGGTTTGGAAAGTGAAGAAAGGTGCAAGTTTTATATCACATGACCTACTTACGGCAGCTTCGCTGGTGCACCTACTCCCCTGGCATCTGTGTTCTTCATTGGATTGAGTGACGATACTATTAGATCTGCAGTGCTCTAAACAAACCACAAAAGTCGGCTTTCAGAAATATACTGACAACGAGAGTGCACTGAGAATTCTAGGCTCAGGATGATGTGGTTGGGGTTAGGATTGCTTAAGACCCCAAAATACCAACATGCCAGGTCTTGCCGAATGAATTTGACTTAAGTCTTCTCAGGCAAGGAAAAGTAAAGTTTATTAAAAGTTCATTAAAACGTCACCATATTGGGTAGACTCTTAAGGAGCCTCAGGATCTGTGATGCTTGCGTTGGGCAAGCATACCAGAATCATCTGACACAGAATAAGTCTGTGCTAGAAAATTCTATGGTGCTCTCACACACATGGGGGCAAGAAGGGATCTTATATACAGGAAGGTTGGGGGAGGAATCTAGGGGTGGTCTGGAGGAGGAGTTTGGGGAAGGTCTTCAGGAGGAGTTAATGAGGTCAATGAGTGATTAAGGGGGGGAAGTTGTTGGAGGCTACCTGGAGCCAACAGACAGTGGTGGGCTAGGCCAGTTCAAGGGTGGATTGATATTTTGATGGGCTCAAGGATGGGAAGTAGATGGACAATGGAAGGCTAGGCTAGTAACATGAAGTCTGGGCAGAGCCACAATGAAAACTTATGGCCTCTGCAAATGCCTCATCAAGGGGGAAGATTCAGTTCAGAGTACAAGGGGTTTCCCAGAGCCTGTACCTCAAAGATTCAAGAACAGCTCAACGGGGTTCCCAAAGCCTGCACCTCATCATTATCAATCTCAATTCTAGAGGACTGACTATGAAGCATAACGTTGGAGGGGTTGGGCTGCAGCTATTGTTCAAGGACTAAGTCCTGCCTATGACCAGAACTAGAGGGATAGAATGAGACATTTTCAGATATAACTAATGGATGGGCTCGTTTTGCTTGACTCTACTTATCTGTAAAAATGGAAGGTTTTACAAGGGGATGATCTAGCTGGGGTGGCAGGGAGCATTAATAATGCTTTGGACCCTGCCCCTTAAAAAAAAGGAAAAGAAATAAAAGAACAGGGGTGGCTGGGGGGTTGCAGTGAATAGAGCACTGGCCCTGGAGTCAGGAGAACCTGAGTTCAAATCCAGCCCCAGACACCTTGGACAAATCACTTAACCACAATTACCCTGCCTTCTCCCTCCAAAAAGCAAAAAATTAAAACATTAAAAAAAAAAGAACATCAATGAAGTACTTTAAAAAAGGGAAGATTTTTCAGAAGGAGACAGAGGAGGGATGGCTTTTAAACTAACATGCTGAATTTATTATATAATTAAAAAAAGAAACAAACTGGATATAGTAGACTCATGGCTCTACAATCCTCTTTTACTGTTCTCTCTATAAAAGGGTTAGTGTGTATAGGTTCAGAATAACAAAAAATAAATTTTAAAAAAAGAAAGCACTGTTAGGGTTCAAGGAATGGCTTGTAATGTGTAACATCACTTCTTCCCCTTCTCCCTTCTCTTGTATATTTCCCAACTTTAACTTCAGTCTAAGCTCATGATTTTTGTTCCCTCTGGCCTTTATTTCTGCTGCCAGGCCAGCACAGGGAGCACTGACTTCTTATTCTGTTGAATGCAGAATTCCAGCATTGATTCCCAAGGGGTTTGGGGTGGGAAGAATTGTGGAGAAAGAGTGGGCAGGCACAGAAAGGAGAGCCCATGTAGAGGAAAAAAATCTGAGTTTCCACTCCACTCTCTCCCCCACCCCCAGTTACTATTTTTACCCTCTCGATTAATGCTTTAAACTGGGAGTTCAACATATGATTAATGACTACCAACACATCTGTACCCCAGATTCCTCCCTGGGAGACTTTCTTGTTTTCCAATAAATCTGAACTCCCAGTAGCCACCAAGGAATTTCTTTGGTAGCTACCATCAAGGTTTTCATGGCATATTGCCCTTCTCCCTGCCTGGGCAGTGAAGCTTACAAAAAGCAAGTGACATTTTGCTGGAAAACTTGATTGAATCCTGTTTGTTTACTCCACAATTGTCTTTTCTGGTTCCTCATGAAGTCTGTGTCCTTTACCTATGCTTTTGGTTTAAGTTGGGTCATTTAAATTCACCACTAATTACTACTTGTAAAGAAAACCTTACAGAGAGAGACATCTGGGGTTCAGCTGTTTCTATAGTCCCCCTTGGGTATGAGGAGGTTCTTAAAAGAAGGGCAGGCCAAAGTAACATCAGAATTTGTTGTTGTTGTTGAGTCATTTCAGTAACATGTGACCCTTCATGACTCCATTTGGGGTTTTCTTGGCAAAGATACTGGAGTGGTTTGCCATTTCGTTCTTCAGCTCATTTGACAGATGAGGAACTGAGGCCAACAGGGTTAAGTGACTTGCTCAGAATCACACAGCTAGTAAGGACCTGATTTGAACTCAAGAAGATGAGTCTTCTCAACTCCAGGCCCACCACTCTATCCACTGTACCACCATGGCTCATTTTGTTACATCATGTTGCCTGCCCAGCACCAGCTGTCTGACCCTTGCTACTGGGAACTTTTTTTTTTGGCCAGACTAGTCATCTCTCAATAATCACAAATTCTCTAACCCAACAGTAGCTCTTTGGTCTTAATTAGATTACTGAAACCCCATTACTGATCTTCCTATATTCTGATACTTATAACAGCACTCCCAAACCACTGCCCCCATTCCTGATAGTCTGCTCCCAGCATCTGCCCCTCTTCCCCCTTTCTATAACACGCAAGAGTTAAAATGCATTTTGTAGGGGTTTGTTAATGAGGAAAGAATCATAATTTTCTTAGATTTTCTAAAATAAAATCTCTCTAGAGCAATAACTGAGTGGTTCTTGTGGAAACATATTTAAAAACCTCCTTTTTTCAGTTCAACTGAAAATATTATTAAATAAATAGTTCTCTAATCTACAATCTTTTCCCCTTAAGGAAAAATGTAAAAGCAAGAGCTAAACTTAAGGGCCCCATAAAACGGATTAACCAAAAATAAAACAAGAGATACTTCCGGTCTAGTTAAGATCATGGCCTTCCCTATCCTCTGAGGGCACCAGATTTAAGAGTTACTCTCTCTCTCCTCTCTCTCTCTCCCTGTCTCTCTGTCTCTGTCTCTGTCTCTCTGTCACTCTGTATCTCTCCTCTCTCCCTCACCTCTCTCCTCTCTCTCTCTCTGTCTCTCTGTCTCTCTGTCTCTCTGTCTCTCTCTCTCTCTGTTCTGAAGGGATTAGGATAATGGATCACACCTTTGTTTACCACTGGAGAACTCTTGTGGAGCTTGGTCAAAGAAAGAATTGAGTGGTTTCAGAAAAGATGTTCAGTTGTGTCTGACTCTTTGTGACCCTGCATGGGGTTTTCTTGGCAGAGATACTGGAGTGGTTTGCCATTTCCTTCTCCAACTCATTTGACAGATGAGGAAACTGAGGCAAACAAGGTGAACCGACTTACCCAAAATCATACAGCTAGTTAGTGTCTGAGGCCACATTTGAACTCAGGTCTTCCAGACTCCAGTCCCAGCACTATAGCCGCTTGAGTAGCTATCTCAAGAAAAATGAAGTGATTATTATTCAATCAGATAGAGTTGAATGTTAACCCAATACTGTATTTTATCCAATTGTGACCTTTTCCTTATTCAAGATTCTTTTAAGTGTTGTTTCAAATTGTCTTTTGTCAGACAGATATCCAAAGGCCTGATGGGACTCTGCCAGTTTGGACAGTTCTTTCCAAGCAAACTAAAGCTTAAATTTAGAATAATAATAAATTAATAAAAAGTGTTTCTGGCAGGCTTAGGTCTACTATAGTCCCTTCCTCTCAAGAAGAAATATCATATAAACAAGTGAGCAGTTTTTAAGGGTGATCTCTACTGTTCTCCACCAAAGCCTATCCCTCATTTTGATGCAGATGACCATGGTTTCCCTGAAGGTTATAGCAGCGGAGCCAAAACTCTGGCAGGTTTTACCAAGCTTGAAAGGTTTTTAGTAAGTCCATGGACTAGTCTAAATAACTTCAGAGAACATTATTACCAGAAGGTTCACCACTGACTGACCAATGACTTTTTTTTTTACCCCAATAGCTCAGAAATTCATTTTCCAAGACATGCAAGAGTTGTGGTCTTTATTTAAAATAATTCTTTATTTTTCATTTTCAGCATTCACTTCCATAAGAGGTTGAGTTCAAAATTTTCTCTCCCTCCTTCCCCTCCCTTCTCCCCAAGATGGCATGCAATCTTATATAGGCTCTACATATACATTCATATTAAACATTTTCACATTAGTCATGTTGTATGGAAGAATTAGAAGGAATGGGAGGAACCATGAGAAAGAAGAAACAAACAAACAAAAAAGAGCAAATAGTATGATTTGATCTGCATTCAGACTCCATAGTTCTTTCTCTGGATGTGGACAGCATTTTCCATCATGGAGGTTTTGGAGTTGTCTTAGATCCTTGAATTGCTGAGAAGAGTTAAGTCTGTCAAAGTTGGTCATTGCACAATGTGGCTGTAACTGGGTATAATGTTGTGGTCTTCATTCATAGAGGGAATAAAAACACTGATGAAATCTTAAAGCTTTCAAAGTATTGAAGTATTTTATTATTGATAAATTACATTTACATATAGCACTCAAGGTCTGCAAAGTGCTTTTCTCACAAAAATTCTATGAAGTAGGAAGTATAAGAATTTTTATGTCCATTTTCTAGATAAGGAAACTGAGACTATGAGAAGTTAAATGAATTTGACCATCACCACACAGCAAATGTATCTGAGGAAAGATTTGGACCTAGGTTTCCTGTCTTCAAGACCAACATTCTTTAACACAACTCACCTCCTCCCACTACTACCATGGGGAACTAAAGAACCAAGAAATTGTTTCTGCATCTTCCCAGTGAAAATTCTTAAGCAATGAGCCAGAGCGCAAATTGCCAGAAATGACTGGAGGAATTCAATTACATGCTACAAGTTGTTCCTTAGCCAGAGCAGACTGGGGGAGGAGAGAGGTCCCCTGATTAACCCTTTTACACTATTATGCAACTTGAACTATAATCCCAAGAGACCCCAGACTTCCTGAGAGCTGAATCCTACATAAAAAGGGGATTCAGGTTAGATACAGAGAAAAATTTCACCAAAGAGAAAAGATGACATGATTTGGGTAAAGACAAGTAATACCACAGAATAGTCTTGTTGTTTTTTGGGGGGGAGGGGGGATGGCAGGGCAATTGGGGTTAAGTAACTTGCCCAAGGTCACACAGCTAGTAAGTGTCAAGTGTCTGAGGCCAGATTTAAATTCAGATCCTCCTGACTCCAGGGCCAGTACTCTATTCACTGCACCACCTAGCTGTCCCTGTCTTGTATTTCTAACCCTCTGGGGAAACCTGGGGCAGCTAGGTGGCACAATGGATAGAGTACTGGACTTAGAATGAGGAAAACTCCTCTTCCCGAGTTCAAATTTGACCTCAGACACTTAGAAGCTGTTTGACCCTGGGCAAGTCCCTTCACCCTGTTGGCCTCAGTTTCCTCATCTCTCAATGAGCTGGAGGAGGAAATGGCAAACCACTCCAGTATATCTGCCAAGAAAACCACAAAAGAAGTCATGGAGAGTCAGACATGACTGAACAGCAACAAACTGGGCATAGAAACCTACATGTCTCCCTGGCAATTCAAACACAACAAGCTCAAAACTGAATTTTTGGGGTGGGTAGGTGGTGCAGTGAATAAAGCACTGCCAAGAGGACCTGAGTTCAAATCTAGCCTCCCACTTAACACTTACTAGCCATGTGACCTTGGGCAAGTCACTTAACCCCAATTGCTCTGCCTTTCCCCTGCCAAAAAAAGCAAAAAAAAAAAATTCTTTAAATTTGAATTCATGCCTTCTTGCCACCTCTAAACTTGCCCTCTTCTCAAATTCTTTATTTCTGTTAATGGCGCCACCACCATCTCAGGCACACAGAATGAATTTTCTTCTTCATCTTTGACTCAAACTCCCCCCCCCCCCACCACCACATCCTATGTCCATTAATGGTCTGTAACCTCTTTTATATTTATTCCCTCCTTTTCCCATAGAGTTACCACCCTAGTTCAGAACCTCATCCCTCTCATTAGGATAAGTAGACTCCCCTTCTAATTAGGCATGGTGACTCTAGGTCTCTCCCCTCTCCATTCCATCATCTATTATGTCTATCCTGTTAATAAGTTGTTTTTCTTTTTCTTTTAAAGGTTTTTTTTGTTTTTATTATTATTATTATTATTTTTGCTTTTTGGAGTGGGGAGGGCAGGGCAATTGGGGTTAAGTGACCTGTCCAAGGTCACATGGCTAGTAAGCGTTAAGTGTCTGAGGCCAAATTTGAACTCAGGTCCTCCTGACTCCAGGGCCAGTACTCTGTTCACTGTGCCACCTAGCCACCCCAAGTTAAATTGTTCTTCAATCATGTCCGTGACCCTGTTTGGAGTTTTCTCGGCAGAGATACTGGAGTAATTTGCCATTTCCTTCTCTAACTCGTTTGACAGATGAGGAAACTGAGGCAAGCAGGGTTAAATGACTTGCCCAGGGTCACATAGCTAATAAGTGTCTGAGGCCAGATTTGAATGTAGATCTTCCTGACTCTAGGCCCAGCGCTGATGTTATTCTGCTATAGAGCAAGGGACTTGATCCTCTCTTCTTAGCCTCCACATTTGTGTGGGTCGAGTCATTCTTTCCCAGCTTCTCCATTTAGCTTCCATTGGGAGAGGCCTTTTCTCTACAGTCCCTCCCTTGGTTCTGACCCTTGGTGGTAGGGTAATGCCTGAAGCGTTTGCCTCAGAAATGCTAACTCCCAGCTTGTTCTAAGCCTTTCAGTTTGTATCCAGGACTTTTTAAGCTTCACTTTTGTTTTCTCTATTTCTAGGAAACTACTAAATATGAATCAATAAAGTCTTTCTTCTATATAGCTCTAAGTACCTATTGGGCCAGGAAAGATCCCAACAGTTATTAAAAACAAAACACAAAACACACCACTCCATCCCTTCTTTTTCTCTATGGTACTTTGCTGAGGAAAGAATTAAACCCAGGTATCGTGACTTGAAGCCCGAGTACTCTTTGATATAGCCCACCTGCTCCTACCGTATCATGGGGAACCAAGGAACCAGTCTGCATCTTCCCCAAGTAAAATTTGTGCTTTGTCAGCATTTGTGCAAGGACACACACGTATATCAGAAATACAGAATACATTTTACCTCAGAGAAACCACGAAACAGAATAAAACAAACCCTCAAGAAACAGCAAGAGGGCAACTAGCCTGTTTCTCTCCCAAGAGAAAGAAGGAAGATAGAAGCGAAGAGATGTTGTTGTTCAGTCGTTTTCAGTCATGTCTGATTCTTCATGACCCCATTTGAGGTTTTCTTGGCAAAGATACTGGAGTAGTGGTTTGTCATTTTTTTCTCCAGTTCATTGGGCAGATGAGGAAACTGAGGCAAAGAGGGTGAAATGACTTGCCCAAGGTCACACAGCTAGTAGATGTCTGAGGTCAGATTTGAACTCAGGTCTTCCTGACTCCTGGCCCAGTACTCTATCCACTGCATGGTCACTTAACCCTTTAGTGTCCCTCTAAGACTACAAGTTGCAGACTAGCTGTTTACCTCCATGAGTGGAAAGATTTTCCTACACTGATGAAATAACAACTCCAGATATCCCAAGAAAACAAATTTTGCATGCTTAACACACTGCCTTGTACACAAGACAGCAGCTAGGTGGTGTGGTGGATAGAGAGCTCACCCTGGTGGCAGGAGGACCTGAGTTCAAATCTAGCCTCAGACACGTACTATCTGTGTGACCTTGGACAAGTCACTTCACCTGTTTACCTCAATTTTCTCATCTGTCCAATGAACTGGAGAAAAAAAAGGAAAACCACTACTCTAGTATCTTTGCCAAGAAAACCCCAAATAGGGTCAGGAGGAGTCCCAAATGACACAACAACAACAACAAAACAATTGTACAAGGGTGTATTGAATTATAGTCGAATCCCATTCCTTTTTGTCGTTGCATAGCAGGAGACAACGTTTTCACAAGGTAAAGCTTTTCTTCACATCTCAGAACCCTGTAATCACCAGAATGGGAGGGGAGGGCCAGAAAGGAGTGTACAGGGGCCCAGGATTGTGAAGTCCCTCGGTGATGGGACCCTGAAGGCCGTGTTATTGCTATGCAAGCTCCTGAGCAGAGCGGAGAACAGGGTCACCACGGGCAATCGCCAAGAGAAAATGGTAGTAAGGCTTACGGCACTGTTGGCTTGGAGATCTGTGAGGTGAGGCCTGAACGGCAAAGGGACCTCGCTGGTATCCCATTGAAAGAAGCACCAGCTGTCATAGAATCGGAGCTGGAAGGCACCTCCCAGGACCTCTAGCGCAGCCCGTGGGTGAACAAGAGGCCCTTTTCCAACACGCCTTCTAGACAAGTGTTCATCCTTCTGTTGCCTGAAACCCCCAGTGAAGGAGAACTCAGTGCCTCCCATCCTGCTTTTGAATAGCTCTGACGGTAAGAAGTTTTTCCCTACCGAGGTTAAATTTGCTTTCTTGCAGCTTCCAGCTATTGTCCTAATTCTGACCTCTGGGACTTACCAAAACAAGGGTAATCTCTTTTCTACGTGACAGTTCTTTACATACTTGACAACAGCTATTATTATGTTCCCTTGTCTTCTCTCTCTCTCTTTTTAGTCTTCTGTGTATTTGTTGTTTTTATTTTTTATTTATTTTGGGGGGGGAGGGGGGTCTTCTCTTTTTAGGCTAAATCCTCCCAGTTCCATTCATATGCCATGAGCTTGAGATCCTCCCCCACCCTGGTTGTCTACTGCCCCTACCCTTACTTGCTACTCCATCCCACATCTCCTGTTACTTCTAGCAGGCTTTTTTTTTTCTGGGATGGCAAGAGGAGCAAGTCTGTGGGACTTTTGTCTACCCATGTAATAAAAAACTGTGGAGAAACCACTTTTCTGCAGTACCAACCTAATGTGTTACTTATTTAGTAACCTTTTCCCTACTTCCAAATGCCCAGCTGTATCCCCAGTGTCTTACTCCACCAACCCCCTACAGCGGTGGCAAAGGATTCAAGGGTCAATGGTAATAACAGGATCAGCTTTTCCTAATAGAAGCTCATATTCTCTATTCCTCTACAGGATGAATTGGTCTTTAAGGCATTGGCAAACCTTGCTCACTCTGGAAAGTGCTTCAAGTACCTCTTAACACACCAAAGAGACTACTGCCCAGAGCTCTCGGAAAACAAGTTGAAGTTCAATGGGTGAATGTGTCAGGATATCCTAACCTGACGACAGGGGCAGCCAGTTACTTACCATAATTGAGAAGGTGCCAGTGCATTCTCAAAAACAGAAGAGTCGAGGCTTGTAGGTGCAAGCAGAGACGGTTTATTGAAGTCTCTCCATGGGGAAGCCTTACAGCAAGATCTCTGTACAGACTTCCAAACTACCCCCAAAGCTTAAGCCTTATATATCCCAGAGGCACATACCACACGTGACAAAAACAGAGCCCAGCTGAACAAAATAGTGAGAGGGGAGGTGCGGTCACAAGGGCATGAAGGCTCCAGGGTGTGGAGATGCTAATCTGGAACACCTGGTAACCACACGTGGCAGAACCTTGAGCAGTGCTCTGAACCAGCTTGTTCCAGGGCCTCAACACTCCCTGTGCCTCAACATAACCGTCTGCAGCCTGCATGTATTTCCTAACCCTCACATGAATGTATCACTATGAAGAGGAAGAGAACAATATTGGTGATAGTGATAAATTCATTTAGAATGGAACAAAGGGAGGAGGAAATCAGGTTAAACATAAGGGAGGACTTTTTTTTTTTTGCTTTTTTTGGAGGGAGGAATGCAGGGCAATTGGGGTTAAATGACCTGCCTAAGGTCACACGGCTAGTCAATGTTACACCTCTGAGGCCATATTTGACATATTATTGAATTATAGTCGAATCCCATTCCTTTTTGTCTTTGCATAGCAGGAGACAATGTTTTCACAAGGTAAAGCTTTTTTTCACATCTCAGAACCTTGTAATTACCTGAATGGGAGGGGAAGGCCAGAAAGGAGTGTACAGGGGACAGACAAGGGGATCTGGTCCTCTTGTCTCCAGGGTCAGTGCTCTATTCACTGTGCCACCTAGCTGCCCTAAGAGAGGATTTTCTTAACTGACAGGGTATATAAGACACCAGGAAGGATAAAAGAAGGATGATCCTTCCTTGAAAATTGCTTTTATTTTTGCAATATTAATATAGGATATCTATCTATCTATCTATCTATCTATCTATCTATCTATCTATATATATATATAAAATGAGAGGGAGAGAAAATTTCAAACTCAAAATCTTATGGAAACGAGTAATAAAAATGAAAAATAAATAAATTTTTTTAAAAATGAAGACCACTGTGGCAGCTTGGTGGTACAGTGAATACAGCACAGGCCTTGGAGTCAGGAGAACCTGAGTTCAAATCTGACCACAGACAATTGACATACTTACTAGCTGTGTGACCTTGGGCAAGTCACTTAACCCCAATTGCCTTGCCTTCCCCCTCCAAAAAAAAATGAAGACCACAACTCTTGCATATATTAGATACATTATTATAGGACATATATGTGTGTGTGTGTGTATATATATATATAAATATATGATTATAGGATTCAGCTTTAACTTGTGAAAACATTGTCTCCTGCTATGCAAAGACGAAAAAAAAAGTGATCCAACTATAATTCAATAAACCAGCCCCAAGACAGCAAGCAATCCAACACAGGTTATGCATGTGCAGTCATGTAAACATATTTCCACATTAGTCATGTTGTGAAAGAAGAAACAGAACAAAAGCGGAAAGCCACAAAAAACAAAAAAAGTGAAAATAATCTGTTTTGACCTGCATTCAGATTCCAAAGTTCTTTCTCTGGATGTGGATAGCATTTTCCATCATGAGTCCTTTGGAATTGTCTTGGATCATTGTATTCCTGAGAAGAGATAAGTCAATCATAGTTGATCTTTACAGTTGCCTTTCTTTATGCAGTAAATATGTTCCTGAAAATGTAACTGTCAATAAATTTGGTTTGTTTTTTTTTTGTAAACCAAATTCTATTTCAAGTGCCTTAAAGGAAGATCTTTGAAGAAAACTTGCATTGGATTCTTACAATCCTTAGCTTCCTTCAAACCTCAATTCAGTCACATCGCTCAGGAAGCCTTTCCTAACTTATTAGTGTTCTTTCCTCTGCTTATCTGTACATGTTGTATCCCTCCCGCTTCCTCCAATATAAGCTCCTTAAGGTCAGGGACTGTTGTTCATTTTGTCTTTTTGTATCCAGCAATTGACACAGTGCCTTGCTCACAGTAGGTCTACATATATATGGTTGTTGAACTGAATTATCTGCAGGGTAAGAACTGGAACTGGGATCTCCTCATTCCATTGCTCTTTTTCACATTTTTTTTTCCTCCTTTGGGCTTTCTTTGTGAGCTATGAGAGAAATAGTGTTTACTACTCCATCTCATAGATGAAAAAACAAACCAGACACAGAAGAACTGCTAACTCATCAAGATGCTTGGGATGAGTTATTGAGGCTTCAGGATGGTGGGGGAAGTTTGGTGCTTTCTGGCATAAATACATGCATCACTGATAAAGCATCCCCTATGTATTTCTTCTTGGAGAAACAGCTTGTTTTCCAGCCAGGACAGTATCTGGAGTGACCAATTCTGGCCTATGGAGTTACTGTTATAAGAAAAAAACCTTTTCTGCTGGAATCTGGAGTCTGGAGGTGGGAGATATAGGTCTCCTGCCTACTCCTTATCATCCTCCTTTAAAAGCCTCCTCTTCTTCATTACTTAAGCTGTCTGACCCCAACTGTCTTCTTTAGCGACTTCTAATGTCTCAGCCTCAGAAAGTAAGTTTTCTTAGTTAGGCTGAATAAATCTCAGTTGGCGCTTGATTTCTCAGCAACTATCTCCTTACTTTTCCTTTTTCTACCTCCCCCCATCCCACTTCTGCTTCCCTACCCCACCTTATCTTACATACAGAAACCTTGGGCCCTTTAGGCGCCTTCCTATACAGGCTTCTGCCTTTGTGCTGGTCTCATTGTTGTTTGTCCTTTGTTCTCCAAGAGGACCATGACATTAGGAAGCTGATGCTATGACTTGCAAGTGAATTGGATTTAAGTGAGGCAGGGCTATGCAAAGTCACCAGCCTCACTTTCTCCTCCAGAGCCATCTGGGTCCAGTGGCAAGATATAGATCAGGATGATTGGAGATGGTCTCCTGATAGGAGTACCTCCTTTTCTCAAAGACTTCCAAGGGAGGACATTCCAAAGTCTCCCTATCTGCTATTATCTCATTCTCTTATTTTACATTCCTCACTCCTTCCCAAAGTCCAATCTAAATCATCCTCCAGCTTAGGTCTACTGTGTTCAGCTCCATCAGTAAAGAAACTCAAAGCTGGAATGTCTGAGGCCATTCCTTGGAAGTCTGGACTCATTCACATTTTCTGCTCCTAGTAAAAAGGTACCATGTGAAGGAGTAAGCTGGACTATACACTCAACTTCCATCAGAGAATCTCATCTTCTCCAATTCATGGCAGAAACCCTTCTGGCCTTGAAGCTATTCCTCCAGTGACTGGGTCTTCATCTTTCTAATATCTATCAGTGATTCAAAACAATGTAATTTATTTTTCACTTAATAGTATTTTGTTTTTTCCAGTTACATGTAAAGATGGTTTTCAACATTCATTTTTGTAAGATGTTCAGTTTCAAATTTTTCTCCCTCTCTTTCTTCTCTCCTCCCTCTCCAAGACAGCAAGCAATTTGATATATGTTATGCATGTACATCATGTTAAACATATTTCCACATTATTTTGTGAAAAAAAGAATCAGACCAAAAGGGAGAAAACCACGAGAAACCAAAAAAAAAAAAAGAGTGAAAATAGTATATTTTGATCTGCATTCACACTCCATCGTTCTTTCTCTGGATAGATAGCAGTTTTCATCATCAGTCTTTTGGGATTGTCTTGGATCGTTGTATTGCTGAGAAGAGCTAAGTCTATTATAGCTAATCATCACACAATGTTGCTGTTACTGTGTAAAATGTTCTCCTGGCTGTGCTCACTTCACTCAGCACCAGTTCATATAAGTCTTTCCAGGTTTTTCTGAAATCTGCCTGCTCATGATTTCTTCTAGTACAATAGTAATATCCCATTGCATTCATATACCACAACTTGTTTAGCCATTCCCCAATTGACAGACATTCCCTTAATTTCTAATTCTTTGTCACCATAAAAAGAATTACATTTTTGTACATTTTGTACATGTCCTTTTCCCTCTTTCATAATCTCTTTGGGATATAGACCTAGTAGGGATATTGCTGGATCAAGGGTATACATACTCAGTTTTACAGCCCTTTGGACATAGTTCTAAATTGCTTTCCAGAATGACTAGATCAGTTCACAACTCCACCAACAATGCATGAGTATTCCAATTTTCCCACATCTTCTCCAACATTTATCATTTTCCTTTTCTGTTATATTAGCCAATCTGATAGGTATGAGGTGGCACCTCAGAGTCAATTTAATTTGCATTTCTCTAATCAAAAGTGATTTAGAGCATTTTTTCATATGACTATAAATAACTTTAATTTCTTTATCTGAAAACTACCTGTTCATATCCCTTGACCATTTATCAGTTGGGGAATGACTTGTATTCTTATAAATTTAACTCAGTTCTCTCTATATTTGAGAAATGAGGCCTTTATCAGAAGCACTGGCTATAAAAATTATATACTAGCTTTATACTTTCCTTCTAATCTTGGTTGCATTGGTTTTGTTTATGCAAAACCTTTTTAATTTAATGTAATAAAAATTATCTATTTTGCATTTCATAAGGTTCTCTATCTCTTGTTTGATCATAAATTCTTCCCTTCTCCATAGATCTTTCAGGTAAACTATTCTTTGCTTTCCTAATTAAAACAATGTGATGTGCTGACATAATGCATCATCCATAATACATCAAACTCACTGTATGACCTTGGACAAGCCACTGCCCTCTCTGGGCTTGTGTCTGCCTCTGTAAAATGAAGGAGTTAGAATAGATACTCCCTGAGGATCCTTTCTGACTCTGATATATTTAGCTGAATTAAAATAAACACTAGAGATGCCCAAATGAATTCCAAATCTTGTTTTTCTCTTCTTCAGAGTCTCCAAAATTTTGGAGAGATTCTCTATCTACTCTCTGATTTAGCTCCGATTTCCATCTAATGTCCATACTTATTTTTTCAATATACAATTTTAAAAATCATTCTAGAGATTCTTGCTATTGGACTATGATTTAGGTGAGTCCAGGAGAATTTACTGTCTTGCTCTCACTTTTATCAAGGACTTTTGAGTCACTTATCCTTTTTCTCATAATATTTACTCATCATATCATATCCTTTTGTAGTCTGTGTGTTCACTTTTCTTTATCAGTTTCATTGTTGGTTTCTTCAAGTGGAGACTGGTCTTATATTCAGTCTTTCTTTCAATCTTCTTTATGGGGGCCCCTTCCCTTCTGTTCCAGATAACATGTATCAGACCCTGCACAGCTGAATGTCTTTCTCATCTACTGTCCCACTTCTCTCTGCTGGGACTGGAAGATTTTAGTGATCTTTTGCTAATCAAGGGTAAGAGAATGGGGTTCAGATGGATTCCTGATACGTGGACATTGAAGGGAGATGAACACATATGGTTTTGTATCCCCTCCCTTTCTTTCTTTTAAATTAAATTTTATTTTTTCTGTGGACAAAATTTGCTTTTCTCTCTCCTACCCTGAAGTATCATTGAAAAAGAAAAAGAAAATCAAGTATTCATAATCAAGTAAAATTCCCACATTGGTCATATCCAAAAATTGTAGGTCTCATTCTGTCTTCTGAATCTATCACCTCTTTGTCAGGAAGTGGGCAATATGCTTCGTTATTGGTCCTCTGGGATCGGGATTGGTCATTGCACTGGTTTTTATAGTGGTTTGTTTTGACAGTGTTGTTATAGTATAAATTGTTTTCTTTGTCCTATTTTCATCAGTTCATACAAGTCTTCCCAGGTTTCACTGAAACTATCCCTTTTATTATTTCTTATAGCACAATAGTACTCCTTTACAATCATATGTAATAATTTGTTCAGCCATTCCTCAGTTCCTCAGTCTGAATTTTTTTGCTATTACAGAAAGAACTACATTTTTATACATAAGGGTCCTTTTCCTCTTCCTCTGATCTCTTTGGGATATAGGCCTAGTACCCTTCTCCCCTTCTGTTTGCCTTTTTATAGAAGTATCTATCCTTGGGGAGGAATTGGAACTTTACCCCCGTCTATAATTGACAACTTTCTCTGAAACCCAAGCTAGCCAGGTGTAGTGGCAACCACGATGGCATACCCAGGACGGCTGCTAGCACAGGTTCTTAGATCTGCTTTACTAGGAAAGATAGCTGTTTAAGGGGTCAACAATATTTTTAAATTCCATTCACTAGTTCAGGGGGAAAGTTAGCACCCTGAACTTCAGAGAAAATACAAGCAGAGAAATAAAGGCCAAAAGACAGGGGTTTGACTGCCTGAATCAACTATATACTTTCCATTCATCCCTGGATCAAGAGAGCTTTTACATCTGAGTGGTCGGGGAGCCCTGAACATATGGCCACTCTGAATCTGGACCAGGGAATCACAAAATCTTTCTCATAGGTGAGACCCCAAAGCAAAATACCAATTCAGGGTATACATACACTTGTCAGAGCCAGAAGGCATCACAACCCTCTTGACTCAGTGCCTAATTAGAAATTAGCAAAAGGTGTGAAAGCCTTCCTACAAGCAAGCCTCCCCTAAGCAAGCTTTCCTTACTGGGCTCCGCGTGAGGCCTATTAATGGTTGGGGAAGATCTTAAATCTTAAAAATTAACATTACACCAGGTTTCAATGATGAGCACATACTGAGGAGTGAGGATTGGACCAGACTGGGTCACTGACAAGATGAAACTTTGAAGGGACAGATCAAACAGTAGTGTAGCCAAAACTCAACATGGGGTGCCAGTGAGAACAGGGTATATAGAGAATGGGTTAGTAATATAGCCTTATAGGAAATAAGTTAGTACAGAGGACAGGTCTGTAGGTGAGGTCAACAGAGACCGATTAATTAACCATTTGTGCTGGACTTTCTGTGTGCATTTGAGGTGGGATAGATTTTAAAAGAATGCCATGTGAATGGGATGCGTATTAATTATACAGTTGTAATTTTCTTTATAGTCAGCAGCCCAAGTACTTTTTGGTGATGAGGCTTTTGTAATAGGATTTGGCTTGAAGTGCTCCAAGGAAAGAAAGTGACCACTTTAACCAGGAGACCAGAGACAAAAGCTGACATCCTGCCATTTGGGTCCCCACTTGAACAATCTCTTTCTTTTTTTTTCACAACCAATGCCCGACTCCCTTCATCTGGTTCCAAATTTTCAGAAGTGAAAAGGCAATTGTGAAAAATGAATCAGCTCTCTCTACTTCTCATTGTGAAGACTGAGGGAAAAAAAGGGGGAGATGAAGCATTTCTTTCTCCCTCTCTGGGCCTCTCCCTGGCCTTGCTGGCAAGAGATCAGAACTGTAAACAGGACTCCTGTGTCCAGGGAGACATGGAAACAGCAGGACACAGACAGCTGTTTATTCCCAAGCTAACATTCCTTGAGTTTCCTGCTGTTTTTATAGCTCAGAATAGTTCTTACATCCTCCTCCCAGTCACCTTCATGTCCATTTTATTAAGAGGCGCTGGTTTTGCCTCCTTTTCCTCGTCCTGTCACATAATTCTCAGGGGCATTTGATAACTCTCCAGGAGGACAGGGTAGGAGCTGAGATACTCGGGCATCTGGTTTCCTAATTATCACCCTTCTATACATGCACACACAAACACACACACACACACACACACACACAAACACACACACACACACACACACACACACACACACACACGAGTCTCTACCCACGGGGCCCCTGTAACAGGGAGATCCTGCTGACTTTGCTAAAGATTATGGCTATTTTTTTAAATGAAACCTTTTAAGGTTTCTACTTCTAGCTACAAGAGGAAAATAAGGGTTGAGGAAGAAGAAAATAATGAGAAAGAAGGGCAATGAGAGTGACTTTCCAGCTCCTGACTGGGCCTTCGTCTTTTAGGGAAGAAGAGATGGCTTTCCCCATGAAGAAGCAGTTCTCAAAGTATGGGTCCTCGAACTGGTGTTCTGAGCAGTGAGCTGGTTCGTTTGAGGCTGATGTTCAGAGTATGACAATGATGTCCTTACGGCAGTTATTAGGAAATTGAGTATCATGTCATTGGCGTCACCAAAAACAGTACCCAAATGGGAACGTGGAAGCCAGATGGTCCACAGGGCTGCATGCATAGTCTTTCTTTGGTAGAGAGTCTACAAATTGGAAAGACTTGAAAATCATTAAGAAGCAAATATTAAAGGCCAAAAGATGAAAATGTACCAGTAGAGTCCTAACTAGAGTAGGTGATCTAAGGGCTTTGTCCCAGGGCAGTGAGATACAGAGGGCATACTTCCCTCTCCCACAGTGGTTCTTCAGCCCATTCGCCCCATGCTGATCCACCAAGGGTCCTGTGCTTTTCCAGAACCTGCTTTCCACTACTACTATGTCCTCTACCTCTAACTGGGGTTTAGGACATTGGAGGTGGGGTGACCATTCATTGACCATGCCTTGAGG